>QUSF01000008.1:28498035-28641334 GCA_003676055.1 Chloebia gouldiae | reverse complement strand
ATCACTGTTTATCTTTGAGAAAAATATTTGCTAAATAGTCACTATCTGGCTCATTCTTATTAATGAGTACGTCAGGTGCTTTTGATTTTAAATTGTGAAGTATCACCCCTAAAAGTATGTTTGAAGTTCATAGTCATAACATGGAAATATTTCCAGACACTGACAAAGACAATATATATGCCTGATTTCAACCCTGTTACAAGTACAGCTGTAGTCCTGTGCTACCAGTCTGAAATGGGCTTAAAAACCAAGAAAAGTATAAATGCATTTTGGAAGATGAACTCCAGAGTAGGATACTCAGTGCAGCTGGCAATGAGGGTGTGTAATTAGCTGATGCTACTCCAGCCTCACCATTCTTAATGTTCAAAGGGACAAGTAGCAGTTAACTGTGTTAATTAGTCATGACCCTGGGTTATGCATATAGCAAAGGTATTTTGTTACAACCTAAAGAGGGCTTGAGGCTTGATGTTTGAGTTCTTTTTGTGGAAGGCCATTGAAGCATTAATTCAGTGTGTTGACTGAAGGACCCTAGCTGTCCAGTGGGTAGTGGGGACAAGATATATATTGTTTCTGTCTTGCAAGGCAAGGTTGCAGGGCTTTTCATGGACTTAAGCAGTATAGACAGTACTGGTCAGGACCCTGCCATTTCTAACACACAATCAGAAGCTCAAACTGTAAACGATCTTTACACAAATCTGGAACTGTGCAAAATACCTCTAGATTTTCTACTCTATGTTTTTTAATTTCTCAGTGCTTTTCACTTCATAAAGACTGGATTTCTTCTAGCCAAAGTATACAGTAAAACTGAACAGAGACATTCTCGGATAGACGCCTATAAATATGTTTGTCTCCTCAGAATGACTATGTTTGGGCTTTTGGTTCTGCAACACATATTTTAATTTCACTTATCCTAGGGCACATGTACAGTAAATAATAAAGCAGTACAGAGAGTACTCATTTAGCATCTCCAGACAACTCTGTGTGGAGAATAAATGTTCAAGACACTTGCTGAGGTCCACAAGCAATATAGGTGAATAACATACAGATCGGTAAACCCTGCCACTCCATAAATCTAACCTCAACCATTTGGAATTTATCTCCTAGTCTAAAGTGCATCTGAGATTCCTTGTGAGCAATTACATGTTTGTAAATAACATACCTGGGACCTGGGCCCAGACCTGGATGAAGCAAGATGCCACAAGTCAGCTATCCCACACTGCTAAGCACTGTGCAGAGCAAGGCAGCCAGTCCCAGTATCTCACTGCATATGCAGGAACAAGGCAGGACAAAGCCAAGCTGGCAGGCCAGGGATCTGGGCTGGGGGGTGAAGGTGGGAATGTGAAGGAGATGGAGCCTGACTGTAGAAGGGGAAAAACCGTGGGCATATCAGAGACATGGGGTGACACGGTGGAAGAGGTTGCTGGGGGCTCAGAAGTGAGTCCTGGGGAAAACACAGTCTAAGCAGGAATAATTCCCTCTATGTCTGCATGTGTTCAGATGTGTCTTGGCTGAATGCCCTCCACTAATGGCTCCAAGCAACAGCAGCTCCCACACCTTCCTACCCTGTGACACAGACACCAACATGGGTAACTGCATTAGGAACAGTGGTCTTAAATGCAGACACCTGAGGCAAAGTTGAATCCCTTCTGTTCTCTTCTCAGCACATGTTTTTTATTTGTCTGCAGCCCTTCTGCACTCGGGCATATCCAGGGTACAGGCTGCTTACCTACAAGGAATCCGAAGCATTTAGAGGCATGCCAGTGTTGGGGCAGTTATTGCTGTGCTGGAGCTGCCCTTGGCTCTGAGCATCCTGTCTCAACAGTTGCCAGTACTCTGGTCTTCCCATCCTCTTGATCCATCTGAATTTGCAATATTCATTTGAGGGTGAGCTGAGGCCACATCAATTTGTGTCAGTTTGAAAAGACCTGGGTGAATCATATGCACTATGAGATTCCCCTAGTTTCATCCACTAAATAGTAATGGGTTTTATGTGACAGCATAATTATGGCCTGAAAAACTAATTCTAATTTAACTTGAGAAATGAATTTATGTCATTATGATTCAACTGATGTGGACACTACCATCGCAGCTTTGACAGATGAGCACCAGCAAAAATCACTGTTGTAGTTCAAGACCACAGCTCCAATTATTCCCTTTGCTCTCAACTGACTTGTACAATAAGAAGAAAACTGTGATGACCCCCTCCTTCCCTATGTGAAGAGGAACATAATCAGCATTCAGACACTTCATGTATAATTTTTTCTCTCCAGTTAACTTTGTGTGACTTTAATAATTCAACACTGTAAACTGAAGAGACAATTTTCTACTATTAAAAAAAAAAAGTAGCATGACCAGTACATAGTCTAGTTTTCTAGTTTAGAGAGCGTTCCCTTTCTTTGTATAAGTTCCCTAAGAGAAGTATATTATTCATGAAGTGCATGAACATCCAGTACAGTGAGGGTCACAGGACAAGCTGCACAAACTCTGTAACTTTGATCTGCACAAAACTGCACAAAGAAACTGGAAGTTTCTTTGGGCTTTCTTGTCAGACAGTCCAGGCTGTAATAACTGTAATAACTGGGCTACTGGGCACCTGGACACAATCTCTGAGCAGAAAGAGAGAACACATCTGGAAAGACAAAGAAGTGTGGAATTCCTAAAAGGTAGGTATCCACGTTAAGTGTGTATACTGTGTTACCAAGTCTCCAGAGAATAACTGAGTGTGCCAATATTCACATCAACTGCATAATTGCCAACATATTCCCTCTGGATGACTACATGAAGAAATGGCACCTATTTTTTCATTAACTAATTACATTATGATAATGAGAAAAATATGCCATATAGACAAACACTTAGGTAAATCTTTATCTACACTGAAATGAACTACTAATATTCTGAAATAGGAGTATCTACATAACTTCTTACATTGTTTAAAATCTCTTCAAGTTACATTAGAGTAGCTTTCCCTTGAAGAGAAACAATGAGTTCCCTGTTACAGTATAGATGAGTTGCTTTGCAGAGTATCTTATTGTCACTGGTTTGATATTTTTCCTTTTTCCAGAGCCTGAAAATGGCTTTTCCCCTGCAATTTAGATTTTAAGCTCTTTGGGGCAGAAATCATGTTTGTGTGTATTTGTACAGCAGACTTGGGTCTTGATGACTGTGTTTGTAAACATTACTACTATATAAATAGTACATTAATTATTAATTATATTGTTGATACATTACTATGTTTTAAGTGGTGTCACTGTTTATGAGTCTGTGTCGCCCTGATTCTTAAGATTTTCTATAGCCTTCTGAGTTTACATTCTGTTAGAAAACTTTCCCCACAAAATTTCTGTAAACAACATATTGTTTTGCATTCCTTCAGCTCCTTCAGGCTGGAGAAACCTGATGTACTGGTGGTTTGTCCAATGTCTTTGGAGAGGTGGCCCATTCAGGTCCAATCCTCTGCCACCTTTGGAAAAGTATAAAAGTTGGAATCAGAGAATAAACCTTCTTCTTCTTTACCTTGCAATAGCATTGGCTCGTGTTGTGCTTTCACGTGTCCTATAGCGACATCGTGACCGCCGGAGTGTATTGCAGCTTAGGCTGGGGACCGCGGGTGAGGTTTTCTTTCTCTCTCTGTTCAGTGCTTTGCCTGCTGTGGTTCTTGGTAATGGAGAGCTTTGAAATCGTCGGGGAGGAGTCTGTGGTTTTGGACGTTTGGAGAGAGGTGCTGAAGCAGAAACGCGTTCTCTTTTATTGGGACGATTTTGAGAGATTGTTTTTCTGGGCAAGGGAACAGGGATTCTTTCCCAGGCTTGGAGAGGCCCTTTCCTGGGAGAATTGGTCTCCCATGGGAGATCACCTCATGGACGCCCTGCTTGATAGTTGTTTTGAAGATGTTGGGCCGCTGATGATGCTGTGGAAGAGGTTGGATGCCTTTTGGCAGGGGTCTGAGATTGGTAGTTCTTGGGCTTCTCTGGGGGACTCTGGGTGTCTCTGGGGTGGCCCTGATTTCCCTTGTCCCCGTGGAAGTGAGCCAGAAGACGGCTCCTCCTCTGGCATGGCTCGGGCTCCCATTCCACTGGCTCCAAGTGTCTGGTCAGTGGACGAAGCCCCATGGATTTCTGGGGGCTCGGTGGAGCTGGTTCGGCCGCCTCACCCCACCCCGTGCCACAGGCGTAGTGGGCTGGGGGACACAGCACTCTCTCTTTGTGCCTTCCCGGCGCTCGGGGGTGAACGGGGGCCTCTGGTTCAGCCCCCGTCTTGGATTGCGTCTGACCCGGTGACGGTGCATTGCCCGAACTGTGGTGTTACATTTCCCCTGGAGACAACACAGGCGGGTTCGCCTGGTTCGGTCTTGGGTTCGTCTTCCAAGGATGAATCGGCTCCGATCCCTGAGCCTGCGCAGCCTGCTGGGCATGTGCAGGTGGTGGGGGCCGCCAACGGTGGGGCGTTGGTCACTGTTCCATCGGGCCCCGCCCCAGCAGGCGGACAGCCCGTCCCATCCCGCCTGATGGGGATGGTACCCACCGGGAGGCTGCGCGTCATGGCTCCGACGCTCCTTGGGGGCGTGCTGGACTCCCTTGTGTCTTCCTGTGGGGACGTGTCTCCACGTGCCGTGTCTCCTTCTGCACCGCGCCCTTCTCCCGCCACGGGGGACGGGAGTGCCATGCTGGGGTTGCGGTCCATGCCACCACCTGCACCCGCCACAGTGCCCTCTGCTGATACTGCGGACGGCACTACCAGGGCACTGGCTGGTTCAGCTCCACCTTCCCCAACTGCCAGTGGGAGACCGGTGACTCCCTGTAGCCGTGGATCCTCCCTGTCGACTTTGTGGAGCCTCCCCACCTGCCGGGTGACCGTGCATCTAAAGGACCATGAACAGTTTTGGCAGGAGGTCCTAGATAAGGCTGAGGAGATGTGTGACTCTGCCCCCCCGGTGGAGCCTGCCGGATCATGGGAAAGGCTCCTCTGTCTCTGCTGATGCTGCGGGGGGCGTGGTGTCCAGTGATGTTGCACTGCCTCACAGCCCAGGGGCTGCCGCTGTCCCGGGGTCCATGGGACATGACACGGTGGGCGATGCAGCCTTACTAGGAGACCCTCAAGCTTTCCCTGTGCTCAGGGGTGTTGCTCATAACACTCATCAGCCTTTTTCGTTTAAGGTGTTGAAGGAAATCTGAGACACCATTGCACAGTATGGTCTTGGGTCTGATGAAGTTATGCAGATGATCCAATTACTTGTTGCTGACCTTCCGATATTCGTTCTGTGGCACAGGCTTTTTTTAACCCTGTGCAATTTGACATGTTTGAGGACAAGTGGTCTGGTTTAGTGGCCAGCACAGTGCAGGAAAATGCTACGCAGGGCCAGCAGGATCCCAGGTGTGTGGTTACGACTGACATGTTGATGGGCACAGGCAATTATGTTGATCTTCAGGGGCAGGCTGGATATGATCCTCTTGTGCTGGAGCAGTGCAGGACGTTAGGCTTAGCAGCTGTGACCTAGACCCTAGAAATGGCTGCTCCGATGGAATCCTTTCTGACTGTTGTTCAAAGGGTCAATGAATCATTCATGGACTTTGCAGTGAGGCTGACGGCCTCTGTGGAACGACAGGTGATAGAACCTGAGCTGAGGCGGATGGTCCTTGTGAGATTTGCTAGGATCCACTGCAACGTGGAATGCAAAAGAGTTATACAGGCTCTTCCCGAAGGGGCTGCACTCTCGCAGATGGCAGCGGCCTGTGCAGACCTAGGCCCTCAGTTCAGAAGGTGGATGCTTGGGCTACTGCTGCACAGCTGGTCTGGGCAGCGCTGCAGGGCTGGCAGCAGCTGTGGGGGACTGCTCCGACAAGCACCAAACGGGGGAAGAAAGCACAGAAGGGAAAATTTCCCTTGTATGTGTGTGGCCGTTGTGGAAGGCCAGGCCATCCAGCAGATGTTTGCAAGGCAACTGTTCATGTTAGTTGGTGAAGCACTCCTGGGCCCGGGAAACGGGAAGCGGAGCACAAAAGGGGGGCGCGGTCAGACACAAGTTCCTCTCCAGACCCCGGTGCCCATGGAGGTCTGCTCAGCCAGCTTGTCGCCAGCACCTGTGGGTCAGAAGGTGTGGATGTCTGCACAACAGCAACAGTAGTTTTAGACTCTTGCAACATGCACAAGGTTCCCCTGGACGTCTTTGGTCCCTTGGGTGAAGGCATGAGTGCCTTCCTTATGGGGAGGTCTGGTGCCACCCTTCAGGGCATTATTGTGCACCTGGGTCTCGTAGGTGCAGACTTCACAGGGCAGATTTGTGCAATGGTTTCCACACCCATGCCGCCATTACGATCCTGAAAGGGATGTGGCTTGCTCAGCTTGTGCCTTTTAAGTCTTCTGTTCGCAGGACGGCTGACCGATTGTGAGGTGATGGTGGTTTTGGATCTACTGGACTGCCTCAGGTTCACTGGACTGCTGTCCTGACCAAAGACTGTCCCGAGATGCTGTGTACCCTGTCCATCCCTGGTACGACGCTGTCGGAGATCCACCTGCGTGAGCTCATTGACAGCGGCGCTGATGTCACGGTTCTCTCCCTTGCTGCCCAGCCTCCAGACTGGCCCCTAGATCCAGCGGAGATGTCTGTTGCAGGCCTGGGGAGAACAGTGCGATGTTATGTGAGCCAGCGGCCTGTGCTGCTCGCAAACCCAGAGGGACACATGGCCTGGATTAGGCCTCATGTTACTTCTTCTCCTGCTAACCTCTGGGGGAGGGATGTTCTGCCTGCATGGGCGGTGCGCATCAGGACGCGTTTTTGATGGGGGCCACTGCTGCGAAGGGTACAGAGTGTCCTACGCCTCCTGTACGGTGGCTGGTGGATACACCTGTTTGGGAAAACCAGTGTCCCCTCCCTCAAGATAAACTGATCGTCCTTTGAAATTTGCTGCAGGAACAGTTGGACCAGGGTCATCTGGAGCCTTCTAACAGTCCCTGGAACAGCCCTGTTTTCTTCATTAAAAAGAAGTCTGGGAAATGGAGGTTGTTACAGGACCTCCGGAAGGTCAATGCCGTCATGGAAGGCATGGGAATGTTGCAGGCGGGCATGCCATCGCCTACCATGCTTCCTGCAGGCTGGCCGATCTTCATTGTGGATTTGAAGGATTGTTTCTTTACAATTCCTTTGCATCCCAATGACAGATCAAAATTTACCTTCACGGTGCCAGCAATTGACAATGATGAGCCCGCACAGCGATATCAATGGAAAGTTCTGACACAGGGGATGCGCAATTCCCCGGTCATAAACCAATGGTATGTGGCTCGTGCCTTGTCTGGAGTTCACAAGCAGTTTCCTGATGCATGTCTGTATCCTTATATGGACGACATCTTGGTGGTCCACCCAGGATGAGCTGCTGAGGATTCAGCCTCGGTTGCTCGATGCTTTGCATGCTCATGGGCTGCAGTGGCTTCAGAAAAGGTTCAACAACAACCTCCTTGGAAGTATTTGGGGGTGAACATTCTGGAAAAGACAATCCAACACCAGAGGTGCAATTTGCGCACTTGGTGAAGACACTGAATGATGTTCATAAACTGATGGGTGTCATCACCTGATTACGTCCATACTTGGGACTAACCAAAGCACAACTGTCTCCTGGGTATGATCTGTTGAAGGGAGACTCTGATTTAAAATCACCTCGCACTTTGACCCCTGAGGCACGTCAGGTACTGGAGGAGGTTCAGCAGGCTGTTTCTGCCCGTCAAGTTTATCGCATTGATCTTTCCATTGATGTTACTGTGTTCGTTACCACTCCAGATTCGCATCCCACTAGTATCATTGGTCAATGGAGTGACAAATGGTCCGATCCCTTGCACATCTTGGAATGGGTTTTCCTGCCCCATCAGTTGCAGAAGACGGCAGCAACATTGGCTGAGTTGATTGATCGGTTGATAATTGAATGCCGGCAATGGTGTTTGCAATTGATGGGTGCAGATCCTGCAAAGATCATACTCCCAATACCCCGGGAGCACTTTGACTGTAGCTTTGCACACTGTGTGTCCCTGCAATGTGCTCTGGAAAATTTTTCAGGGCAAATCACTTATCATTTGCCCAGCCACAAGCTACTGCAGGTGGCAAAATTTACGCAGATCTCTTTGTGGCCCAAAAATAGTCAGGAACCCGTGCAAGGACCCACTGTCTTTACTGACAGTTCGGGGAAAACAGGAAAGGCCATTGTTACTTGGAAGGATGGATCTGAGTGGCAGGTTCTGGAAGGTCATGAGGATGGGCCAGCCCAATTGGTTGAACTGAGGGCTGCTGTCATGGCATTTGAGAGATTTTCCCAGGTACCTTTCAATTTGGTCACGGATTCTGCCTATGTGGCTGACATCGCGCAGCAGTTGGGTCATTCGGTTTTGAAGGAGGTCAGGGACCTCTCTGGAGGTGGGCACACACAGTTTAGGAACTGAATATCACAGTCCTCTGAACCTTTTCAGAGAGTGCTTTCTGAGATATTTCAGAAACCAGACACCGTATTTTAGATGCCCCCAGTCCTCCTTTGATATAGGCCATCTAGGAAGGACTTTGAAACCCAGGGAAGATACAACATTTAACCAACAGAGGAAGCAGAATTCACTGTGGAAGAAACAGTTGGACTAATAATCATGGATTTGGAAAACCCTAATTCATCTTATTATTACTTGCACATTAAAGCTATCTACAAATGATGTCTAATGCCTTATTTTCTCCTCTGCAAAAGGAAGAAGAGTGTTGCTGTGTCCTACAGAAGTGGTGTGAGCTTAAACTGAAGTGTGGAGATAGGATGGGAAAAAAGGTGTAATACAGAAGTGATAGTCAAGTTACAAGTTGTTAAATCAAGTTACAAGAACTACTCACATGCATAGCGAGAAATGACTGGGAACAATGTCCACCTTGGGTGAGGCTTTTTCATTTGTCCAGGCACTGTCATGTTGCAGCTGTTTACCTGCTTCTGGGAACACAGTAATCAATAGTAAATTCTTTGAGCTTTACTGGGAATAAGAATCCTCACTCTTGAGTTGTGCCTGCCCGAGCTTTTCCTTTCTAACCATCCAGATTAACTGCCGGCATTTGAGTCCCAGTCTTACATGTCTTCATATGTTCTGACCCACAGCACCCTCAGTTTGCATCCACATCTGGGTCTGCAGAACAGAGAGGGCCAGACTTTGTCAGGAACATTTCACAGGTGACTATCAAAAGCTCAGCAGAACATTAGGATCTCTATCAGAGCTTGCTTTCTTTCACACCCTTATCAGGCACAGTTTCCAAGTCTCTTGAATCAAAGCATAAGAGCAATGCCATTGTTTGTTCACTATTATAAATAACTCCCATCATTCAGTAGATGTGTTTGTGTCCTCAGATGAGATCAGGTGCAACTGTATGTCTGGAAGGGAGGTGCCTAAAATGTTAGATGTCAGACAACTGGTGCAAGAAACAAATTAAATGGAGAGAGGGGAATAGTAGAATAGTGACACTTCTCAGCTGGACAGTTAAGAGAAAGAGAATATCCAAGTAATTTTCTACTACTTTACAAGCTTGTATTTGGTAGATTATGTTATACAAACAACCTTCTGGGAAAGGTGTGGTAGGAGAGACACCATTATTATAAACAGAAGGTGAGGGGTTTCATGATGGAAAAGAAAACAGAAAAGTGAGAGAGAGAGAGAGAGACTTTGTTCATGGCAGAGCCCATTGCCTTGCCCTTACTGTTCATTTAGAGGAAGTCACTGAACTTTTCTTTACTAGCAGTCATTCATTTTATAGGAGTGTCTTAAATTCCCATGCTTATCATATTCTACAAATGCACTAGAAGATAATTAACTAGTGCTAATAAACTTCTGCACAGTCAAATATTCTTTTTCAAAATCCAGCTGGGTAAAGGTCACCATTTCTGAAAAATTAACTGTCTGATCTAATAAGGCCCTGCATAACCCTTCATTTGAACTCCTCAGATAAGGGGTTCAAATTAAGTGACCTTCAGATATCATTCATCTATCATTTATATAAAGTCAATTTTATCCTGTTGTTTCTAGTACCTTACTTCAATTAAACTCTTTTGTAGCATCATTTTCTAGTATTCACTTTATTCTTCCAGATAAATCTTAAGAATATTCTCTCTTTCTGCCATCATAAAGTTGGAACATTTAACATTCAAGTTCTGGAAAAATAAGGTGAAAATTCTTGTTATTATTGGAAATCACAGAGACATTACAGTATTAGTACAGCAGCAGTAGCCTGATCGGTGCCCAGGAGAAAATCCCTACTGCTGGGGAGAATGGAATACATGAAAAATCAGTGCGCTACACTGTGCAATCTTATTTCACGTGGTTTTATTTGCCAGTCACTACAGAGAGGTTGTATCAAATGGGAAAAGTGCATGATTTTATGGCTTCAAGGAAAGAGAGGGTTTAAGCATAGCTAGAATTAAGGGGATGAAGCATGTGATAAAGGACATAAATGGGAAGAAATTGAAAGACCAGAATAGCACAGGCAGAAAATAAGTGTATGGAGAGAGAGAGAGAAGATTAGGATTAGGTGTATAGGAATAACATTTTAAATCTGTTCACACTTGTATTCTTCACCTGAGCTACTGGTGGACAGTACAGACCTCTCTGATATATACCTAGAAGGAAATCCTAATTGGTTCTGCTTGTCTCTGACAGGAGCCCTGAAACCCAAACACACAGAGAGTATATGGGGACGGCCAAAATCTTACTTGAAATAGGGATGTACTTGCACGAGCTGCTGGTGCAGAGTGCAGCTCCAAATTTTCAAGACATACAATAGTTATTCCATCCAGTGCATTTCACTGTTTCTTTAAGAGAATCCATACCAGCAACCCCAAATATTTCAGCCCCCATTTCTATAAATAACAGAAGAATCACTTGGAGATCATATAGCCTCCTTTATATTTAGTTGCCATAGCATCTCTCCTGCAAAACTGTGATAGCTGTGGCTTCCTAAAGGGTTTGTAACTCTCGTCAACCGTGTTTCTCTCTTCCTTAGAGAAGAGGAGTAAGGATGGAAAATTAAGCTTCAAATAGTTTTCTTGAAGCATAGCTAAGATTATGTGATGAAGTCACAAGTCTTTTTAGAAAGAATCAAGTTAGAAAAATAGAAGTTTCTGAACACTAGAAAGGAAGAATTAAAGTACATATTCAGGCAACCTTTACCCTGCCTGGCTTGTGCACCCCTACTCCGGGAATCACTCCTATACCGAAGGGTGGCTTTGAACTCTGCAGGGGGGTGTCTACATCTGCCCTGCAGCCAAATGCCTGACTCACCTCACCCCCAGAACACCAGATCACTCACATCTGATAAGCCCTTTGCTCCTCTTTTGTAGTCTCTCTGCCTTTATGTACTTGACATATCCAACCCTACATTCACCTGCCATTAAGCCTCTGCACAGAAAGCTGCTGGCTTCCTTATGGAACCTATGCAATACTGTGCTTAAATGAGGTGTGTAGGAGCTCTTGAAGCTACAATAAACCCTCTTTTGTTCAAATGAAGGACCTGGCAAGGAATTTTTTCCTCCATTCACAGGTAGGAATGGTCCATCCCTATCAGCTTTTAACATGAATCAGCTTTGCTGAACTACTGTGACTAATCTGTGTAAACATGCCTTACACAGGCAAGGTACCTGGATGATTTGCACATCATTCCAGTGCTATTGACAGGGAAGGGCGAGTTTCAAGGTTTCAGATATGTCCTTTAATCCTTTATTTCCCATATTTTCAGATGTAGGTGCTAGACTTGAAGCTGACTTGAAGGGCATGAAATACCAGGAGACAGTTTTAACTCTGCTTTAATGGTTCTTTTTCTCAGTGACTATAAGATCTGTCAATGAATTTTGGAACATCCCCGATGGGAGCCGTCTCCCACTCTAGAAGTACTAAAATGGGGCAGAAAGCTGACATGTTAAATCATCAAAGGTTTGTTCTTGTGATTGCAAGGATTAAAAAGAACTCTGAACACCCTTCGAACTAGAAGTACACAGCAATTCTAATTAACAAGTTTTGAGGCTAAGAGATCTTTTTTATCTGCTATTATCTTTTTAATGAAAATACCTAATCAGGAGTACATCTATGGCAAACCATTTCTCAGCACTATTGCCTGGAAAAGAATGTTCAATCATTTGTCTCATAAAAGTATGCATCAGTTTTATATTAAAAAAAAATTATGTGTTTCATTATTCAGATGAGATGAAATACAAAAGAGGATTAAATGTACCTCGTTTATGACAGTCCACCCTGCTTTAGAAGAAATTGCTTTTAAGTCATAGGAATGGTAGTTTTGGTTTCCTCTGTTGTACGTCAGCGAGCACTTTGGAAGTTCTGTGAGCTACACAAGTTAAGTCAGCTGCTCAGAAAATTAAAAATAGCTTCATGTTCTGCTGTGTCACCTGGCTGCTTGTTGTAGGACTCTTTCTGGTGAGTCACTATGAGCAGACAGTTTGCTCAGCTGAATGATCTACCTGGGCTCAGGCTGTTATGAGCAATGTGTGTTATAAATGAAGTTATAGGCAACGTGATGCATCTGGATGTTTGCATACCACTAGGGTATAAATGTGCTCTACAAATACAGAAAAGCAAACTGACACAGTGTTTTCCCTGTGGTCACATTGGTTATTTACAATAGCAGGTGTCAGCCTCTTGAACAACTAAGATACCAAGTAAGTTTAGAAATTGCTTGTATTTATTTATTTATTTATTTATGTCTGTCAGGGATGTAGTTAGTACTGAGAAGTATCTACTAAAGGGCACTCATCATCATTGCCATTTCCAAGAGAAGTCTGCCATAAGACAGTAATACCCCTCAGAGCTGTGCTCCTCGCATTTCAGTTTTTCCTTAGAACTTAAGAGAACATTTAAGTCTGCATTTGTCTTCTAGCTTTTGTGGGCATGTAACAAACAGGGGAAGCAAAATATAAGATTATCATGTGGAAATTTCTAAGGAACTAATAGAAATATATTCTCA
Organism: Chloebia gouldiae; assembly: GCA_003676055.1. NCBI lineage: Eukaryota > Metazoa > Chordata > Aves > Passeriformes > Passeridae > Chloebia > Chloebia gouldiae. The sequence goes on along the minus strand of QUSF01000008.1, from coordinate 28,628,367 downwards.
GTAAACATGAGTTTGAGGTTAGAGCAAAAGACCAGGAGCTAGGCTTCCAGGGCTTTGTTCTCTGGTCTGTTATTAATGCCAAGCATTCTAAACCCCCTGACAATTTCCTGGGGTGAACCCCTGAAAGCAGCACTGCCCTACATTTGCATTCTCCTCTCTTCCTCCACTGAGGGCGCATTTCAGCCTGAGATATGGAATGGATTATTCCTCGTATAGTACTATGAGATCCACTGAGGAAAAGGACTAAACAAATTAAGCATATAGATAGAAAAGAAATATGTGCATGTCCACACGACTTTGCTTCTTTGCCCACTCCCTTTCCAATACAATAAAGAACTCACAACAGACCCCTACAGACACTAAAACCACTCAAGGCAACTCTGAACACACTACAGGGTTACCAGAACTCACAATTTCTTTCATATTTATCATCTTACAAAGGAGAATTAACATTTTAAAGCCCTGCAGGGAGTCGGTCAGCAACTGGAGTTCTTCAAGATATTAAATTTTAACATATTTTAATATAATAAAATATATCTTAATATTATAAAGGCTGATTATTTACTTCATTTGAAGGACTCCTCTGCTGGTATCAAAACAGAAAGTAAGCTGTTTTCCCAACTTTCTCCATTGTAAGTGGAGGACAGTAAGAGCCTGCTTGACTGCTACAAACTTTTCATCTGAGATTCTGGGGTGTATCTGGATGCCAGAGAACACAAAACTTTTTTCAGAGCTGGATTGGTCCACATTTGATTTAGTCAAACTGCAAAGAAAAAGAAAGGAAGAAGGTGAAAAAACCGTTTATCTGTTTGGCTATTTTGAATTGCAGTACCTGTCTTCATCTTTGCTCCCCAGCTAAGATAAGGAACTATTGTTCTGCAGAAATAATTCCCTGCTAGGTTGCACCTACACTGGGATAAATTGAAATTTCTCTTCTCAGAATATATTTTTGTAATGTATTATTAAATTTTAGACAGAGTTACATAGGCTTAAGTAGGAGATAAATTGATTGTACTAAGATGATTTTTTTCAGCTGGATTTTACAGAAGTTTAACAAGGAAATAGTTACAATTCTTCTGTGATAAATACCTATTAATTCACAAGCATGAATTCCTCAAAACATTTTATCTAACACTTTACATCCAAAGAAAGATTAAGTAAAGATTAAGTTTTTTGTAGGTGAATTGGACAGAGAGAGCTTCAAGCATCAAAGGATGCAAAGTAACAACTTTATAACCCATTAGCTGGAGCACAAATCCTTCATGAAAGAGTCAAAAGAGAATAAATGTGGTTTTCCTAACATCTCACGGCATCTCTTCACAAACTATGGCTGACATCTGTCCATCTTCTTCCAGATTTCCTCCTGTGCTATTTTGTTAGACCATGCACTGGTTTCCAAGTGATGATCTACCTCTCATGGTACGGTGATCAACACTTGGATTGTCAATTGTAACTTCAATGATCTATAATTAATTGTGTTGATTTTGTGTGAGCAATGCAGGCACACCTGAACTGAGAAAGACCATCAGTGTGGTTTCCACTAACAGCATGTTTGATCACAGATCACAAAGCCTATGTGACTGTGAGTTTGGACTTGATTTATTCCCAGTGAGCTGAAGTTGAAAGCAGTCCACTGAAAGCAATAAAATTTGCAGACTTGCTTTGGGTTCTGTAGTCAGTGGCTTCACTTGCAACCAAATTTTAATTTATCTCACAAAGCACAGTGTTTCCCAACTGTAGTGTAAATTCCATGTAGCAGTTTTAGAAAGCTTCACAGAGTAGCTTTCACTTTTATATCTCTCAGATCCTTCTTCATTCCCAAAACAGAGAAAATATGTCAATTATCTTCTTTCACTAGAAGCAAGACAGAGCTTGTGATTATACTAGGCATGCTCTGGTAGATGGTAAGAGTCAAAACAAAGCAGGTCTTAATTTCCTACCATGGCTAACTTGATTCCTGAAGTGTTGGTGGTGTGTGGGCAAGGGGACTGCCAAAAACTCCACAGTGGCAGAGAGAGTGGTAGGAATGCAGGATTCTGGAAACACATCAGAAATTTTGGATTTTTTACTACAAATGTGCAGTTTTCAGATGTTAAATCCATATCTGAATAAGGTATATATTGCCTGCAATTCTGTTTCAAAATACTTATAAAGCTTTTTTCCTTTTGTTTCAAAAGGAAAACCTACAAACCCTCCTTCTGTCCCTCTATGTCTATGCTGGGCTGGGTCAATGTGCTCCTGTCCTCACAGCTTTGGGCTGTGGCAGTGACCGACATGGAGCTGGGACTGCCAGATCTCTTTCAGAGCTCCAGGAGTGGGAGCCAGCAGAGAAGTGTCTGGCAGTGACAGCACAGCATTCAGCTGTGCAACAGTCCTACCTTCTTAATGCATTTCACACTCAGCAGATTGAATTACTTTGGTCTTCTCATTTCTTTTTCTTCCAGCAAACAAAACCTTCCCCCCTCCTTTTCCTTGACAAAGAGTTTTGCCATATGCTCCAAATCAATTGCAACCTTTCTATTGCTTTGTAACCGCCCACATGTTGAGCTGCATTCAAAAAATTTAAAAAAAATACAGCTTAAGTGTTTCTGTTTCTGCTCCAACCGAACTAAAATTAAAACAACCTTTCATTAATTCAAGGGTTAATGTGTCTTATCACCCCTTTCTAACTCTGAATTAACTAGAATGGAACCATTTATTTGCTGTAACTGACTTATCTGTCTGACACATTTTTGTCTTTCTGCATGGATATTTGTCATGAATAGAAAAGAATTTGCTCATATTCATTCACTGATTGACATTATTTGTTGACTTAAGTTTTACTTCCCCGATTATCTTAATTTGATTTAATGATGCACTTCGTGCAGTTCTGTCCCTTCCTATGTGCTGCCGCTACACATTACAGGGACAGAGAGGCCAGTTAGCTGAAGAAGAAGAATCAGAAACTTTTTAGTGATAAAACTCATTTTCAAGCAGGAGCAGTTCCCACATGAGCATCCCCTCATGAGCATCACTGTGGCCCACAGAACAGGCACAGGCGGGCTGCCCTCTGCTTTCAGCAGCAGCGGGATCTGAAATCAATTTCAGCTTCTGCCTGAATCTGGGCAAACAGCTTTCAGACTACATTACTGTAGGTGTTACTTAGGGCATAAGGCTTCCATATCCCATACTAAGGCCTAGTGAGTGTAATGAACAAAAGAGCCTTCCTGGTTCCTATGGCAATACTAGGACACTGCTGGCTTGAGCTAAGTACTGATACTGAAATGTTAATTAGCTAATTGCTCCTGGGGAATCACCTACACCCCCCACAAACACTGCTATTCTAGGACTAAGATGCAAATAGAGAAACCCCTGGAACCATAGGAGCGTGTTTTGGGGGATAAAGACACCCCTAAATGGAGAACTAAACACAGTAGAGGGGGCTGGACAGGTGCCCTGGCTGAGGAAGAAAGAAACACATCCCCTGATCAACGTTTGACCTGTCACCATCACCTACAGAAGACTAGACCAGAGTGGGCTGTGAAAAGCAGGAACAAAGAGGAAGATTTTCCTGGTGTTACTGCGAGGAAAGGAGAAGGGACAGCTGCTGCTCGGGACTTCAGCAACAGACTCTGCACACCTCCTCACCCTTCAGCTACCTAGAAAAGGCTACAACAGTGGGGGCAAGCTGTGTGTCAGGCCCCCTGCCCAGCTGATCTTTTTAATAAAGAGTTGAACATTAATAAAGGTATAAGCCCTGTTCATTTCAGTGAGGACACATTTACAGTAGTAGAACAGTCATACATTCATATATCATGAACCACTTATTAATTGCACTGACAAAGGCAATTTGTTTGGGAAATAATTGAGTCACCCCCTCGGACATCTGCTGGCACAGCGTATATTGGTGAGGAATCATGCCTCTTTCCTTCTCACAGATGATAAAAGTAAACCCACAGAAATCTGCAAGGTACTTCAGGATGTGTTTTACTTAGAGGGCTAGGAATAAGAAGGCAAATATTCAGAGCATGAAAAAGTGATTGTTTGGATTTTACCCAACATTTATATTACCCCACTTTGTTCCCTCCTGCTCTTCCTCCAAGGGCACAGGCCACTGGGGAGGTCACTCTGTACCAGAGGATGGGAAGAAGCGATGTCAATGCAGTCCCTCATACTCTGTGTCCAGCCCTGGTGTACCATGAGTGCTGCTTTGTACTCCCTGGCCAAAATGTATTTTACAGGTACCTGGCTACTATTTTTTGAGATGGGTTTCACTGAAACCTTCCAGTTATTCAGTATGTTTGGGTTTTTTCAGTCCCTTTTTTTTCTGTGCAGTTGTTCTGGGAATGGAGACCTGCATTTTCAAGATCTATATTAATTTTTCATTTGCTACGAATTTATTTTGTTTCTATTAAGCTACTTGAATCTGCTAATGAGAATTTTCATGGAAAGCAAAAGAGAAAGTATGCAAGCTCAGAAGAAATAATGAAAGATGAAATCACACCTCTGCTCATACAGATGCAATTAAAACAGAATTAGAAAAATCAGCGGAAGAAATTTTAAAAAAGGAAAATTAGTCCTTTGGGTCTTCTGGTTTATTTAAATCAGCTAATTAGTTTATACACATTAGGTACAACTCCATTAGGGAAATTGTCAGTATAACTATCCTGGTATAATTATATTCATGGATAAAACCAATTTAAATGTTACAACAAAATGCTAAAGCATATTTTTCCTCTACTACTCCAGGTTTACTTTTACTCTGTAAGAGCATATGCAGTCAAAGTAACCTTATTTCAATTTACATCATGTGATAGAAAGCTGTCACTGTCACCTTTTAAATCACAGTAGTTTGTTTAATAGGCTTAGTTCTCACCTTAGGTAAAACAGATTAAATACTTTCCTAATGTTAGGAATGTTATATGACTGCAAACAGAAGAAAACAGCTCTTCTAAGAGGAAGGAAAATGTAAGCCATTTATAGGAAAATTTGAGAACAGATGAGTATGGCAGACAAAACTCAGGAGGAGATAGGTATTTTGTCCACCTCTTCTCTTTGACTCAACATCCATCTTAACCCAGTAGATCCCATGGAGCTAAAGCCTACAAAACAGACTCTGATTATCTTTCTCTCTCTGTCTGGAGTGTTAGGAGTTAAGTTCTTGAAGTTGGTACAGTACCTTTGCTTCTGGAGACACAGGACAAATAGAAGTATTATCACTTCAAAGAGATCAGCAGCTCAAAAAAAGGATGAGCTGAAATGACATGAGGCTGTGAGGTGACTCTTCACTCATCTGCATGAGCAAAGGCAGTGAGTGAGTCTGTTATTCAGACTCACTACAGATTATTACATGTATAAAGCACAAAGCCCTGAGTAGCCAGGCTCTTAATTTCAGTTCAGTGTCTGTTTCCAATGGCTGCTTCCATAAGTTTGCGATTTACAGAAGGTAATGCAGGTAGTCAATCCAAATGCATGAGCTTTAACTCATTCCAACAGTTCAGTCTCCTATGGACTTTGTTCCACAAATGTCTCAATGTTCTTAATGTCACTACACCCTTAAAGCAATTTATACATTGTAATTACAGATGCATTGCACAAGTATAAAAACGGAGCTACACCAGTACAAATTCACAATTTTCTAGATTAAAATTTAGACAGTTTGGTCTATCCTAGGCAGGTTATGTATACTTCAACCAGACGCACAATGTATTGTTTTTAACCAGACAAATGTTTAGACCCTAAATAAAGTTTCTGACCAATATAAACTTCAGTGCTTCTCAGGCCAAAATCAACTCTGCAGCACTTTCAGTTGATATCTTTATATTTGTGATAAAGCATGGGGAAAGGCTGCTTGCCTTGACTATACAAATACAGTAAAGGCTGTAAAGCTCCCTGTAACTAAGAAGCTCTTGCTCATTTAACTGCCTTTTCCTCAATGCAATGCATGTTATCCTGGTGAGATTTTTTTACTTCAGTGAAGATAAGGTTTTATCATCCATCGAGTGCCAAATGTTGGCGCAATTGCAATTAACCCTTTGCTGGCTGAAGGCAGCTGCAGGGTGTGTCCCTACAATTTCCAATTTTTCATATGCATCAAAGATGGATAAGGAAATGGGTCTCTTTGCCTGTAAGCAATAACAAACGTGGAAGAGGAATGCTGTTCATTTGGTGCAGCTGGAAAGAATGAAGATGATCATCTTCCTTTATCCCTTTCAGCAATTCAGGCTGCTGTTAGGTAACAAGAAAACTATGCTAATAATTTTCCACATAAGTAAGCAAGCATTTCACCACTGATGCTGCAATGGGCTTCTCTGCTGCTGCCAAGTTGCACAGGTAATGAATAAAGCTTGTACAGTGATTCCAGATCCACAAACTTTTTGCCTAACTACACCATAGTGATTAAAGTATTTGGAGATGCTTAACAGAGGACTCTTAAGACTCTTCAATTATGGCTTTTTCTTTTCTTTTTCTTTTCTTTCTTTTTTTTTTTTGTTTAATAGAAATAAAATAACATATGTTTTAGCTTTCAAACAAGATCCATTCATTCTCTTGCTCAGACTACAGTCTTTTTTACACCATTAGATGTAAACCTTGAGTTTCTCCCCTTTAAGATGTGATTCCCATAAGTAATGTTTTCAGGCTCTTTACTCATCTCTCCAGTTGCACTGGACTTGGGGATCCGGGGCTGGGAGCTGCTCCCAGTGTCAGGGCAGCTGGACATTGGAAGCAGCACTGTGCATTGACATGAGGGTCTCTCTAGACAGGCAGGTGCAGTTGGTCCCAGGGCTGCTCTGCCTGCTCTCCAAGCTGCCAGGACATGTGCCAGTTCTGGCACAGAGCCTTAGTGTAGTACTCACATCTGAGCTCATGTGCTCTGCTCTCAGCAAAGCTTGTGTGCTCAGGGGCAGGACTATGCTAACACGACTGTTCAGTTTCTGGTTTAGGTCTGGCAGCCAGGAGAGGCCATGGGGATATCAGATGTGTGGATGTCTGTGCTGGAATGAAGCTTCAGTTTCATGGCTAGTATTAAAGGATTCAGTTTCAGAGGGACCTGGGAAGACTGACAGAGGGACAGTTGGGGCAGACAGTGTTTTTACTCCTATCAACAACAGGAAGTCCATGAGTATGCAAAAGCAGTAGGCATCATTGTCAGGAGACTGAGGCATGGAAGGGGGAATCTAACAGTGATTTTTGGGAGTGCCAGTGGAATTTCCAAAGGGATTTTAATGGAGTTCCTTGTTATATGTAGTAGACACAATTCGCACCATTTCTAGTATAATATATGTGATATTGAATATTTGTTGAAGTATACACGTTTGTATTAGGAGTCCCCCCGACCCTCGCAGGCGAAACCTGGTGTATGTTGAAACCAAATATACAACTAAAAACATGTAGCTCCTCTGGAAATGGGCCGTATCTCTGAAGCCATACGGGACACCCAGGTGCTGATCATCACATGAACAACCCAAGATGGATATCATGGAAGTCCTCTGGACAGATACATGTGAATGCAGGGTTCCCTACATTCATAAATCATAAAGAGATTCACCAACTCTGGACATCGAGGACAACAAATTGTGCCCAGAAAAGAAATCTCATCAAACTCTGAATAGAAGAAAAGACTGATTGCCGAAATCCTGGCCTCAGGCGGAATTTTCCCTATAAAAAATGCTTATACAAGAATGGTGGGGTGTGGACATAGAGGAAAACCTCTGCTGAGGCTGACTTCTTTGTTGTGCGCCCCATGCTGACCCTGGGCTCATCACTGTTCTTTCCTTGTGGCTGGCTAGATAAAATTTAATTGCAAAATATTTTTTTTTAATTTTAATTTAGCTGGACAAATTTTCATTTACAACAAACTTGGTGACCCCGACACGATCTGGTTTGGGGGTATCCAGGGGGTTCCCTATCCTCGATTCAGGCAGTGCCCCGCTGATTTCAGCAGCTGGACAGGACTGAAGAACTCCACAAAACCAACCAGATTCCGAAAACAGCCAAAAAGCCACATTAAAGAAAGGGTATAAATGGGCCCAGAGCTCTCGGAACTCAGAGTCGGACCTCCAAAGCTGCAGCAGTAATTTTTCACTTATAAATCAATGTGCACGAAGAATCCACATGGGAAAAGGAGCTGTAAATATCGCGTAGTTGAGTGGGGCGTGATTGAGTGTGTGTGTGAGACGTGACCTGGTCACAAGGTGAGAGTGGACCCCAAAATCACAGTTCCGTTATTCCTAGAGGAAAGTAGTCGGTTGTGAGGGAAGTGAACGAGATCAGGAACACTCACAACACACATATGACCTGAAACTCAGGAAGTTACAGGGATTCAGTCATGGACAGGTCAGGGAAGGGAAGGTAAGTTCTCGCAGACTCGAGAAATTGGTAAACCTCACCAACTCTGGACTCAGGGAGTCCAGGAGAACAAGTAAAAGAGACCTCACTGTTCTTCTAACTGAAAACCCATGGACCAGTTCACTGTGTGGTTATTAGGTTGGCAAGGCTCAGTCGAGGACAGACTGGTTTAAACACTTGGTAAGACTCGGTCTGGGACAGGACCAAAATAACACATTTAGCACACAGGTAACTGACTGTTGCTATAGGACACGTGAAAGCACAACGCAAGCCATTGCTATTGCAAGGTAAAGAAGAAGAAGGTTTATTCTGACTCCAACTTTTATACTTATCCAAAGGTGGCAGTGGATTGGGCCTGAATGGGCCACCTCTCCAAAGACATATTAAGATTCTTGTTTAATGCAGAAGAACGAGATATGATAAAGCAAGCTGCCATAAAGGATTGGGAATTCAAGAACCCCAAGGGTGGGAGCGGAGCAGAGAAGTAACCAAAACAAAGACCATCATAGAACATTCAGGCAGAAAAAGATTGAGCCAAAGTGATCAGGCTAAGAAATATAGCAATACAAAGTATTCAGGGAGCAGTCCTCAAAGGACAGAATATTAGCAAAGCCTTGGAGAATGCCAAGAGAAAGATAAAACTCCTACAGAATAGTTTAAAAGGTTCAAGAAAAGCCTCCACATGTACTCTAGTACCGATCCCAAATTCCCTGTGGGGGGAATCCTTTAAAAAAAAATTTTTTTTTTTGTTACAAAATCATGGGAGGACATTCAGAAGAAATTAGAAAAAATAAACAACAAAAAAAGAGCTTACAAGAATTATTAAGAGAAGCCCAAAAAGTGTATGAGAAGGGATGAAGAGAGAAAAAAAAATACAAACCAGGGTGTTAGTAGCAGCAGTTAGAGAAGCAAACAAACAGGAGCAAGCCCAAACAACGGGAAAACTGACGCCAACTCAAAAGCCCCCGGGGAAGTGGGACCTACACAAAAGAAAGACAAAACAGTTAAGTACTCCTGAATGCTTTTACTGTAAAAAGAGAAAACGCCACAAGAGGGGTGTTCATACAACACAGCCCCCTTGGCTTCTCGATACATAAGATACAGACTAGGGACAGAGCACTCCTAAAAGCATAGAAGAAGGCAACATTAGCGCCTCCCCTCATGAGGAGACACCCTATATTGTCCTTTTAACTACAAATACTGCTATACGAACTGTGGAAAAGGGGTGGACACTCGCGCCAAGGGTAAAGAAAGTCAATCTTCAGGACCCGGCACCGGAGTAGAAAATCACCTCCCCCGCTATAGATTTAAAGATAACCCTGCGCCTGCCAAGTAAATGACTGAGAATATCTCAATCAAATGCTCTGTGCCAGAGTGTAACTATTATCCCTTTGTACATTTCACTTGCAAATAGTATCATAAGGTTTAGGTTGCTCATTATTAGGGAAGAATAAAACCAAGTAGATTGTGTACAAAGTGCTTTAAACAAGAATAAGACCTATCTAACCGTTTTCCAGTATTAACCACAAAACTGAGATTGTTTCAAATCGTTTCAATAATCTGGTTTCATTTATATCAAAACGGATTAAATAAGTTACAAGCAAAAACTAAAATTATTACCGTTAAGTGCCGTAGGTTGAACAAGGTACCCTGCAGTGCAGATCCTGTTGAACTACACCAGTAAGGCATTTTTAAACGAAAGTATACAGCTCAGCCTTAGCATGAAACCACAGACGAAGATTCCTGCTGCCAAGAATATAGTTTACCCCGCCTCTGGAAGCACCCCAGCAGGTGCTAGGAACGGCAGAGGGATCCTAGCAGTGGGAGTAATCCTAACGAGCCTGAGTCTAGCCACATGCCTCAGTAACCTTCCTAATCCTGAGACGGGGGGACCCAGTGGCAAGTACCCAGAAAGTTCAGTACCCCTTACCCCGTAGAACTGCAGTGAGAGTAAGCCTAATAAACCTTGTTTTAAAACAAACACTCAACAGGGGGCATACAAATTCAAAGAAAAACAAAAAACATATCTTGGAAACACAGTCAGCACATAAATTACACTGAAAGAGCACAGGAGAAATCTCAGTTCCAGCTTATAACAAATGTAATTGTACTGTATAGATTATTAAGAAGCAAAAGTCAGTCTTTGTCACTTATTTTCAAGCTAATTCACTGTGTTATAACCCAAATAAATTAAGTATATGAGTAATAGAAGGAAAAACCTACTGGGTGGGAAATAACTAAAAATATGAAAATAAGATAACTCTAAAAACTCAGCCAATTATCCTAGACCTCTTAGAGGACCAAGATGACAGGGTCTGTCTACAGTATGATAAAATATTTTGTTTCACAAAAGATAAAGAAAAAATAGGCCCAAAAAATAAAATAAAACAAGTAATACAAGAAGTAAAGAGACAAAAGGCCGAGATGAAGAAAAAGAATAGAACAGGAAAGGCTGAAAACCCTAAGTGAGCAATATAACCAATTGAAAAAACAGCACACAAAATAGGAATTACCTGCTTTAGACCAGAATCTATTTGTAGATCTAATGCAGGAGATTGCCACAGAACTAAAGTTGTCTAATTACTACATCTGTAAGAGGCTGAAATCTGCTGAGAAATAGCCTTAGAAGGGCAAGGGTTTGACTCCTGAACAACTATTGAAGTAGAAGGCTGACAAAACTCCCAAAATAATTCAAAGACCAGAGGAGTGAGTACTAGACAAACAAATAATTAAAACATTCTACCTCAGCAGAGAAGGGAGGGAGTATTCAGAAGTTTTAAGATACACTCCATGTGTATCCACTCTAACCATAAGTTCTACCAGCAAAATTAAGACCTGGCAGCCTGAAAGCCCTACTGGTATTAGAGCCTAGAGAAAAAAAAAAGATAAGTGTGAATAGAGTGATAAAATCAGGCTTTGCTAGAACAAAAGCCCCAGAGCCAACCCATACCGGTTAATCAGCGAGTTAAGTAAATACTGGGATAAGCCTAAGAACATAAGAATCGGATGGAAATCTCCTAATAGATTATACTAGATCTGTAGAAAGAAAACCTACAGCGAGTTACCTCAGCGCTAGAAGAGATCCTGCACAGTAAGACTGATCAAACCTGGTTTTTTTACCTTACCCAGGTCAGAAAGCAATTCACTAGGATCCCCCTTGTATAAATCTTTAAACCAAAAGAAGAGAAGCTTAAAAGAAAAATTTCCTCTCATCAGTGGAAGACAAACAGGGAGAAGACGAATAGCCTGCTAAAAAAATCATTGAGTACTATAGTCCTGCCACATGGGCTCAGGATAGGTCATAGAGACATAAGACCCCCATCTATTTGCTAAACCGCTTAATAAGACTGCAGGCTGTGGTAGAGATTGTATCCAATCACACCTCAGATGCCCTCAAATTATTATCCAGGCAACACTCTCAAATGAGAGCTTTTGTATACCAAAACAGGATAGCCCTTGATTATTTACTAGCTGAAGAAAGAGGTGTCGGTAAAAAAATTAATGAATCTCAGTGTTGTGTAAAGATAGACAACTATGGGGAAACTATGAGACCTGGCCACAGAAATTAAACGAGTAACCCATGTCCCAGTGCAAAAATGGAACTCCCTGCTCCAAGCATCGTAGTGAGACCATTTGTTCGACAGGGCTTGGTGGAAAAAGGAATTTTCTTCATTTCATGTTCAGTAGCAAGAGTCGTATTTCTTCCCTGCCTCATCCCCTGTTTTATAAAGCTCATACACTCAGTAGTACAAGAGATGCAAATAGCAGCCTTACCTACAGATCCAGAATCCGCCCTAGAGAAGACAAACCAAGTATCAAAATTAATGACACAAAGAAAAGAAATACCACACAGCAGGGCAGCTGAGGCCCTAGCTAGATTCGAAAAACAAATAAAGGGAAGGGAACAGACCCACAAATTTTACCATGAAATCCCAGGTGAAGACTAGAATGTAGGGAATTAAAAAAAAAATTGTTTTTTTTATATACACATTCTGTAACTTTATATAAAATAAAATAAAAATTAAGGCACAAATTAATGGGTTAATATAAAAGGTGGGAGATTGTTTAATATGTAGTAGACATAATTTGCACCATTTCTAGTATAATATATGTGATTTGAATATTTGTTGAAGTATATACATTTATATTAGGAGTCCCCCCTACCCTCACAGGTGAAACCTGGTGTATGTTGAAACCCAATTTACAACTAAAAAGATGTAGCTCATCTGGAAATGGGCCATATCAGAAAATCGTGTAAACGACCGGAGATGACTATCATGGAAATCCTCGGGCAGATACATGTGAATGCAGAGTTCCCGTAAATTTCATCAAGAGATTCACCAACTCCAGACATCAAAGACATCACATTGTACCAAGAAAAGAAATCTCATCAAACTACAGGACTCTGAATAGAAGAAAAGACTGATTTCTGAAATCCTGGCCTCAGGCAGAATGATATAAGACACAACAGCATCATAACTTCAGTTTAAAACCACAAATCTTTGAAAGATACATGCTTTAATTCTCATGCATATCAGGAAACTGTGTCCTCATGTGGGATCTGATTAGTTCTTGATACAGTTAAGACCTAGCTTGATCTTGCATGAAATACTTTTATGGAGTACATTTTAACCAGGTATCTTGGTACAGATAATGCATATTCTACATCTGTAGAATAACCTAACTAAAATAAATCTGCAATCTTATTTGTAATTGGTGCAGTGTGTGTGAAGTGACTTGCAGGTTGGTCAACTGAAAAATGAAAAAACAGATTTACAGTATGGTAGATTTATTGGTGTAATTCACAGGGAGAATGAACAAAACAAGGAAAGACAGAATCCCAGCATACTATTCCATGGTAATTAACATGTATTACTGTTTTGCTTGGGTGATGGCTGCTGACAACTGTGTGGTTGGAATAGCTGGGTGGTCTTTTTTCAGCTTATATAAACAAACACTGTAAATTCTGATATGGCTGACTAGAGTGAGTATAAATGCCATCCTCACAAGAGAAAATACATGATGTCCAAGTTGCTGGCAGACACTTCTTGGGCTGGGCTTTCCTGTTATGGTAATTCTACTTTCAGGGTACATAGTCATGGACCTAAAACCACTGTAACCTCAGAATGCGAGGCACTGAACTACTCTTACTCTCTCTGCTGGCTCAAGGATATCCAAAATGTTTTGAAGGATTAGCGTAGCAGGTAAGATCTGTTCTCCAACAACTAATCTGCCCAAAATAGTATCCTGAACTCATGATGAATCCATATCAAATGTGCACTGTCACATGATCCTGCAGAGCACAAAAATTGGCATTGATGGACAGGCAGCTGCAGCTTCCTTGTTCCTGCTCAACTAGAAGATAGATAATGCGTTTCTCCCCCTTTCAGCCCAGACTCCATTTGAATTAATGAAGGAGCATTTTGGAGACTGGAGTGGGAGCTGAGTAAACAACCTCAAGGGTGAAATGTGGCTCACCAACTACGAAAGGCATACTCAGGAAGAAAAAAAGAAGTCAAGTCAGACTCTATTAGGTAAGGATGGGGATAGACACCCATCTTAAACACTGTATAATATCTGAAAATAAAGAAAACTTGAGATGAGGACTGTCAGGACTGGTAGGTGAAGTTAAGATTCAGATTCCTGTTTGTTTGCTGATGAGATTTCAAAGTAGCTTTACACTCAGGAACATAGTTCTGCTATTTTGGCAGACTCTAGGCACAAAAATGAAAGTTATTTCCTTAATATGAAGGCAGCAAGAGGGAGATTGCTTGAGACACTGGAAGTTTGACTTCACCGCTTGTTTTGGGGGTATTTGTAACATTAAACATGTCAGTGTCTGGGGTCCCTCTGTAATCAATGGAGATAAGAACTTCTGCTCTCCATCACTCTGAAACAGCTTATCTCTCTCTAGTGACCACAAAGAAAGCCCAAGAAGATGGACTGACTTCAGCTGTAGTTTACATTACAAAGAGTTTCACAGCTATTCTGGTTTAAAATATCATCTCCTTCCTTTCCTTACAGACTCCTCCCCAGAGATACCTCCTCTCATTTACACCCTGTCCAGTGGCACACTATCCCTCAGTAGTGCAGCTGTGCTGTAAAAAGCTTTATGCAACTACTCCAGTCAGAAAATAACAAAAAAGAAATTATTTTTCAGATGGAGTCTCCCAATCTGGTTCACACAGTGACCACACAAGCAGCTCTATCAGCACAGGTTGTATCTGCACCCTTTTCAAGGGCAGAATACAGCAGAAGAGGAAAGAAGGAATAGCACTGGCTTAGCATAGTCCTAACACCCCACATCATCTCAATCTGCCTCTCTGCTTCTGGAAAACACATTTGTATTCCTAGGGCTGGGATAGGCCCTAGCTAGGTCCAAGGCCTAACTCTTCTAACAGAGTAAATCTTGCACCAGGCTCACTCCTCTTTCTCTTCCTGTTGTCTCTGTGTTCATGGGAAAGAAACCCAGAAGCGTAGGTGAGAGCATAGTTGGGATGTGCTCCTGTGCAGTGGTGCAAGATCCTCTGGCATCTGTTGTTGAATCTACAGGTATCTACTGTGAGCCAAGTCAGGTGCCTAAAAACATAGTTCAGCAATTCCAGTCCTTATATTGATGTGGCATTGCTATAAATGTAAGCTCTAATTTATTAATTTAAGAAAATTTATTAAATGTACCAAATATAAACTTAGATAATAACAACAAAAAGCCACCATCAAAAAGGGTCAGTGCCAAGCCTGGGTACTGGCACTGGGTGAGACACAGGTTTGACCGCTGCAGCAGAGGGTCTCCTATGCTTTCACACCAACTGTCCTGTCTGGCTGATTTTTATACGATTTTTCTTGCCTGAGGCAGAGTCCCTTTTCTTCCTTTTTGGACTGCACATATTCAGGTGGAGTTCTTTTCTCTGTGGCAAGCTGAACTATACATGTCTGGAGAGTGATGAACACCCATGATCACATTCCCAGAATTCAGTATTGAGATGTATCTCCCTGAAGGCTCTGGCTGTCATGATTTGACATTGGCACAATGCCAGCGCCCCCATGAAAATGCAACCTCTCAACTGAATGCTGTGAAATGCGATCAGGAAACAGAGCAGAGCAGGCCCAGGCTTAATAACACAGGAAAAACTTTATTAAACTACTACTACTATAGAAGGAAAAAGAAAGAAAAAACACATACTAACTCCAAAATGAATACCTTCCAAAACATTCCTCCCCTCCCCCCCCCCCCCCCCAATTTCCAACAAACCACAGTGAGACACAGCTTGGACCTCAATCAGGTTCCTACCCTCCAGATAATAAATACTCAGTCCATCGAGGGAGAGAGGAGTCTTCCCTGTGCCATAGACCCCCCAAGAAACACAGCTGCCAACTCTTGCGTTTCCATGTCACACATGGCACTGCCCGGAGAAAAAAGTTTGCCATCATGACACTCTCCTTTTCAGGCACAGTGCTCTCACCACCAATGCATGGATGGACAGACTGCTTTTAGGGTTTTTCCTTTCAAGGATGCTATGCCAAGAGGGAAAAAAACAACAGTTCAGTTTTTCATTTTTTGGGACCACAGTCCCTCCATTTTCTTCCTCCCCTGGGGCCGAGGGTCTCAGGAACAGAGATCTTCTTCTCTTCTTCTTCTCTGAAGACAAGGGGCACCACCACAAACTTCCCCAACTTTTCTGTTTGCTCTGCTCCTGTCTTTTCTCAGCTGCAGAAGCAGGTCTCTTGGCTCACCAGCATCCTCCTAAAATACAGTCTCTCTCCTGGAGAAGCAAATAGGTTCAGTCTATGGCTAACAAGAAAAAGTCCAGTCAAAAGCCACTCCATCATCTCCTCCACCCAGAATTTCTCCTTCTAACATCTCAGGTCCCAGGCTGTCTCTCTTCCTCTCTTTCAAACCGAGGAGGAGTAAAATTTCACAAAGCTTTTCTTTCTCAAGGAAGGGTTAAAAGTCCCGACTAGGGACTTTAGGCTGGCTCTCTGCCCAGATCTCTGGCTCCCACATTGGGAACCTTGTGGCCTTGGGGGCCCCACCCCCGGTCTCCTCCTTCCTCGTGCTGCACTGCTGGCAAACCGTCGCTGTCTCTTTCTCTCTCGAGAGAGAGAGAGACTCTGGCGGGGGGGGGGAACGGAGACATCCCAGATTTCCCCCCACCCTTCCATCTGCAGGGGCCAGCCCGGTTCCAGTCCCTCCACCCTTCGGCCTTACCCCAGTCAGGCCGTGGGCCTTCCCCTCCCCCATCCAGCCAGGGGTGGGGCAGGATAGAGTCCTGCACTGCACCCTGACCAGAACCAAAGAGAGCGAGTTCCCCTGGGAATGCTGCTTTTAACCCCTCTGTGTTCTCAGAGGTGTGTCTGCCCTCAACTGGTCACCCCAAGTGTCAATATCCAAATTGACCTCTTCCTTCTGAGAAGATTCTTTTTCCGTGTCAAACCAGGACACTGGCTATCTCAATTTCAGATATGTATCATGTATTTATCATCCTGGCAGTTCCTCGGACCACCTTGATGGGTGATCCATCTCCGGGCTGGCCATGTTCAGGGCTGGCCATATTCATTTGCATGTTAATGGAGTCCTCCCAACTTTTGTTCAGGTGGTTTTGACATTGTGTTGCAATCCCCGTCACTGGCTTGTGTGTTTTTAAAAACTTCTTATAAGAATATCTTAACATTTTATAATTATGGAATATATGACAATTTTATTTGCATGAATTATCATATACACATATAACAGCATCTTGGGTAGGCAGTTACTTGAGAAACTCCTTTTCCCATATCAAACTGGAACAGTAATTCGATTCCAACTTTCCAACACATAGCAATGCTGCTATGAGGACAGAGGTGACCAGATCGCTGAGGTTGAAGCAAACTCAGAAAATTTAGAAGAAGACTGCAATTCCTTTAATGCCAAATTTGTTGATAAGAGAATTCAGTCTAATGTGAGCCAAATTCTTTTGGCTGCCTATTAAAGGCAGCCTCATGACAGATCCTCCTTATGATGTGGTTCTACTTTGTAACTGGTGAGTGCAAGCCTCTGTTTTAACAACTTCTGCAATAAGGCATTCCTTGGGGGCAAAACAAAATGGATGCTCCATACCACTAATGAAAGTGCCATTGATTTTGTTGAGAATTGTTACTACAATTATAAAAAGGTCCCTTCAGGCAACTGACACATGAGGCAGTGAAAATCAAAATCACACTCTCAACTACAAACAAGCAGTACTGGAATGGGACAAAAGAGTAATGGGATTTAACTAAAACAACTATACAGTCATATTTTGAGATACTGTCAGAAGCAAAGTTTCCAGGGGCTTTCAGAAAAAAAAAAATGGGGAGAAACAGCCAGTGTTTGATCGTGGGCCCAAAATACATCAGAACAAGTGCATCAGATTTTTTAACTCTCTCAATGGAGTTACAAGAAGTGTTTAAAGTTTTAAACAATAACAAAGTCCCTTGCCTTCAAGTGCTTCTACAATTAGACAGCCAGAAAATATGAGTCCTGTGATGGGGGGAAAGCTGGTAACAGATCTTCAGAAAGGATGTGGTAACATACACTTTCTCTGCTGCTTAAATCAGTCATAGGATATACAGGTATACAGCAGGTAACAGCTCTCATCTCATGGCAGGTTATGAAGATGTTGGTAAATGCAAGGGGAGAGCAGGTAGAAAGGGTGAGTGGTCTACAGTTACACTTGGGGATCTGTGTCACTTAACTAGCAGTTTGTCTACCACACTGGACTGAGCTTATGAGGAGAGCACACATCTGCACCCTGCTTCAGCTGAACAACAGCTCTCCATCAGTGAACACAAAAGAAAACAAATCTAAGTGGTCTATATTCAATAGCTTTATTTCTATTTTCTCAGGATGAATGGTGAACTATCACAAATGCACCAGGCACAACTGGCAGTGCAAACAAATTGACAAAGAGTCATTGGTTTAGACTCAGAGGAAGACATTCCCAATTTTTAGGAATCCTTGATGAAGTAACACCAATTCTCCCTCAGCATTAGTTGGCATTTTCCTACTTTTTGTTCCTTTAAGTTTTGTTTATGAATAAGTGGGAAGCAAAAGACAAATCTATTTGTTGGCGTTGGTGCTTGGCACCAGTTGATGGTGGATGGGAACTGACTGTCACCATTAGTTTATTATCTTACTGTAGAACTTTCATACCTTCTATCTGTGAGTTCCCACAGGCAGCTCCTTGCAACACTGACTCCTTTCTTCCACATGGCTGGCTGGCTGACTTCTTCCTGTCCCTAACATGAACACCTGACCCTATCTGTCCCTTGCAGCACATACTAACCCATACGGTCCCTAACACAACCACCTGACCCTTAACTCCTCACAGCAGCACAACCAACTAACTCCAATGCCCCTCTCAACCAGCTAACCCACTCTTTTGTTACACCCATCCTTATTGGACACAGCTGTGACCTATTAAAGACAAGGCTCTTCCTACTCTTTGGTAATTAGTACAGCTGAAACTCTACAGGGGTTAAGATTGCTTTCAGCACTATCTCTATTCTCCTACAATCCATCCTCCCACATGTATTCACAGAAGCAACAACACTTAAAGAATCATCACTGATGGCCTCTTTTTATTTAGTTGTAAAACACACTCAGGGAGACAAGTCACTACTAACTGCTCTGCAGTTTCTGTAGACATGCATCACCCCTGGAAGTGACCACTTGAGTAGAGGTGTAGAGGACTGACAAAGTTATTGCAACCCTGCTGATTTACCTTGGGATTTTTTTGTATGTTTTTGTTCGTTTGTTTTGGTTTTTTTCAACAGAACTTCTGCTTGTGATGCCTAGATGTCATTTTACCCTTATTTCAAGTTAACTAAAATATTGGCTCTTTTGTCTAAATTTCTTATACCATTTTATCATATATACCTGTAATCTGAACATGATGTTCAATGTGATTGTTTATCTCCTAAGGCTGGTTACATCTATCTCTTGCAGCCTCTCACAAGTAGCTGCCCTTACACAGCTGAAGTTCTTTACTAATCTATTGTCATCTCACACCTTGATGACTAGCATTTCCTCTTTTCCTTCCTTCCTTACTCTAAAAGCAATTTTTATTGAGTTCTGCTTAATTCTACACATGGTTTCATCCTTATTTAATGCTATAAGGATTTCCTGCCTTCAAACAGCACTATGCCTGATAAGAAATATATCTTAGGGTGAAAGTACTCAGATGATCCAACTCCATCTGAAATGAGTTTTGTATAGTAAGTTTGCACTCTCCATCTGTACTCTGCCTGATTAAGGTGGCTTGCTATCAGTGGTAGAGTGCAGATTCAGTGCTTAAGAAGAGACTGTTGTGATGAGCCAAAGTAATATAAGAAACCAGGGGAGAGTTTAGAAGGATGATGAATGAAATCTGATGCTTTTGCTTGTTTCAAGATAAAAAAGCTCACTGTGAGCTCAAGTTCTCACAGGTTTATGCAAGGAGTACTGGGTATATTGTCCTGTACAGCTCCCTTTGCTCTCTTAAAACACAAGAAGGTCCATGCAAAACATTAGCAGAGTTCAACAACATGTAAGTATGATGATATGCAAATTGCATAGACAATTCACACAGTATTCAAATAACAAATGTTTAAGCTGGAAAGAACCCAAGAGTATTAACGCCACCGAACACAAGAAATTGCTTCTGCTTCTTGAAATATAGGATGTTTGGCTTTAATACTGTTTTCTACATCTGTATGCTCAACTTTTTAAGCTTGTGTCTTACTTTTTTTCATTAAACTGTGTACAATAGTGTAGAAGAGAGAAACAGTTGTTCCTTTGATTAAGAAAAAAGCATTAGGTTGGAGAGACCATCCATACGCAATGCATAGGAGCCTCTCAGCTGAAACACCAAGGAACGAGTACAGGGTGGGACTTGTGCTCACACTCACGAGTAAGGATGCTGTTACCTAGTTATGCACAAGTTCATAAAGGTTTGATACTCATAAATGCTAAAAAATAATGTAAAGGTATGTGGGAGAGAAGAAGAAGAAGGAAGACGTGATATTTCCTATAAATCAGGGGTCAAGATAAAAAAAGGTATTACAAAGAATGGGAACTTTAAAGCTACAGAATATTCAACCATCAGAGATAGTGAAGATCTTGCAAGTGAACTGATAACTCCTGTTTGTAGCATAAAGTTAATTACAGAAGGGAGCATCTGCCCTAAAAATGATGAAACTGATGGCAGATGTACCCATATGCAAGCATCCACCCTTAAACAGCTTTCTTTTAGGGCCTGCAGAACATCCCCAGATTGTGTGCATGGCAGTGGTGTCATGAAAACTTTGATGACCCAAATGAAACCAAAGCAGAAATCTCACTGCCATGTGGGAACTTGCAGGTTCAGGGGTCTGTGTAATCTAAGCTGAGCTGCAGCCAGGAGGGGAGGAAACTGGGCTCTGCTCTAGCATTGCACTGCCAGCCAGCTAGGGACAAAGTTCTAAGCATCTGCTCTTGTGAAAGATGTCTGGGTTTGGCAGCTTTAGATGCAAAAAAATGTTTCTAGCTTGTTTCTGGGCCAAGAGATAACATGAACAAGAAAAAGTAGAATTAACCTTTTATTAGAGAGTCGGATCATTGTTAGTCCATGAGGCTGCTAAAGGGGCTTTTCTGGACTCAGAGTCTGAGTATTAATACAAGGTGGAGCACAGAGCATCATAATATCAGGCACACCAGCTAATCAGGGTGACTTGCAGCATGACTTAGAGTGTATGGGGACGTGTATGGGAGCAGTTCTTTCCATGACAAAAATGAATGACAACATTTTGAGAGGACATTTTTTGTGGGAAGACACAGGAGCTGAGGATACTCATTGAGGACCGAATTTGGATCTGGCCAACAGAAGGAAGTGTGTAATTGGGAAATATCAGCCTTGCAAGGAGGGTGGTGTTCAGACACCATTGAGGTACTGGGGTGAGATAGCTGCTGCGAGGATTCTGCCTATGGCTCTGCCTCACAGAAGTACAGAAAACAGACCTGGTCTGGTACGTCATACAGACCTGCTCTGTCATAAGAGACTGTCCTAAGCCATTATTGTACTTTGCCAAGTGCTAGCTGAGAGTGATACTGGACATGCAAAATGCTTGGGAATATGCCTATTGCACAAGCAGTTCACCATTTACTGGATGATGAGCCCAAACACAGGGAAAACTCACCCAGACACAGGCAGGAGTTTGGTCCCATTTCACACAGAAGAAAACGATAGTTTTTTTTTACTTTCAGGTGCTCAGGCTGTTTCCAGAGAGATCACTTCTCACTTTTGCACTAGCACTGTCAGCTGAGGGAATATCTGTGTACTGCCACTGCGTTAACTAGGCTGGGGACCTCAGCTGGAAAACCTGTAGCTATGAATATACAATGAACAGCATATGAATAACAACAATTAATTGACTATTCTACACTGTGCCTGCATATGCATGTGTTTGTGTGGGTGGAGAATGCAGACAAGATGTTCCTACAGATTCTTGTAGAACAGAAATTTAAAAGTGGAATTGAAGGTGGTGAAATTTACTGTGTGCTGCATAATAGTAATAGAAATGCTGTGGAGCCAGATGGTTTTCCCATGATGTTTGCTACAGACTGGTATTGGCCTCACTATATTAGTAAAATTATGCTTGCTCATAAATGTCCATACCAAACTGATGATGCATTAAGGAATAGTGTTTTTAATCAATAAATGTTTGACTGTCCATCATATTGATTTTATTCTCCCCAGCATATTTACTTTCATTCTGGAAAGATCTTAAATGAGCTCCAGTATCAAAGGAAGATGTCAGAAGAATCTTTAGAGGCTAGCATCTTTTATGTGGATTTGGAGGTTTTAGACACTTGTTAAATTTAGGACTTAAATGAGAACAGCTTTGAGTGATGATGCAATGCAATGTTGGGATTGCAAGAAAAGATCCCTGCCCTATCAGGGATTGTTCTGAGCTGGCAATACTATCTCTAGGGGAAGTTTGGATGTCCAAGTTCTGCAGATTTTTACTTTTGAAAATCTAGAGGTTTCTGGCATAATTTTTGTTAAAAAGTTTTGTGAGAGAAAAGAAAACAGGAGGCTGTGGATGTGTTTGCAGCAAAGGAAAGTTATGTACACAGACTGTCTTTTACTAGGCTGTTACTAAGGAGATCATTCCTCACATAATGGCAAATATTTCCCATTTTTAAAATTCAATTAATAAAAAAAATCATTATACAGGGAAAAGGAACCCCACAAACCCAACAACTTCTGATTTATTCCCCAGACTAGCTCAACAGAAAAAGAAAACACAGATGTTTCATAACACAGCTGTAGAAAGAGCTTTTCCAGGTTTGAGAATTTGACACCTGCCTGTCTTTTTTGAACTCAAATTCACAACTCAGTGCAGACAGCCTTACTCTGGATGTAGCCCTGAATGTGCAGCCTGAATAGGGATCAGGAGGCAAGCACAAGCTACATCAGCACAAGCTCTTAGGATTCTGTGAAAACTGAACTAGAGATAATTTGTGCCATGGTTTACAGGTTTATGTTATTCCACAAAATCGTAAGTAATTTGTATAATACATAAGTAATAGACACTGATTCCACAGCCCTATGCAGACTACCAAGATTAGAAACGTGTCACAGGGGAATCTGTATGGTTTGTCACCAGTTGAAGACATTTGTAGAATCTATATGATAGTGAAAGGGTGCAGCTTTTGCTCAATCCTGTGTGCATTAGCTGGAGTTGTAATTCACTTGCCTGAGGGCTGCAGTGACTGCTGTTGATGTAGCTCTAAATTAGTACTTTCTTCAAGTGAAGAGAGGGTAGGAAGGCTACTACTGTCCAAAAGGGTGTTCCTGAGGCAAACCCTTGATCATTCCCGTGAACAGTGATGATAACAGTGCTGTTAACATAAAATCCTTGCTGCAAGCAAGGTAGGTACAACTGTTTGCCGTGTGGCTGCCCAAGGTAGGGCTTCTTCCTACTCCCATTCAGCTACAACACACTGAGTATCTCATTGTTTTATGAGGCACTACTTTCCAAATCTCTGCCATTCATTAACTACATCATGTAACCTCTTTCATTTCCTTTTTCCTGCAGCCAGTTCCTTCTGGATGTAAAGTCATGCTACCTCTCCCTGTGTCTCAAACACTTGACTTGAAATTCACCTGCATTCAAATACATTTTTTCATAGCTAAAAAGACCAGAATTTTATGCCTAATATCAGGGAAATTAAGGGACATAATGCTTAAGGGATAAATTGTCATTGTTGGAGTGAATTATCTGCAGTCTGATTCTGCAAATTAATCAGGACTGTCAGTTTCCAGTGAGAAGGAATGTTTACCAATGGTTCATGGGTTCAGCTACACTACAATACAGGACTAAAGCATTACTTAAGATTAATGCTTTGTAGGAAGGGAAAAACTCTGGGTACCAGGCAGAACCCTGTCCTGTAGTCACTACAGTTTACGCAAGGAAGCACAGCAACGAACGGAACTTTCTCCCTTTGAATTGATTGGAGGAGGGGGGATAGATCAATCCAGGAATGGATCAATCTTATCTTTTTGATGTGTTATATCCAGATTTGTTTGGCACACCAGCAAGCGGACACTTACTGATTTATTCTAAGCTTAGAGTTCCATCCTAATAGAGTCAGACTTCTCACAAGTGATTACTTAGCCTCAATGGCACAGAAGCACACAGGAAACCAACATGATATTTTTAAGAATCAGACATTGCTTTTCTGCTAATGGAGTGCACAACCAAAACATGCTTGACTTGCTTCAGGAAAACAGATGAAGGAAAAAAAAATTGGATCAAGCAGAAAAGAATGGAATTTGCTGGTTGCAAATAGAGAACATTTTTCACCTCCTGAAATACCAAGCATGCTATTTGAAGTAGTTATAATTATGAGCACTATGTCAGTGCTCAGAAAGATAGAAGAAAGGACTCACACTGTGTCTCACTGGATAATTAAGTTTCTATTACTACTCAAGATGGTGGGATGAAATAAACTGTGTATATTGCAGGTGGGAGGAACAGGGCAGAGTGAAGAGGGTCAGAGATGTGTGAAAGCAAGAAGCCAAGCACTATGAAAAAATGCAAAATAAGAATACAGTAAAAAGAAGTGCTTCACCTCACCGCCTCCCCTTTCCCTATAGTAAAAGATGCAACATCAGAAACAAGGATGTTCTCACCAACCTCAGATCTACCTAATATTCTCTAGCAGCACTGGTGCTCTTTATTTCCTAGCAAGGTCTCATCATTGTCTTTAAGGAAATGGGCAATTATGATAGCTTTCATTTCACTGATGGGGTAACAGTGGCCAGAGATGTAAATGTATTCAGAAATCTTCTTTCTAGGATTTTTTCAAAGCATTAAATAATTTGACATTTGCTTGATAGAAGTTAGATATAAAACTACTCTGAAATATTCACTAACTACTTACCTGCCTTTTTAGGCATATAAATATCCTTAAAAATGAGAGGCAAGTGGCTCATTTCTGAAAGCGATAAAGAAGCTTAAAGCTATGCCTTATGGTAGGTCTCCAAGGGAAAAAGTCATAGGAGTTAGGCTTTAAGTACCCTCAGGCATCAGGTCTTTGCAAGTCCTCTGTGGGTTTCAGCTCTCCGCTTGCCTCTTAGGTCAAGCTTGTTGCTCAGCATAAAACCTGAACTTTACTGTTCATAGAAGAAAATAAAACAACAACAACAAAAAAATCTGGCTGGTATAACATGTACATAACATCCTCAACTCAGCGCCCTTGTTTTCTCTAGAGAATGGCTATGCCACCTGTGACATGGAGCGTGCTTTCTTCTGGAAACCCTTTAAGCTTTTTAAAGTTCAGGAGCAAATGTTGTTACAAGGCCCAGTTTATAAACAGGAGATGCTATGCATGGTAGGGCTGATTAATTTTGTTTGACTAACTCTGTGGACCAAGGAGGGAGGCTTTTCACAAGGACTCTCTTGGATTGGCCTTGTGTCTTCAGTTTCCTGGGTCTGCTTCATAACAACAAAATCAGGGTCTATAAAATAACTCTGGTGCATTCAATATATTAATCTTGTTGAAAGTACAGATGTCCGCTTCTTCAATGGAACAATAATAATAATAGCTTGTCTTCCTTAGAGACTGGAGTGGTGTGAATAAAAGAGCTCTGCTAGACAGCAAAGTATGCCAAATGGACATATTTTACTAGATGAGAAAAACAGCTTGTCACTTCTAATTGTTCAAATTATGTGTGATTCAGTTCTTCCTGCAGTTATTTTTAAATTGTTGTGAAGAGGGTATTATGTGCAGCTAATAATAAAAAGTGTGTGAAATTGTTAGCTCTCCTGGTAGGTAGGTGGTGATAATGAAGATTTTATAAAGTTCTTGTTAACAGACAAATCTCTGTAGTGCTCAGGATTACTCTTACAGCATTACCAGTCTCTGATGGTTCTTAAAGAGCACACATGGGTTTTGATCTTCTGTTTTCCTTTTTTTTTCTCTTAAGTATAGAAATGACCTGAAATCAGAGTGATGGGTCAGAACTCCAGGATACCAAGTGTTATGCTGGCATTCCAAAATGTCATCCAGAACTGTTGATTAAGACCCCGGGGCATGATCTGCCACTGTCTCACTAATCACATCCTGTGCTTGGCACCATGCCCACCTCTCTCCATTAGGAGAGCTGCAGCAATCACTCCTCAGCATGGCAAACCTCCTAACAGAGATTGCTTTCACAGTATGGATCACAAGTCTGGCATCTGGGAACTACTGGCTTAGACCCCTTCTGGCCTGTTGAGTACTGTTGCTGTAATGTGGGTATATGAAAGGCCTGCTGTGGTCACTAGATGTGTCTAGGATAACAGAGGAACTCAGCTCACATTGATAATGAAGACATTGGTCAGGAATATTTAGATTACTGAGCCACTACAGCAAACTGCCAGATCTCACACCTGCCCCTCTGCCTAGTGTGGCAGGGCTGGAGCAGAAGTGTAGGACAAGGTAAACTTGAAGAAGCACTTAACAGAGCATATAGGAAAAAAAGGATAAACATCTAACGGTAATGTAAACATCCCAGCGCTCATGTCAAGGCATTAAACCACTCAGCAGGACACCACAAACAGGTTGCCTTAGCTGACTTATGAAGTCCTGTTGGTGTCAAATGTTCCTGTCAACACAGCTGATTCAGCAGTCAAGTTGTTGTCAAAGTCAGAAGACTGTTCATGGAGTGGGGACAGGAGGCAGCTCATCAGCAACTGGACTGGTAAAGTTTCCAGGTGGAGTGCACACCTGAGCTGTCATCACTGAAACTCGTGCAGCAGTGCTGGAATTAACTTCATGTTAATTCATGTTAGCATGGGTGCAGGGAGATACTGACTTGGATGCAGGTGATGGAGTTGTGGCATGAAAGAGCTCAGCAGGAACCAGCTGCACCAGCACCTGTCCAGACTCAGTAAGGCCACAGCCGTTGCTGCTTGCAGGGCTATGGTGACTACAAATGGGGACTTTTTGTTCTCCGTGGGGAAAGCCCAGGAGCTTAGTTTTAGTCTTTCTGGGACACATAAATCACTGTATGGGACAGAGATTGAAACCTGGGATATGGAGGGGATGGAGAGGAAAATGGCAGTCTGGAGTGCAACCACTGATGGGAACATGAAATCCCATTCAAGCAGCCCCAAAGCCTTTGGAATATAAAGAATTCATAATGTGGGCAGGGAGGAAAAACTGTCACTGCTTTGGGGAATACCACATCCTCACAAATGCAAATGCCCACATGGCTTTCCCACCTGCATCTCTGGCTTGGAGGCATTTACAGGCCAGGTGTATCAGTCTCATACACATACCCTAGTCTAACTAAAGGGCTTTTTTCATGCAAGGTTCCTGCATGGCCTTACCCTGCTGACCTTTGTTCTTGTTCAATTAACCAACTTGGTAGATAACCAGACCTTTTCAACCTATACAATAGATTGCTTTTCTAGCAGGTATCTTGGAAATATTGTTATTGGCATTTTAATACAACTTCTTGTACACACTGGAGCTTTTAACTGTGGGCCTTGCAGGGGGTGACTTCTTCAGCATAATATTTTCTTTCTTGACTGTGGGCTCTGGCACTACAGAGTTCACATTGCAGGGTGACCTCCACATTTGTGTTCACATTTGTATTTGTGTGATCTCATCGCCTTTAGACAATTGTGAAGTGAATCTCTACCTAAGGTATACATATTAAGTTAATTTTATAGTTAATGGAAATAGATGCTTTTATAGTCAGATTTATCAGCTGTCCTTTCATCAACAGTTTGGGAATTAAATTAATCATGGCCTAGGCGTATCTTTTTTCTCTCCATTAACTATCATGGGCACTTAATATCTTGTTCAGATGTGTCTGCACTGGGTGAATCTCACCTCCTTCTGCCAGGTACCTGTAACATCACATGGTTGTAACTTAGCTTTCACCGATATAATTCTAACTAAAAATCTCATCATTTGGGTCTAATTTGAGGTTCATGAGAGTTTTTCTTCCCATAAACAACTTGTCTAGGTATTAGAATTGATCTGGCCTACAAATGATCTGGCCTACAAAGCAGAATGAAAAGGCATGGGAGTGAGCTAATTTTTTTTTTTAAATTGTCCTTATATTTGTCCAATTATATTTGTCCTTAAAGAAATCTAGATAGCATATGTTTGCAAAAAGCATTGCTGAGTAAGAAATATTTAAGACTGGAAGAACTGTCACAGAGACAGAACTGAGTCTTACTCCTATCTGTAATATTGACTTTGCAGCCTTCAGGTCACTTACAGCTAGCTAGATTCTCAGGAAATAATGTGTAGTTACAGCACAGACAATAAAGAAATTAAATTAATTCTCAGCATCTTGAAATTAATTCAACAAAAGTCTCAGACTATATGTAATGAAAAACAATTCAGAGAGCTGATCTGAGGCTTTTCACAGCCATAACAGTCTCTGTGACCTAGAAAAAAGGCAAGAAATAGGAACCCCAGGTCTAACCTCACTGATGTTACAACTAACTAACATGAGCTGATTTTCTGAACCTTGTTTTGAACCATTTGTTCTTCAAAGCACCCACAAAATAAAGGGCATCTGATGGACAGTTCAATAGGTATTTTCAGGTAGGTTTCTTTCTTGCAGCTTGCCACACTCTAAGAATGCACCATTCAGAAGCCAGTTAACTTTGAGGTAAGGGATTTTGGCTGTCCACCTCCACTCTTGGAGAATCAGTCCTTTTGGATTATCTAATTTTTAATTATGTTGGTACTACCACATGGACTGTGATTCAGAGTAAGAAAGGGAGAAGGGCTTATGAGTACACAAGCTAAACAAAAACTACAATACAAATTTTCTGCCCAACCACTTCAAAGGAATGAGGAAATACCATTTACTTTCTTTAGCCATGCGGTCATTATTCAGGTTCCTGGTTCACATTCCCAGATAAAGGTTAAATAAGAATCCAGTGGGCAAATGACTTTAAAAAGAGTGATTAATTTCTATCCATGAGATGTTTGTCTCATGGATAGAACACATCACTGATCAGATCTGTATCTTGAATTTTCAGGGCCCCTATGTAGTGGTGTAAGGAAACATTAACATGAGTGGAGAAATAAGGGTGTTCAGGTGGATCTTCCTACATTCTCAACTCATCAGTAAATTTGTCATCAACAGTCACAGTTTTGGCACAGGCAAACTGAGTCTTCTCATATACTAGCTGAGAAACTGGGAGAGCAAAAATGTTAGTTTTCAGACATGAAACACTTGATGTTTGACAGCAATAATTACTGACTATTAACAAAAACTGCCTAGTAATGACAGCGGTGAATGATTATATTCTCTTAAAATATTATTAAACTTAAGAAATTTATGGAAGAACAACTACTGTACCATCTTGCCAAGAAAAGAGACTGAAACCAGCACCAGTCATGGATGTGAAAGACTTAACTTTTGCAACACTCAGCTATCCCAAAGTTTGGGAGATAAATGGTCCTTATATTAAACCAGTACATTTATTTGCTAAAGTAATTCAAAGCTGAAGTAATTTATATTAGTTAGCAGACATATGCTAAAAATGAGGAAAAGGCTTACAGTGTGGTGGGTCCCACTCTGATGGGAGCATTTTGGAAGGACTCTGCAGGACTCCTGACCTGGTACAACACCTCCACCACTTCTATGAGTGAGGGGGCAGGAGAAAGGGGGACAGCTTGGAAATTCCTGCAGTCACTCCCACCAGGATGCTTCACTTTGCTACAGGAATGAGGTACACTGGCCCATAACTGCATGACAAAGATTGTACTGCTTGTAGAGAAATGTATGTATGTATCTCACAAATAATGTTTGTGCCTGCTGTATTTACTTGGCTTTTGCTTGTAGGAATCAGCAGTTCCTTTGACCGGGGCACAGGATGGTGCCTTGGGAGACAAGTAATTTTAGCCAATGGTTCTTGTCAAGCCAAGAATACATAACAAAAGGCACTCTCAGGAATTCACTGATTAGCAGCTGGGAATAGCTTGAGCTTTATCACTTAATCCAAGCCACATAAGCAAGATTTTTGTGCAGACACAGTAGTGGCAGATGCACAGGCAGGAACACTTAAAACTGCAATGCAGATTTATCCTGAAACCCTGGTTCTCTTGACTTGAGTACTTCCAACCAGACTTGAGTGAAACCCATCAATCCGAATAGACAAGATGAATAAAGAAAGGTCCCGGGGTCAAGCACCAGGTTAAAATGAAAACAGAGAACAGAATCCAGATCTCTAAACTACCAGCCAACCACACAGTTCACTGGTTTGCACTCATTTTTCTACAAAACATTGCTGAGATTAACACAAGATAAAGTTAAGCAGGCAAAATAAAGCAAGTAAAGCAGGCAAAGAGAAAGCTGAGATTTAGTGTATGAATACAGCTTTTTTAAGTGCAGATTTACATGTAGGCATGCATGTTTTAATAACAGAAAATAGGATCCAAACTGATACCTGGCTTGCCTGCGTGAGTGTGTATGAATGATATGGAATAATAAAGTAATCCATGATAACCCAGCATTCACAAACAATAGTACAATACAAAATACCACATAGGTCAGATCTTGCAGGCAGCAATGCAGGCATAGCCAGCATTCACAAATCACCTCTTAAGTGATTCACAACTAGTACACATGACTTCCCCAACAGCAAGACAGCTTGTGTATCTCTTGACTCTTACAAGCACTCCCCTTTTCCCAGAGTATCACAAAATTCCCACCAGAGGTAGGCAAAAACCGGAATCAGGTAACCTTTATACTGCATGGCTACAATAGATATATAAAAAGAGGGAAAGATCAGTGATACTGAAAGCAATGGAAAATGTCATCTGAGATGCCTGCTGCAATAAACAGGGTGTTTTGTCTTTGTTTCAGAGATATTGAGACCTATAACAATAAGCAGTGAGCTAACAGCAGGCCTGAGTGTGGCATCAGTAAATCAAGCAGTGGGGAAAGAGAGACATGTGTGTAGCTGTTTATAGAAACCATTCAAAAGAAACCAAAGCATTTTACAGCCTGAATAACCTACATCATTTAAAGCTGGGAAATACTGCCACACATCTTTACTTCAAAACACTTGTAAACTGCAAGAAAACAGGGTGAGTTAGATTTCATCACTGCCTCACCAACCTCAGTGCACTTTGCCACTGGCATTACTTCACTTCACCTCTGAGTAGCTGCTCTGCAATCTCATTGCCAGGATCTCTTTACACAAAACATCTTGAACTGCCTTCAGGACCCATCTGCTGTGTGGCTCTGTAATGCCTGGGCAGCCCTGAATGAAAGGCTCTGCCCCCAAGGCACCACTATGTCAAGTGAAGGAGCTCACAGCAATTCCATTGACTGAAACCTTAGTAGAAGGATAGGGATCTATCTCAGGCCCCAGGGACAGCTCTATCTTTTGGAGGGCTGATCAAGAGAAGGGGGATGGACCTAAACCCACCATTGCCCATAGTGGATTAATTGGCATCCCTGCATCCAGCAGCTCCCTCCATTTGTGCACTCCTACACAAGGCAACCATGACTTCTGAGCTATGCTCATGTTTCACGCACTAACCTGCTCATACATCTATCTATCTACTTCCCAATTTATCCACCTTAAAGATCACTTAGAAACTGACACAAGAGCATTCACTCAGATACTGATGATAATTTAAATTAATAAATCTGGATAATCCCCTTGGGTCTGACTCTCATTTATATTTAAAATCACATTTCAAAGATCCAGAAAATGGAAAATTAGGTCTTTCCAATTAAGTTGTCACTTTCCATAATGCCAGAGGTCTGTTCAGTGTGGCATCAGCACCAAACAAGCACAACATTTTTATTTCTGTGCTCTCCAACACTGTGAAGAAAATTATCTTTAAAGAAGAAGATTGAAAACAATTTTTCAGCTGAAAAAAAGAGAAAATACTAAACCATCCAATGTGCCTGTTAGGAAAAAAACCAAGCCCCAAATGACACATAACCAAAAAAAATAAAAAACCCAAAAACAACTTAGTGTATGCAGATAACATTATTTCATTTCGGGGGGTCTAATGTTGTTATCCTTGAGCTGATTCCTTCTCATCTGCTTTCTTCATCTCTGGTAGTGGTGGAATTGCTGTCTTTCTTATCCATTGGGAGTTATCCAGCAGGCCTTATTCTATTAATTCTTTATTATTCTATGCAGGAGAAGTCTATGCTCAAAAGATAGAGAGTAGCAAAGCCTTTCAAGAATCTCTATATGGAACACAGAAAACGAAGAAAAATTAAAACAGATATACTCCTCTATCTTATATCTGTGCCCTCAGAGAGACTGGAGAAACCAAGTAAAAGACAGATTTGTCCAGCTTCTGAACAAGAGAGTATAGAATTTTATGGTCAGATAAATACTTAATTTAAAACCATTTGATTTAAAAAAAGAAACTGCTCTGGGTACAGATGGACTCATCAATGAGCTAAAAGCTGCTCTTGGACTGCCTTACAATCACCCCTGTTATTTGGGTTAACTGTGCAAATGAGAACGTGAACATCCCAGATGAAACACTCTTTGAACAACAGCACAGACCAACCAAACTATTTAAAACAGGTAAGTGTCTTGTCCAGATTCAGTGCCTGTTTTGCATCACAGGGAGTGTCTCTTCCTTCAGTGGATGTAGCAGCTGCTGTGTGTGCAGTAAAGGAGAAGTGGAAGTGGAAATCAAAGGGGTCCCTCCTGCACCAGGAATGTGAAAGACACCACTATGAGACTTGGGGCTTAAGTGGAAGAAGCCCAGAGCTCCTACCTGGTCTCCAGCACGAGAAAGACTGGACAAGCCTGACTGACCTGCTACCTAAATCCCTCCCATTTATTAGTTAATTTTCTATTCCAATTGAAAGTATGACCGTGGGCATAAATTCTTGGCTGAGGTAAGTTTGTACAAATTTACATTGTTTGAAGATATGATTCACTTCCTTTAATCACAATATGCTCATTTATCCCGTCAAGTATCTGGCATATATTTAGTATTCGTCCATTATCTTGGAAGTAGATTATCTTGATCTCTAGACTTTCAAGAGTGGGAGGAAGCATGAAGACCAGATTGGCAGTTTAATGGAGAACTTCTCAGTGGGAAAACAGTTGAAGTGAGACCTGGCTTTTATAAACAGACACGGCGCTGGCTTTAAACACTCCCCGTGATTCCTCTTTGGAGGCTCCTCAGACCAGCACTCTCCACTGCATGGCAACAAAGCAGGGGTGACAGCAATGCTACATGGTGGCTGCTGGCACATCTACATCACCCAGCAAAGCACAGGCACACAGATACCTAAGCCAGCAGCAGAGCAGCACAAAGTGTGAGGGTCCCAGTGCAGCACCGCACCTGGAAGGGAGCACCTTCCCTAGGAAATCTGCTACTTTTACACCAAAGCCAGCTCCTCCAAAGAGCTGCTGTGCATCATTCAGACACATCAGCTTAGGTAGCAGTAGGTCAGCCTTAGTCCATGTGCCTGTGATGAACAGGGTGGATGTGTCCATGACTTCTCCAGCTTCTGAAATGTCTAAGCTGCTAAAGAAGAGTTAAATATACTAATACCACCATAAATATCGAGCACAGGACCACACAATAATCCTGAGTAAAGTGCAGAAAGAAGAGATCTTTAAATATGTGGAGGATATAGGAACTGAGCCTGGGCCTTTTGGGGGTAGAAAAACCAAAAAAATTGTTTTACAAAATGTGAGAGTAAAGAAAAATGTTTGAGGTTTTTGTCTCTTTGTAAAGAAAATAATTGGCTTGGATTGAGCCCTTCCCTGGGAGTGTTTGCAAACCAAACATTACACAGCTGCCAAGTGCCTGAATACCAAAATGTGAAACTGACCTAAAATAAAAGCAAAAGTGATTGCTTTATGAGCATCCACACAGAATACTACTCAGAGGCCTAGGTGCAGGATGGGTAAAGATCTCTAGGCTGTGATTCATCTCCCATCTGAATGTGCACAATTCTGTTTTCTCCTGTAAAACCAACTGAATGACATACACTATGGGGACATCCATCTTATTCTAGAAGTGGGTCAGAAGAATCATTAAGTCCTTTGATTAATTTGTATATAGATGTCTAATACTGGCTGAGATTAATTCTTTCCCTGATCTTTAACAAATCAGTCGGCTACATCACAGTGCCCTTTTCAGGCAAACAAAGCATTTTAAAGAACAGTAGAAACAGAAGGAAGACTGGAACTGTTCTGTGGTATCTGTACAGTGACAGTGATTCCCTGGGTTTCTTGTACAACAAATTATTTTACCAAAGCTGCCTCTGGCATACCACACAGGACCACATGCCTACAGCCACATGCACTAGCTCAAGCTTAGCATGATGGGGCTAATTAATCTGTGGGTGTGATTAAACATTTTTTTCCCCTGTAGAAATTCAGTATTTGGGAACTAGATTATCTCCAAGTAACTGAAAGCCAAGCAGACCACATCTAATATTCCTCAGCTGCTGCCACCAGCTAGAGACAACAGGCAGTCTAAGGTGTTGTGTGAGTGCTCACAGCATGCTAACAATACAGCACTGCATCAGTAGAGTGCATTAGAGATCTTCTTTTGGAAAGTATTATACAAAGCTCAAGTAGTGACTTCTCTTGTTATTCCATGCAACTCTAGAATAAGAAACATTAATTCCATTTCATGACTGAAGTTGATTTACAGAGACGTGAAAAGATAAAGACTGCCAATCTAAATGTGTTGGGCCAGAATACAAAAGTTTTTCCAACAAGATAAGACTTTATTTCCTTGTGGAAAGTAATATGAGCTTTATAGTTGCTAGGAGGGTTTCCTGGTACAGCAATACCAATTGAAGTTACACTGGCAAATACTTCCTTGTGCTGATAAGGTTTGAATTACTCCAGAAACACATGTTCTTACAATATGATCTTATGTTTTCCCATTCTACTTCACTGATCCTCATAGACATATCCTATTGCATTCCAAATCCTGCTCCTACCATATTGTGCACACCTGTGTGCATCTGTGTGCAGGCAGAGTTTCATCATCCCTCATTTCTCAAGCTAAAATTGCCCTGAGCCACAGAAACTATCTCAGCTGTATGGCAAGTTAACAGACATCTAAACCAAGACCTAAAATAACTCTCCCATGCCCATCTGAGTGAGGGCATTGAGGGCTGCAAACTTGAAAGTTACTGCCCGTGTTTGCTAGAGTGATTCAGCAGGTTGCTCTGCAAGTCTCTGACTGACCTCAGATACAAGGTCAGTCACACCAGATGCAGCTTAATCAGCTGGCTTTGCTCAGAAACATAAGAGAGGGCAAGGCTGGGAGACCTAGCTCCCATTGGCAGTCTCTGACAGCTCCCTTTTATTGCAAAGCAAATGGTGAGGAAGATTATAGGTGAGAAACTTGCTCACCCACCCACAGGTTGATTTTATTTCTGCACATAATTTATTAGTGTAATGGCATTGCGCAGTTGTTCCAGCTGTATGTACAGCTACATACTTTAAAACAGATCATTCAGGTCTGATGTAACCTAGCTGAGCTTAGCAGAGCTTAACTGTGCTCTGCAGTTCTGCTTTGTAGCTGTCATCCTCAGGGCTCTCCAGTGGCAATTGCTTTGTAGGTGCCTCCGTGCTGACCTTCTCAAAATTGCTAACAGCTACTCAGCAAGTGATCACTTGGGATTTGGGGCCAGGATTTGAAGGCTCTGCCTCACCTGACCTGGAGCTGCTTAAGTGTTAAATCTTTTTCATTCTCTACCAGTACACTTGCCCCACTTGGTGTAACTATTTAATATTCACAGGAGTGGATCCTAAATGTCACCTTCTCACAACCCCCATACTTTCACAAGTGAGCAATAGATTGGACACTGGCTCTCTAGCCCTGCAACAAGTATCTAGCAAAGGAGACTGAGAAAGACAAACTTCCATTTAGCCTGGGGCCTTTACTATCATACAGATTTAAATCCTCTGATATTTAATAACACAGAAATATGAACATGCATTGCTTTAACCTAAATGACTTCCCTAACCATTTAGCTACTGCCTGTTTTAAGGTGTCTCTGTTGGGTTTCTTCAAACAGAAAAGTTGCAGATTGGTGTTTGCCAAAGAAATTGTGGCTGAATTCTGTGTGGAAATATCAGTCAGCTACTTCTGTATCTATCCTTTGCTGTTGTCACTTCTTGTTTTGCAAGCTCACATGGACAATTGGTAAAGAAATGTCTCTACATATTGCCATACATTATATGGGGAACATGTTTACAATTCTTAGGGCTAAGGGCTCCACTATGGGATAAGTCCATCTAATACCAAGACATTCTTACAGTGCCTGAGAACCAACAAGCATCTAAATTCAATGAAAGCTAACATGGTGACACGTGTGATGGCAATTCTTTACACCACTGGCTACTGCTATCCAAACTGGATATTCTTTTGTTTCCTATTGTAGTAATTCCCTAAAGACTAAATTCACATAAAGATTTACACATGTAGTGATAATGAAGCAAGAGAGAGGACAGCTAATACTCCTGTGCCTCACAGCCAAGTTAGTAATTTATGAGCAGTGAAACAGCTTTGAGAGTGGCTGAGATGGCCTGCCCATGAACCTTAAGTAGGTAGTAATCATACTGCTTGCCTGCCCTGCCTGTGTCAGACTAAAGACTTAAAAACAAATCTCTCCTTCCCAGACACCAGTCTCAAGCACTTTACTCCATTTTTTGTCATGACAATGCACTGGCTTTACACCTAATATTTGGACCTAATCCAGACAAAGGTATTTCACTATGATTAAAAGTGAGGTTCATGTTTGGCTTTTTTTTTCCCTCCCTTTTTTTTTTTTTTTTTACTGGCTTGGTTAGCTTCTTTAATTATTTTCTGGATTCAGTGACTTCCTCTGTTAGCTACTCCAGGCATAGCAGAGAATATTGTACCGTTGTCCTAAGAATTAGAGGTTATCTAGGGATGATGCAGATAGAGTGGTAAATGTTCTTATTTGTGAAATCATGAAGAAACTCTAGGACAGGTTCTAAACTTCAAAAGTTTTAGTCCAGAGTCATAACAAGAACATTATGCAGTACACTCTCTTGCGGCTACTTGCTGTCATAATTAATTTGCTGTCACATCAAAAGATATGTCAGATTCAGTCCTTATGCCTTCAATGCATTGCTCAGCTGAAACATTTTGTTCTGAACTCCAAAGGCAACACTATTATGGAACAAATAGCAATAACATCCAGAGCTGCTGGATCTCAAGAAAATCCATGGGAGAACTATTTCAGTCTTAGTTCCTGGGGTCACTCGTTGCCGCCTGGCACTTCCTGGATAACTACAGCTAGCACTCTCTCAAAAGGAAGGCAAACTTGTGTGAAGCCATCACCACCTTCCACCAGGCTTTTTCTGAAGGTCATAAATGTTGCCATTCCTTCAAATTCTCCATATGCCAAATGAGCTTGGAGCTTGGCTGCAGCAGACAACAAAAGCTTCAGCTTTCCAGTACATTACAACCAACCTGAAAGCAAGCCAGCCACCTGAAACTGTCTGGACCCCCTTACTCTCCTCACAGTAAAGACCAGCAGACCAGAACTGGTGCAGATATTGGGGAGATCTCAACCCTCCTCAGAGCTGGCATCCTATAGGTGGCATCATTAAGAGAAGAGAGCAGGATCAGGAAAACAGTTCCTGCAAACCCTCTGCTCCTGCACCTTCTCTTTGTATTACATACAGACCTGGCCCCAGCACAGTAGAAAAGTAGCAGAGAAGACTCTGCTATACATACCTGGAACAGGAGAAGGGTTTGAGCACGCAGGGGAAATGCAAGAGGAGCAGAGCTGAGTTTGGCTCAGAAGTTTTGAGGTAGGATCAGAGCTGATTAGAGCATGGTGCCAGTTATGCCAAAGTTGCAGGTCCAATCCCAGTATGAGATATTTACTTAAGAGTTGGACTGGATTAATCTTGCGGGTCCCTTCCAACTCAGAATATTATGTGATTCAACATTGAAAACACTGATTAGACAGAAGCAAGACCAGAAAAAATGATGAGAAAGAAATAGTTTATGAAGAAGAAATAATGAAATATTGTTTTATTTGCTAGGAAAGTGGTGGGAGCAATATGGGGAATGCACTGTAGGAATTAACATGACCATAATATGATTTGCAACACTAGCAGCACATACTCTTTCTCTCTTTCATACATACACAGAGACAATGTTGTGTACTGCAGTAACAGTTCAAAATTCAAAGGGCAGACTCAGAAAAGTATAACCCAGCATTTTTGGAATCCCTGGACTTCAAAGTGCTGTAAGACTTCAAAAGTCCTCTCATCCAAATTTTGTCAACACTTCAGTCTCCTAATTAAGTAATATCTGAGATGTGGCTTTATTTTGGGTGCACCCGAAATGTGTTGCATTAAAGTATTGTCTTACATTCATTGATTACTAAGGAGTAATTCTCCCTTATTCTAAAGCCCATAAGTAATTATTCTAAAGCCCATAACTAATTAAACTCCTCATTGTGCTTTGTTGATAGCAAAACCATATAAAACCAAGAAGACAGGCACTTTTATGATTCTTTCAGTATCATAAAGCATGAAGTCATCCATCCCACTTGCCTTCTAGGAATATATTTTTCTGTACTATACTCTGTAAAATTTGCATTTTTACATTCTAACCAAAGCTTAGTCAACAGATTTAAACCTGTATTGGGAAGTCACCCTCAGTTTGAGGTGCAGAGGATCATTTAGTACCACAATAGTGCTCTAACGCAGCAGATCCAAAATAGTAGCTGGAAAAGTGATTAACATTAACCTGGAGAGCTGAAATGTTTTAAAAACAGCCTTGCAACCCCAACCTGTAATAGAATTAGGTGTCAAGTAACAGTAGTGGTGGTACAATCATGACTTTTTGATCAGTAGTTATCCAAATTAGGTTACTTCTAATTTTTAATTATATTGAAAGTTCCCTCAATGACCCATTTCTCATTTACCATAGTCAGCTGGGCAAATGCTGCCTCACTGGATTTCTCCTTTCCTCAATTAATCCTTCCTTTTTGGACCCATCCTTACTGTGTGCCTTTTTGTTCAATTTCCACACCTGTATCTTCTTCAGTTTTGCCTCTGGGGCTGCTTTGTACACCCCTAAATTTATGCATTGGGCCTTTCTATTCACTCAGATATATGAAGCTCAGATACATGAAGCATTTCCATAATCACTAACTAAATATAGTTGGATTCATTTGTTTAAGCTTTTAAAGGAATTATCAAAAAAAAGGAAAAAAACCGTATGAACCTAATCAAATTTGATAACCAGATTCATTAGGAATGAGTAATAAACTCCACAGCCTCCTCTCAACATTTTTTTCCTGCTATTTTCCTTCCCTTTCTGTTTTAATCTGTTATGGCTTCCTTTGGTAAGCATGCTCTTGTTTTAATTTAGAGAGTTTGGAAATTCATATTACTTGAGAACCAGATCCTATGTTCCAGTGAATTAACTCAGTAGCAGTGAAGAAATATGTTTCATATTGCCACAAAAACTAAAATATTTTGAAAGCCTCTCTAGTTTACACTGTATTGCTTCTGCCTTAAGAGGTAGCTCCAGTACCTAGACTCAAGTAATATAGATCTCTCCATTTTCTACTAGGAAAGTTTTGTTGTAGTTCCCTTAAAAATAAAGGTACCTTAGCTCAAAATTTTAAAAGGAGTTTTGAAGATCACATCTTCACTTATATTAACATAAAGAATTTAAGAGTATGGTAATTCATGTTGCTGCTGTCTCCTCCAACAGTGACAGCTTTTCATTGGCTTTTACTGTAACACACATTGACTTAAGAGGTACCAGAGAGCCTCTCTACCTGTTGACTACGAGCTTAAACACTTAAGAGATTCTCTCTAAAAAAAACCCCACCTAAACATCCAGTTAAATCTCAGTCCTGAGAAATTAAGATTTTTCAGGGCATAGATACCGTTCCATTCTAATCACTCATCTTTCTGAAGATGAAACCTCTGAATCTTCACCCAGAATCATCCAGTGTGACAGCTGTGCAGATGTTCAGACCCAACTCCATTTCATCTGCAAGTTTCCAAGTGCTTGAGATATTAAAAAAAAACAACAACAACAACAAAAAAAAAAACCAAACAAAAAAAAAAACACCTTCTAAGACCAAAA
Source organism: Chloebia gouldiae (assembly GCA_003676055.1). NCBI lineage: Eukaryota > Metazoa > Chordata > Aves > Passeriformes > Passeridae > Chloebia > Chloebia gouldiae. Next base: position 28,588,424 of record QUSF01000008.1, on the reverse strand, counting down.
AGGTGCTCAGAGGCAACCACAAAAAATATGACCACTGGAAGGGGAGCCACTTTCAAGTACACAGTTCCCTAGGCCATGGCATTAACAGTCCTGAAAAAGACCATTTATTCATTGCATTCACCTTTTCCATCAGACAGAATATTTATTTACATAGATGACAAGCTTATATTATAAGACCTCAATACATTACAATTTTGCTCTAATTCAATTGGTAAGTAACCACCTGTACTACCGTAAGCCTCTACTTTGGAAAGGGTAAACCTTTCTATGAAATGAGGTTTGCCTTACCTGAAGTGTGTCAGAGATGAAGCACCAAATCTGTCTTCTAGAACTTGCAGGCAGATAGATAACACTGACAGGAGGCTATACCAACCTGAAAAGCTGAACATCATTGGATATTTTTGGAATTGTACAATGGTATCTAACATATGGACAAGACACCCTCCCTACCCGCAAATAATTGTATCTTCTCCCTTCTTACAGAGTGCATTTCTGACTGTGAGATAAAAAAATAATTAGCATCTACAAAATTGCAGGAAAGTCTACCAGGCCTGCTGGCAGTGCAACCTGAATGTTAATGGAGACAGTCTGGAGAGAGGGGAGGGCTGTGTACAGTAGACTACTAGGAGGAGGATGGTTTGAACTTAAAATGCATAAATATGAATGGTTGTGGTTGGGAGGGATCTCTGGACATCATCTGATCAAACTCCCCTCCTCAAGTAAGGTCATCTAGAGATGGCTTTTGAAGATCTCTGAGGATGGAGACTACCAACTGTCCAGGAAATATGTGCCAGGTCATCCTCACGGTGAGAAAGTGTTTCCTGGTGTTTAAGTTTGTGCCCAGTGCCTCTTTTCCTGTCACAGGGCACCAATGAAAAAGAGCCTGACTCCATCCTCTTCGTAACTTCCCTGCAGATATTTAGATACATTGATGACATCCCACTGAACCTCCTCTAGGCTAACAGATTTCAGTTCTAAACTGAGCTGGGATAGCAGTTTTAAGACAAGATAGCATCAGCCATACACTACAAGAAAAATAACATCCTGGACTTTTTCTGAAGCCATAGACCATCACAGGAAAAGAGCCTACTTGTTCTACTCTAGGGACCTCAAAATATTGTAGTCAACTAGAAAAAACTCTGGAGTTCTGAGCAGTCTGTACTACATTGCTGTGACATCCTGTTGTGGATTTCTGGGCACACCTTTCCCCAAGGAGCAGACATCTCTTCTGGCCTAGCAGAAAGATCCAGCATAAGAAACACTGAAGTTGAAGCCAGAACTTGTCCTTGAAGGAGGGGAGACAGCTCTCTCTGTATTTTCTTGCTTCACAGGATTGATTTCCTGGGAAACCGTATCAAGGTCAGAAGCACATTATGCTCTATGTGATTGTGAAAAAGCCTCTGGAGAGTGATACATAAATATTTACAACTACCACTACTAACCAAACCTGTTTCCAACCTCTGGTCTTTCCAAGGAAGAAAACAGGATAATAAGGAAAAATTGACTTGTGGAGAATAATAGCAGTGAAAGTCAATTTGAAATTGCTAATGAAAACTGCATATTTACCTGAACAGAAAGAGACAAAAAAAAAAACCCAGTCAAGGAGCATCTGTAATTTTCCAATGCAGACTATGAAAGATTGCAAGTCAGCTGTGACAAGAATGATTAACAGGACCATGCTTTTGTTTTCTTTATTTTACCCTTGAGAAGATAACCTTTCATATTTTGGTATAGTAGACACATTGATGATGGTGTTTTTGTGATGTTGCAAAACTCCACTTTCTTCTCATCCCCCTGGGAACAAGTACATTCATATCATTTAACCACAACACATCTTTATAAAGAACACAAAGACCAGAGGCACAGCACTTTGTGGGGACTCAGGTATACTAATATCTATTGTCCACATCAAAAGCTAGCTGACATGAATTGTCAGAAAAAGAATATTCATAAGAGACAACATGCTAATTCAGTGTCAGAGAACCCAGTCAGAGATGGTATTTGACTCATTTATTCCTAAAATTTTTGGTGAGCAAAGATCCAAGCAAGAACCTGTGGCTCTGGAGGTATGTGTGGCCTGCCAGCAGTTTTGATGTGTCTTCCATAAAATATGGGCTATCAGACTGTGGGTGGCAGGACTCTGCTGGTGGTAAGTGGCTGGGCAGCAGGGCTGCAGAAGGACATGACTCAGAAAGGACAGCTGGGGCAGATAATGAGGCACCTCGAGACCCAGGCACGTGCCTGAGTCTGTGGCTGAACCCTGATATACAGTGGAAGCAAAATCTGCAAAAGGCTTTCATCCTTTTTTTTCAATACTATTCCTTGAGTTCCTCTCCCCCTTGCCTCTCAGAAATATACATTAGCTGCCCAAAGACACATAACTCTGCTCTTTAGTAGGACCAGGGTGTCTAAACTTCAAAGGCACTTTTGAAGACCCCATCCACAGCCTAAAAATAGATGAGAACATTAATTAATGAGATTAATATAATAGACATTGAAATCCAAAAGAAGAAACTCTTCTCAAATCTTCTACAAGCATTCTCATCATATAGCAGAGTTGGTAGAAATTCCCAGGGTCTGTGACATTTCAAGTAGAAGTTGAAACAGATTAACATAGTTATCCCTGTGTTCTGACAGCAGAAACTCTAATACCTCCCGGGCATCCGGATTTTACAATACAGCTATACTTAATAAGTTTTGCATGTGAAAAAGGATGCAAACGATATGTATTAAAGGGTATCATATTTTGTGAAGTGAATAGTAATTTACTCATGTTTTGAGAAATACACTTTCTTTTTCACATAGGCCAATAAAACCTACATTGTGTATCGATGGTGAAAATAAGCAAGAAGAAACATGGAACAGAAAAGTTTATGCTAAAGGCTTTTAAAGAAATTACCCAATGTTCAAAAATTTGAAATGTATTTATATTGCATCAGTATTATCCAAGAGGTCCACTGCCTCCCTTCCTGATCACTGCTGCCCCTTCAAACAGTATTTGAGAGAACATTTAATTCTGTGCAATCAGAAAAAGGCCATCAGACTGAATTTCATTCAGCTGATCCCTTTGCTACATTTTTTCCTGTAATCAGTTCCACCAGATACCAGACTGGCCTCTTCTGGAAACTTTTTTCACAATATATGCTTCAGAACTTGTTTTCCTGAAGACTGTACACTTTTCACTCATTCCATTTCTGTGACCATAGCTATGGATATTTCTAATTCCTCAGCCCCATACTCCAATAGACATTGGTTTTAGTTTTTTCTCTAACAATCCCATGGAACCTTGGTTCATTGCAAAAGCTGAAGGTTCAACCAAATGCTTAATTCTGGTTTGCTGCCATGGTGAAGTTTTCAAAGTTAATGCTTAGGATGCAAATATCACAACAGGACCAACAAAATGAGAAGAACAGATAACAGAGTAAAAACAGCACCAGGAGTTAGACTGTGTTGCGCCTTTATAAATGTCATAATATTTCAAAAGATTTTTGAGAATCTAATGGAACTAAAAAGACCCAACCAAGTTCTGTTTCATGACTCACACAAAGGCCAAATAAGCATGTCATTCCACAGATCAAAGACAGTTGTGATTATATATAGGATGTTAGACAGAACAAGTACACGAATCATTCATGACATGAGAAGTTCATCACAATAGCATCTCTTCATCATAGTTGAAGAAAATTCAGTCTGTTTCTAGACTGAAGTAGCCCTTGTTAACATTGGCGATGGGAAAATGTTGGAATCACTGACTTTTAAAATTGCCTCCAGTCCTCCTTTTCTGACTTCTAAGACATAACAAAATACAAATCTATCCAAATGAACATTGAGCTGATGATATTTGGTCTAGAAAATATTTCACAGAATGAACTCACATAAGTTGTGAAGTAAGGAATAGCATACCCAGTCTCTTTCTGTTAGCAGACTTCTGATGTAGAAATTATTTTTTTAAAAATGAAATTATCTTTATGAGGCACCTTAACAAGCTCTTCCTCATTGCCATCCCTGTATGAACAATCAGAGGGCAAAATCTTGTTACCACCTTTCATAAGCACCTGCCATGATGGCCAGATAGCTTTAAACAGTGCTTTTCATTTCTTTTCATTTCTTTTGGCAATATGCCATTTGTTTCTTGCATTAAATGGCACTTGCTTTTATGGCTGTGGCATTTGCAAAGTGCCATACATATAACTAGAGGCTGCAAGAATCATGTAAAGAAATGGACAATAGCTGGTGTTGCTCAGGGATGTCAAAGATTACCTCCTAAGTTGAGGTGGGAGGCTAGGTGATACTTCCTTACATCTACTTTCAGCTAAGAGTCCTGTTGGTAGTACTTGGTGGTGTTGGAAGTGAAACATTCTGTCATTGCTCAATTCAAAATAAAAGTATTTCAAGCTCAAACTTTCACCCCATTCACAGGTCAGGACAGCTCCACTTACACATTTCAAGTGGTTCATCTCTGGTGCACTAAAATCTACAGGACACTGAAAACATTTTTCTTCCCTAGAGAGCTTCCATAGGAGCTCTGTAAGAGTGAGATTCAACTTGTCCTTTCATTTTTGTGTCTTTGTCGCTGCAGATCTCCACATTTTGAAGTCCAGTCATGCTATTTTTGTTACCATCCATTAAATCTTCTGCCATCTCCATATTCTTCTTGTTGCATTGACAGAAGTCACTGGAGCTCTCTAGAATATTGATGCAAAATTTGATAACCAGTGCTAGCCAGGCCATCCCAAAGAGGATCCACAGAGAGATTACATTCTTGTACCAGCGTGGATAGATGCGATCTGGGTTCATCCCTACAACAGAATCACCCAAAACATTTCTACACTGGATCAAAAGTGCCTCAAAGGAGACATTACATGTAAAGAAAAGGCAGTTGAAATATCACTGAATATTAGTGATTTCTACATAAATCACAAGTATACCATCTACTTGGCATGTGAACTGATGTTGTAAGTTTCATGGTGTGTCAGCAACAGCCTAGTACTCCTTAGGAATTGCAAATATCACTCTCAACAAAGAAAACTAAATCCCAAATTACATCCATGTCAAAGTGATTATTCACATTCAAGCACAGAGTTTAGTTTCTCTGCTTATTACTCAACACAACAATATTCTATTAGCATGTAACAGAGGTCCCTGCAAGCAAAGAGATAAGCAGGTTTTATGTACCACTATATGTATCTTGTTAAACCAGATATAAGCAGGAGAGTCTCTGAGAGCAGAGAAAAGAGGCCTGAGCAGCCCTAAAACCTCCAAGAACCAAACCTTGGAAAACAATTTGAAATTATCACCAGACTTCACAGCCACAGAGGCACTCTGCAGGATCATGGACAGCTTGGTGCCCATCAAGACTGCTGGGTCCTTTTCTGCAAAGACACTTCCCCACAGGTCATTTGTTCCTCCCAGCTCTATATCACACTAGTGGGGAAACAGTGGGAAGGTCACTTGAACCTTATTTTTGACGAATAAACCACACATACAGGATTGTAAGGCAAAATGGTTTAGCCTATACACACACAACAACTGGCATACTCAATTATTCCCATACCAAACCTAGTGTCTCTATGGCAGTCTCTATTCCAGTTACAAAGGTACTACACAGGTGAAGGCACACCTGGAAGAGGAAGGAATACCAAATGCATTACCAGAAACTGAGAGAAGTAGAACTGTTGTAGCACTGAGTTCAGCATCATCTGTAAAATCAATATAGGAGAATGCTAAGCTGACCCAGCTTTTGTCAAGTTCCATCTGGCTACCCTTGCCCAAGCTAACTTTATTTCTAACTTATTTACATGTGCCTACACAAGCTCTAATCATAAGTTTGATGCATGACAAACAAGTTCTAAAGTAACTGCCACTAAATTGTCTAAGCATCAAGAAACTGCTATGAAGAAAATAGCAAATCCATAATAGGATGTTTTAGTCTTTCTGTCTCTCAGGAATTCAAGAGTGCATGTGTTTCTATAATCAATTTGTTTTTAATGAGGAAGTCTTTATCAAAGAGGGGTGTCCTGCATTTCAGCAAATGCAGTGGGTGTGGATCCAATCCCATTTCCTCTGGCAAAGGGTTTTGGCATCCAAAACTAAGTAGTGCCTGGTGCTTGACAGTCTAGACCTAAGTGACTTAATTTGCCTTTTAGAAAGTAGTTATCCAGGGTTTAAACAGAAGAAACAGCCTCCGTCTGTTAATGAAGATGCAGAGTGGCTTCTGCTTAAAACTAATGGCTGCTAATGCACTGGAGTGTGATAAATGTGCCCTCAGCAAGCACTGTGATTAAACCATAGCACTCCTGCCTGGTGGTGTAGTCATTCAAGGGACAGGCCACTTCAGTGTCACTTATTGACCGGGAAATAATGCCTTTGTTCTTCCGCAGGTGGCATTGCTATGGCAGAAATAATGTCTTTTCCAACCTGCCAAATGCACACCGCAACATACTGATCATTAGGTCTGGGGATCACCACTAGTGCCAAACGGCCAAGTGAGAAGCTTTGTATGTCATGGATTTGCTGTTCAGTAGGTGAAAGCAATGAAATGTGAACTACTCACCAATCACATAGTCTCCAAACCCTATAGTGCTGAGGGTAATGAAGGAATAGTACAAGCCTTCTTCGTAAGACCAGCCTTCTTTGTCAGAGAATAACAAGGGAGGTAGCAGGAGGAACAATAACAAGCCAGTTACCAGTGCACAGGTCTTCATCAGGAAGGAAGCTTTAGTCTAGTAAAACAGGAAGGGAAAAAAAAAAAAGATTGTTACAAGAAGTGCAGCAAGGAAAGTCCACCTTTGTTTTCCAGCTGGAGATGATGATGGACTCAACAAAAGCATACAAACATTGAATTCCACTATAACAAATGACATACCTGTCCTACATGTGAGCTGGCTTCAGCTGGGATGGTTATTTTCTTCACAGTAGTTAGTAGGAGGTTGTGCTCTAAATTTATGTTGAAAACAGTGTTTGTAATACAGAATGTTCTTATTATTGCTGAGTAGTACCTGCACAGTGTGAAAGCCTTCTCTGCACCCCTCCAGTGAGTAGCCTGGGGGTACACAGGAATTTGGGAGGGGACACAATCAGGACAGCTGAGCCCAAGTGATCAAAGGGATATTCCATACCATATGGCATCGTTTTCAGCATATAGAGCTCGAGGAAGAAGGAAACAGGGAATGGCATCATGCTCAGCATATAGAGCTGGGGAAAGAAGGATGCAGGGAATGTTCAGAGTGATGCAGTTTTCTTCCCATGTAAGTGTTATGCATGATGGAGTCCTGCTTTCCTGGGAATGACCGAACACCTGCCTACTGATGGAAAGTGGTGAACAAATTCCTTTTTTTTGTTTTACTTGTGTGCACAACTTTTGCTTTACTTATTAAACTGTTTTTACCTCAACCCATGAATTTTTTGCTATCTGGATTCTCTTCTCCATCCCACAGGGAAGGGGTGAGTAACTGCACGGTGCTTAGATGCTAGCTGAGGTTAAACACTGACACCAAGCCAACACAAATTGGTCATCGCCTTCATAAGTCCTAAATTCATGCCAGTTTAAAGCCTGTTCTACAAATGTTCCCATATAACTTACACATGCAATTCTAACTAAAACAGATAATAAACAGACAAGACAGTCTAGGACTGTGCATTGCTCACATGGTGTATTACTTCTGTTGCTGTAGGGGAAGTCATTCCTCACAGAATTTCCCTCAATTAATAAGCAACCTCATAGGGCTGTCATAGATTAAATTTATTTGCTTCCAGTCATTCCTATTATTGCCTTTTTGGTCAAGTAGTCAGCCAGGCTGTCCTTGTTAGTCATAGGATCTCAAATACCAATGTTCCCGGTATTTTTTTCTTTGAGCTATGCCTGTTCATACTGCTTACCTGCCAGTGAAACACCTCCTCTAGGCGACGGGCACAATGCTGAACCCCAAGCAGCATCAGGTGCCCAATTTCATTCAGGAGTACAAGGTTCAAGGGGATCCCAAAAATTGCAAACACGATGCAGAAAATTCGACCAACTGCAGTGCTGGGGCTCAGGTTTCCATAGCCTAGACAAGGGAGGAATGAAACATTAAATCTAAAATAGTCTCTGCTTACCCCCTTCCTCCTGGAGGGGTGAACATCCATCATCTACAGAAGTTAGGTGAGAAGGTCACTGCTCCAAAAGGACCTTTTTTATAAATAACTGTAAATAACATCCATTGTTTATCATATCCTATTGTGGGCTGGAAAATAACATTTCTTTCCCTGCCAATTTTGCTTAGTTCCTTTTCCATTTACCAGTCAATTTCCTCTCCCCTACCCACTGCCCTGGTGGGGATCTGACGTAAATGCAAACCTTCCGTTTAGTTCAATTTTTGTAAGCATTGTTGGCTTGGGCTTTACTGGCACATGATCCTGCATCACTGTCAGATGGTCTCTGAATCACAACAGTGTTTTAATTATAACAACCACCCTTTTCTACCTTTGTCCCACAGGACTGGTGAACTTAACACTGCCTCTTTGCTTAAACTCTTTTGCACCACAATTACCAAATAACACCTTAAATTGTCAAAATTATTGTCTAGGGTAAATATATGCAGAGAAATGAGATTTAATCTGTGTAAAATACTTCAGTTTCCAATCTAAAGAAAAGAATAAAGCACTTTAAATTTTTTCTCTTTCTTCTAGTCATAGGAAGTGATCTAATAAAAGGTCCTGCCTTGCAATCACAGCCTTGCTTGTATCCCCAGATTGTTTGGGCTTCAAGATAACTTGTCTTCGTTCCCCACACGTTCTTTTTAAAATGGTCCATAAATTTGCAGACTTGCATTTGTAATTTCTAGTGTTTTGTGCTACAAGAAAGTCAGATTTAACCAGGGTATATTTCACAGGATGCTTTCAAAGACAGAACAACTAGCACACCACAAACATTTCAACAGTGCCTTAGCCGGTCAGAGACCTATGGCCTTGACTACATTCCAAAATCACCTCTGCTCATTAGAAATTGGTGTCCATAGAGGAGATTATCTTTTTACCACAAATAATGTTATCCCCTCCCAGCACCACCCAACCATCGGCACAGCAAGCACAGAGGCACTCCCTCCACTGCCGCCTTGCTACCCTGCTTTTGAGTGCTGTAGTCTCAGGGCAAGTGAGCAGTGCCCAGCAGGGAGAGGCCCCAGGGTTGGGCTCAGTATCCCAGATAAGTGAGAGTGCAAACATCTGTGGTTAACTCAAGAGTCCCATTTCTTCACTAACCTCTGTCACATGCCAGATGCAATAAGCCACTGACTGACAATGTAGAAATGTATGCAGCTATGAGCTGGAGATATCTACACATGCAAAAAATCTCTCACCATGGACAACTCTGCAGTTAGTTGTGTACATCTGCCAGCAAACTACACCCAGAAAATGGTCTTTGGGCAAACTATTCCTAAGTATGCACCCCATAAATCCCAAATTTTATTACATGGAGGACATGCCCTTCAATAATTTTAGGCACACAATACACCTCAATTGGAGCCCCAGGAGCCTGTCCCTGAGAAGGGGGAGAGAATCCCCCAGAAAGAATGGGATGCTGTTATGTAACTAGATGTTTTGAAATATGGACAAAAAAGGGGGCTAAATTAAGACTTCATGTCAGTGCTATTTCTTCCTTTTTTGTGAGCAGCTTTGCAATGCTAATGCACTTTTCCCCCAATGACTGCTAATTTCTGCCATCTTTCACTGTTTCTATACTACCAAGTGTGGTAGATGAGACATGTAGGCAAGTACATCTGGTAGATGACCCCTTCTATGCAAATTATAGAAAGATGTGTCTGGTGTGATGCATTTCACACTGGCTGTGACATTTCAGTGGCGTAGTTCCAATTTTTTGTGTATTGAATTAGGGTGTTTTGTGGCCTGATCTGGCCCAGGAGAAAGTGCTGGGAAGTGTAGGGCTGGAGGCTGAAGATGAGTCACATACATTTATGACCAGTTAATCCCAAGGTGGTTACCCCCAACCCTTTCCTTTTTTTTTTTTCCTTCTCTATCAAGTTTTAAAAGACTGTGTAATATCTTGGCCAGTTCTTTTAATTGCAGGTTTCTAAGTTTCTCTGCAGAAAATTATGAAAGAAAAAAGGCCCATGTTCTCTGGTCACTGTGTGAAGCACAGCAGTATTCAGTATTGTGGGGGTGCCACATAGTGCTGGATGGCAGAGCATCCAAACTTAACTTGTATGTTGCAATTAATTTAGAATGGCAAATTGAATGATGTAGGAAGGTCTAAAGTACACAGTAAACCTAGTCCTCTAAACACCAGACATGCTTTGTATTCAATTTCCCTTGGATTGAGCAGCTTGAGACAATTTTCTGAAGTCTTGGTACAGAGTTGCTGTACACATGCCAAAAAAAACCCCATGTCCCACCAGCTTTTATACAGGATACAAAGTATGATCAAATAGGAGACTTTAGATTATGCAAAATAGCCATAAATTTACTCCTGTCTGGTTACATCCACTTGTCATTGCACTAGACAAAGAAATGCCAACCTAATTGTATATAAGCCTCAAATAGGAATGGGAAAATAGGATTTACCCACTTCAGTATTAGTTGGTGTCTTACCTCATCATGAAGACCTGAACCAGATTCAGAAATTATAACTATACTGCCAGTTGTGTCACATCCCTCATGAGCATGCTGCTGGGATGTCATCTGGTACATGTCTGAGCAAAGAGAGACACTGAGAAATCACTGCAGAGACACCAAAGTGTGTTTCCACTGAAGCAGCTGGATTAAGTGCATGTATAGCTCCTCTTGTTTTGAAATATGGTGTAATGTAAGTTAAATTTCTTTGGAGGAAACAAAAGAGTGGTTTTATTTCTAAATGTTCATAACCATGTGCTTTAACTCATGTGCTTCTGTTACACGTATTAAGTAATTCAGGATATTTTTTCTGCTTTCCCATTACATTCCTGCCCATAAGGGATTCACAAGCTCTGTAGACTTCTTAAGAAGATAAGACTTATTAGTAAAAGATCTTTTCATTCACAAGACAGTACTTGCAATGCCCTCAGTTAACTGAGGCAGCTGCAACTTCCTGCTACCCACAATGAAAGGATTGTTCTCACTGTCCAGATATAAGAGTATTTTCATCAAAAAGTGCTTAGAACAAAAAGTGTCTGTTATAGGCTGAAAAACATCTGAAAATTTACCAAAAATTTCACATGCAGAAAAATCCAGAGTTAGCATAAAACCAAATCTACCCAAAAAATGTGTTTGAGTGCTAAAACCACTGATAAAGCTACTGGCTAGAGAAGCAACACTTCTTGTTTTATTAAATATTTTCTCCTACCTCGAAGTATACAAGCCATCACTTCCTACAGACACTGGGATTAGACATGGGTCTAATCCAAAATTTACAGATTGTTCTTGTTGAAAATATTTTGCTTTGAATAACCAGGAATTCATCTAAGCCTGAGAGCCAGGTATCCATTGTGTAGTTCACTGAGGGGTGTCAATGCCAGAATTATTTTATTTTGCATTAGACATTTAAATTCTCGTGAAAACTTCTCTGCTTGGCAATTGGGGTGATGTCCAGTGAGCCACATTCCTCTTTTCCCAGGCACTGGAGGAAATTAAATCCTTAATCCATCCAGCTCCTCCTACCACTAGCTCCTCCTCTAACACTTTTCAGGAAATCTAAAATTTCTTTCCCTTGTGGTCTTTACAAGTGATCAGGATGTTTTAATCCAGCAGAAATGAAAGGTTTTCTCCATCAAATATTCAAATGTTTCATTAAAAAAAAAATCACTTTAGATGGAAAAGACATCTTTGTGTAATTCTAAGTGGAAAAACCACAAACACACCTACTGATCACTCACACAGCCTTATGGTAATGTTTGTCTGGTTCTTTAAAATGTGAATACGGCTGGGCCCTGCTTATCTGGAAGGTGACCCTAACAAAGCACTCATTAACCTGTTGTGACCTCATAGCTGACTGCTTTAAGCAGACAATTGTACTGGAGCAAACACTAAACAAACATTAATAAAGAGAAAAACCCCGCCTCAGCAAAGGGTTCCTATCCTCCCTCCTGCTTTGAATGTCTCCTTAACTATATAAAACATATTAACAGGCTTAGCTTCTCAACCTTCTTGTGAAATTTCACATTGTATCCCCAAGTCTGCACTAAGTTAAAGAACACTTATCAGCTGGACACAGCTGAGGACACCTGGCATGGGAAGTCAGTTATTCTAAATTCATCCATCCAGGGAGGATGCTACAGGCATGGAGCCTGTACATGTAGGACAAAAACAGGACACAGTCCCCAAGCAGCCACACTGCTTGATTTGGCTTCACAGTTTTATGGTTAGAACAAATAAAAAAATTTGAAGAATTTGATTTTAAAGCTAGTGGTGGCAGAATCTCAGTAACTGTATTTTATATGGAGAAACTCACTGGGACCCAGGCAATTGAATCAGGGAAGTTATTAACAGTTTTAGCCTTATGAAGTTCCAGATGAGAGTAAAATTTGGTTGCACACTCCTTCAGTGAGTGAAAAAAATGCTTCCGATGAGTACTGCAGTCTTTGACTCATGCTGTGCATATACTGAAAGCTGTATAGTGGACTTAGGCTCAACTGGGTGAGACAGCATGCAGTCAGGAAGGCAAACCGCATTTCCAATACTCAGGAGATAGCTCAGAGGATGCTGCTGTGAGTGGCTGTCCCCAAACCCATCAGTGACCTCCCACGGACCACAGTGCCACATCCTACTTGGCCAAGTTTATAGAGAAGCTCTGCCAGCTGTCACTGGGCAGGGAAAAGATCAACACATCAACAGTGGCAGCTTTTCAGCAGAGAACTCCCCTACACAAAAGGTTCCTGAGGTTCACAGAGGATTCAAATATGAAAGTGGTCCCAAGCTGTTATTCTGTATATTAACCACTTTGAGCATCAAGTTAGTTTAATTGAATTCCCCAACGGAGTGTCAGCCAGCAATGGGCAGGAACCTGACCATTTTTCAGGAGCTCCACCAGATACTGGGCAGTGTCTGCAGAGGGTCAGGGTCTTCACAAAACTCTTGCTGCCCAAAGCTTTACCCGACCAGAATTTCACAGCCCTGAACTTGCTACTGTTTTATTCCCTGCACTAGAATCCTCTGGAGCAACTACTAAACATCTGTAACAGTGTGATTAATACTATCACTCACTGAATAGCCTGATCCATGCCTCTGTTACCTCCCAGTCCTCTGGGGTATTGCTTTTAGGAGCTATGTACTGTGCTAACCAGAGAAGGAAAGAACAGGAAGAAGGTATTTCCCTTCTTTTCTTCATGATGAGATGGTTTACTTGCCCCATTTTATATTTAAAAATGGGCCCTTGAAATTCACACTACTGAATTCTGGTGGCATCAGAAAATTACAATACAGCACTAGGCAATGGCATCTATCCACCCAATATTAAGTGGGACATTCAGGCTAGAGAGGACAATACTTCTTACTCCTTCCACTCTTAGGCTTGCACAGACAAGTCAGCCTCATCACTGACTAAAGGAAGAACCTTTCCCTAGCACCTTCTCTGAAATTACACCACTCTGTGGTCGTTTGACTTTAGGAACTTTGATCCTGTGCCCACTCTGAACTTGCTTTGACCTGTGTCCTGTTAGTCCAAACTAAGTAGGAGGAGAGTCAACACAGAAAAGAGATAGTTTGTGTCGGCAAGGGCTAAAGAAGTCTGAGAGATAAAACCAGCAGCAAGTTAGCTTTTCTTTCTTTAATCATGTTCAGTACTACAGCTCCACAGGAACTCTGAGGATGACCCTTCAAAGTATTGGAGAAAGGGTTCTTATGGAAAAATCTGCAGAAAATGAGATAACATAAAATCTGGCATGATATGATATGACATATCAAGGACAGCAATGAGGAAAGCACAGAAGAGTAACAGTGGGAAGAAAGAATCAGCAGGTGGCCAGGGCTGCCCATACCAAAGTAATAAAGGCAGTTCCATTCAAATTATGAGATGCGCCAAAAACTACATAGGCTTTGGGGCACTTCTTTAGAACAAGAGATTTTAGTTCATACATATCTGCTCTTCAAACAGTTGCAATTGAGACACCAACTAATCCAAGGTCCAGCCTGCAGGTTAGAACTCACTTTGTTTTTAAGCAAAGTTCATATGCTGCTTCATCACTAGTAAGGAAATCACTAGCAGTGAAAATAGATGAGGCTCTCATTTAAATGGAAGAAAGATACAGTGCAGAAGATGCTGCAACAGGAGACAGGAGGATTTAAACTTTGTCAGTGGGGAAAGAAGCTCATGGCCCTCAGTTGGTGTTAATGGGGAAAGAAGTTAACATTCCCTCCTGTATCCCAGTGAGAAAATGTTCTGGTAAGGACTTGAGAAATGGACCTAGCCTTCTGAGGGGGGTTAAAGCACCTAAAGTAAAATACCGGAGCTGGCAGAAGAGAAAGAGCATCTCAAAGGAAAGTGATTAAGGTAAAAATGATAGTGGTTTTAGCAGTGCTGTTTGAGAAGACTAAGGACAAGAGTCACAAAGATGTTATTTTGCGTAAGAGGCCAGCAAGGCATGAATGGCATTAATTCCAAAGAAAAAATGTGGAAGAGACAAACAGGCCAAAGGCCTTGCAGCAGCTGGAACAAATGGAATAGAGGCCATCCATATGCTTTAAAATATTTATATAGTACCCCTAAATTCCTGAGACTCACTCTTCTGCATTATCATCTTAACTCTACTCTTCCTAAACTCATTTGCTAGAATGCCTTGGAGCTGTGGCGCTCGGTGTCCGCTCTGTCCGCCCCAAGCAGCGGCGGGATTTAGCGGCAGGAGAGCAGGAGGAGAGTCAGCCGTTCCCCCTTTTGGCTGCTCTGCAGTCTCAGTTCAGGCGTGGGGACAGATGGAGGCGACACGGGACTTGGGGGGGTGAACAGGGTGGTTTTATTCTGGAAGCCCCCAAAACCCCTCAAGACGGGTGAACACAGATTTTATACCTGAATCTAAGAGGAGGCAGGGAACAGGCGGAGGGAAACCTGGAAGGGGGAGGGGGGGGAAAGCCCGGGAAATACGGCAGCGGGAGAAGGGAGTGGGGGGGAAGTGGGAGGGGAGGGGGGGGAAGGGTAACAGTAACACGCAAACATTAAACAAACTAAAGTGAAAAACTCCGCCTCAACGCCTTGGGTTTTAAGTCCTATAGGGTAATCTTGTGCTTTCGTTGCCTCCATAATCACAGCCGGAGATAAACTCTTCCTTGCCATGTAAGAACAGTAAAACCTCTACAAATCCTCCAGAAGCCTTCTCAATTGTCATTTATCTCATTGCCATACCTTATAAACTGAGTTTCCTATTGTGACTCACCACTTTGAACTTTATGGAGTTCTTTGGAAAGGAGTTTGTCTCTACTTGACATCATCAATTATCCTTCCCAGTCACACTGTGGTATCCTCAATGAGGCTGAACCCCTCAACTATCTCAAGAATTTGCATAGAGATTATGATAACAGACTCAGGGTGAGGCTCTGTGAAACCATTTGTAGTTTTCTCTTCTACAACACATTGTTATCAACAGTGTTATGACACTAATCTATATGCAACTAACAATTTCACTTGAAAAAAAGCAGAATGAAGGGTCCAATCATCTGACGTTTTCTGCATAGAAGTGGCTTGTATGGCATTCTCAAATCTGCAATGTAAAATCATTAACAAGTGTCAAGAATCATAGCACCAGCTTTAAAATCATGAGATAAGAGCTGTAAGATTTGGTTATTTTCAATTTTCAATTGCCTCTGCTATCAACTCAGCTGTGTCATGCCCTGTCCTGTCCTCCACTCCTATAGCCATCACAGCAAGGAGTTTGCTTTAAAAAAGAGGGGAGTGGGGGCAGGGAGTAGTTTAGCAGCTACTTAGTATAGAAGAGCAGACATGCTTAGTTTAGGTCTCTGCCAACATCCCCTCATATTTTAACATGATACATTTGATTCTTCCTGAATATCATTAACTTAAATTTGCCATGGTGAAACAGTCACTCTGATGGTTTAGAAACTTATCAGGATTCAGTACTGAGGCACGCAAAGCAGCTCTGAGCAGATGCTGCTTTGTACTAAAGGCTGGAAGGAACCGACCAGGCTCTCCTGGAAACCCACAGCCTGTATAACCCTGTCTAATGAGCCTCCACTGCCATCATCTGGTGCAACCCTTGCCTGGCAGTGCAACACCCTGAAAGTGTGCTCCCAATCACAACAAGCCATGTGCAAAAGAGCAGGGCAGAAAGACGTACTGAGTCACAGGAAGATGACACACTACCACCCACTCACCTCCACCCCCGCAGAAAACCCACAAGCCCTCTCTTTCTTTGAGCTCCTGCTTGGGGGCTTAATGTTCTGGAGTCCGTGTGTCTTCAAAAAGAATCAGAAATCAAAAGAAGGTTCCATTTGGATACAAAAAGAAAAATCTTGATTTAAAAATATACTTAAAATTGAAAAGAGCTGACAAATCAAGAAACCCGTGAGGGATTTTTGATATTCAACAATCATCTTTCCACATACTCTCCCCTACATGCTTTTTTTAATACTGGATCACACCATAAGAAAAAGATATCAAGGCAAGTTATTTATGGTTTTGGGGACAGGGACGCAAACTGACAATAATTAACAGCATCTGCCTGTACCCAGTACATCTGTAGCATCTGTACCCAGTACATTTTATTTTTTCCACTTTCCCTCCCTCTGCCTATTTCCATAATTTATTTGTGGCTTTGCATTACCCATTTGCTGAAACCTGAGTCAACTGAATTGTGATGTTTTTCCAGCTATTTTACTTCCGCTTGAACAAGCAGGTCCTTATCTAATAGGTAGTAATAAGGAGGAATAATTAATAAACACAGTCTCTGAAGACACAGTAGCCAGTATTAAAAATTTTCAAAAATCGTTCTTGTCCTTGTGATTGGAAAAGCCCATTTCAATGCACAATTCACCTCAGACCTCTCAGAGTGCACAAGACTTGGGAAAGTCCAGGCAGCACAGCACCCTGAAGTTCAGGCCCCAGAAGCCATGTAACTTAGCAGGAATATGTCCTGAGATAATTATCCCTGTGTCTGATCAGTTAGAGATCATTACTGCAGTGGCACTGACAAAGCACTCCTAGGGCTGGATTCACAGTTGCTTCCCTACTGCAAGTTCTAGGGAACCACACAGTGCTGGAGCAGCATCTAAGTACAGGCCCTCATTCCCACTCTCTTCCCACCTATGAGATGGCCCTGTAAGCAGGGAACTCTTACCAATGGTCGTTATTGCAGATATGGAGAAGAAGAAAGACCCACTGTAATCCCACCTGCCCAGGCTAGTGGTGTTTCCCTGGAGCGTTACGCCACTCTTGTAGGCTTGGATGATACCCTGCAAAGAGACAATAACGTGAGATCTCACAAACCCCTTTAAGGCAATATCATGTGACTGGCATTTCTATTTCTGGCTGGTAAAATCCCAAACTACAACCACTTCTGATTCTGTTGTTTCCCTTTTAGTAGAGGAGCTTTTGTACCTCAAGAGACCAAAGGGCTGCAAGGTCAGAAAAGCCAAAAGCTTCTAAGAAAAGGGCATCTATAGCAATACAATAAAGTGGCATATGCACATGGTAGATTATAAACATAAATGTGGAAGAGATTGGAGGGTAAAATCTAACTAGAGAAGGCCTAGACAGACAGTAATTAAGACTGCCTTATGACGTATTCATTAGGAAAACGAAATGCTTCCAGATGGGATATTTCAATGGCAGAAGTCCCAGAGCAGCAAATACACATGCATATATAAAGGATACAGATCCCTTGCAGGGAAGACCCCTGGACTGGGGAGGAGTGTATCTGGTGTGTTATAGGAGACTGAGACTACTCAGTTTGGACAATATGTCCCCACACTGGGGCTACAAATGTGAATGAATGTATCAGATTAGCATTATGCCAAATTATGTTCAATCCTCCCGGGAAAAATTTAGACATCACTAGCTGAAGTGTGCAGTGTTATGCCAAAATAAGATATCAGATGTCTTAACAGTGCCCACATCTGACTACATGTTCCCATGCCAACAAAATTAATTGTGTCTAAAACAACATTATTCACAGCATGGACACAAAACATTTCACACGTCACTTGACAGTTGATTATCTTTGAATGCAAAGTGTAACCAAGAAGACATAAAATTAATCATCTCTGAAAAAGACATGCAAATTCTAAATAATACTATCCCCATCCTAACAAAAAAAGACTACTAATACAATTTTCACCACTGATAATAAAAGGAATCGCACTCAGACTTTGATCAGTTTTTGGTTTTGCAAAGGAGTTGTAGTTTATACATCCACCAAACAAACTGGCATGTCAAGCCTGCAAAGCAAGGGAGCTTTGTCCCATTTTACTTATGTAATGTGCTCTACATAATTTATATGATTTATATAATATTATACAAGGCTGTGAATTAAAAATTGTTTCCAGGGTCCCAAGCAGCAGTTTAACTACAAGGATCATTATCTCTTTTCTCTAGAGCTACTAATTCTCACACTAAGAACAAGGAGCAGCTCAGAGATCAACACATTTTTCTAAGCAATAAACACTTTTGATAATGCATTCTCAGAAATATTTTGATTTACTCATAACTGAAGGCAACATAAACCCCCCAGAGTTACATTATGATCTACTAAATTCTAAATTATGAGACAGAGCAGAGAGCCTCTGCTCTAAGAAGGGCTAAGGACCACACATGTTGTATTGCATTTTGCTTCCTTCTGTGAATTGTTGCTATAATGATGAGTGGGGCAACTCAAGAAAAAGATTTTGTATATAGCATTAGTGACATAAAAGAATCAAGCCCTGTTTCCCTTCTTCATGCAACTACCCCTGAAAAAATAAGCAAAACAGAGAGAAAAGATTGCTTCAAAAAGCTTCCAGAAGGATTTCCTTTGAACAATTGCATGTAATTCCCCTACTCATCGTTCTTCTTCCAGGTCTTGTATCTGCATTGAGGTTTGTCAGGTTACATGGGGTGCAGGCTGACAACATTTGACCTTTGGTTTAAGAAGTGTAAGAAACTCTGCAGACAATGGCCTAGACAGGAATCAATGTGCATGAACATAAAATAACTCCAAGTAAGCTAAATGGCAAGAGAGACACTGGAAAATTATATAGATGACATATTCCCCCCCCACCAGAAACCAGTAGTTAAATTTGAAATAAAAAGCTTGATATTTTCCTCAAAATTCCCTTCTGTAAACTGTGATCTCTGCAGTTCTTAGTTAGTCTTGAACACATATATACCTGCTGGAACACCAACAGTCCAGTTCTTGGACAAATTTATTATCACCTGGATCAGGGATACTTGAAAAACTCAAACATGCAGCATGTTTGTTGTCCATTCTCTCGCCTGATGTCTTGCTGATACAAGCTCAGCAGTAGACAACATTAAACTCAACATCAAGTTTTTAAAGCCAGAAACACTTAAGAACCAGAGAGGATTGCAAGAACCTGTGGCACACTTGGCCCAAAGAAATGGAAAGACCTTCATGCAGAAAAGGGAAGCAAAGAGCCTACAAAAGACATCATGTGAGAAGCAAGCAGCAGTAACCAAGTCATTAAATATTTAATTTCACATTTTTGCAGCACTTCTGTTCTGCCTGGTTTAGACGCAAGAGGCTGAGCAGCTGTGAGCACCTATGCCAGCTTTGCAGTGACTTGTAACAACTCAGAATCCCAGGGTCACTGTCAACCTCCTCCAAGTAGTGATGCTACTTGCCAGGAAGCACAGGAAGTATCTTGAGGTTCTGAAGACAGGCCACAGCATTTGCCCTAAATGGACAGTGACCTGCACTGCTGGCAGTGGGAAGGAAGTCCCACATAACTGCTACTCATTGGCAAAGAGCAAGCCCTGAGCTTGCAGCATGCCAGCTGCTTTCTGGTTTTGGTACTGAGCCACTTGGTATGCTTGCTGAGGTCTCCAAGCCCTTTCAGCAAGAAGTCTCTAAGCATTTATTTGTTAAATCTTGTTATCAAATAACCAGATAACATCATTAACCATTAGGCCCACCCACTTATTAAAGCCAGCCCAATGGGGACCACTGAATATTCATGCAAATCAAAGCCACTTGAATAAAGCAACACTCACAGAAAAAAAAAAAAGTCAAGTGCATTACTGTTAGGAAGAAAGAGCTATTGATGCCACCCTTAAAAGGGAAGATTCACACTGGTTGGAGATAAGGATATAGTCCTTGTTTTCATAAAGTAAAAAATGTTTTATTGTACTATCTAGAATCAACCTTTGACATAGCAACAATGATGACAGAAAACTAAAGATTGACTCTTCAGAGAATGGTAAAACTAATGAAGCTTGCCTTCCTGCAGATGTGCCCACAGGGGTGGATTCATGAAAGAGAAATCCATAGATGGCTATTAATGCACAGAAATTACTTCTGGCACAGGAAGTCATTGCATTGCAAACTCCTGAAGGCTGACCGAGCATTCAGGGAGATACTGGTGAATATTCTCCTTAGTTTACTATATTCCTTTATACTTTTGCTTTCAGCAATTGTTCTTTTTCATAGAAAAATAAAAAATTTATTATAATTTTAGAGAGAATACAGGAAAAAAACCCAGCCAATAAACACTCTAGCAGAACAGCTGAAATCTCCCTGCTTTTTCCACTGAAGAGGTGTTGATATTGAAGGAGTGTTGATATTGAAGGGGTGTTGAGGGTTCAAAAGGTACTAAAAAGTCAGGGAATCACACACATTGCATCCTAAGTGCTTAGTTTCCTTAGCCAGCCTTTTTGAGAACCAGAAACTTTGTTTTACTTTATGATTACTTTGAGGTGAAATCCTAGGGGTTTTCATTATTCTCTTAATTAGGCTGATTTGTGATTAGGAGATAGGATAGAGGATTAGTAGATTTGTAGTGTCTGCCTCAAAACCTAATGCATTAAAAGGCACTAGTAGAAGCAGCATCTTAAATCCAGTGTTCAAAAGCAGTTATGAAGACCTCAGTCAATACCACCAACTGCTCAAACCCAAAAAATGCTGAACTTGCAGAGCTTGGGCTTGATATTTTGGGAACTTTAAAGGTCATGTGCAATTCAAAAAGCAGAAAGGAAACAGGTGGGTGGTTAAAATAGGAAAAACAGAATGCAGTGGTTCTTTGGTTTTAACTGACAGACAAGTTGTACAATATAAAACCATAGTTTCACTTCTTTGCACTTATTTCCCCCTCTCTAAAGTGATAATTTACAGTTCATAGTGACTACTGCATCTTTAGCTGACAATATTTACATATTTTTAGACTCCAGATAAAATTTTCCTGGGAATTATTGTAACTCCTATAGGATTTATAAATTGAGATTTAAAATTCTTAGACCTTCACAGGTCAATGAAACTTCATTTGCAGGCTGCTGCATTTTCTCATCAAGTAGGCTGCTCTGGTTTTTGACCACACAAGTAGGCTTTGCTTGGTGCTACTTAATATTGCCATGGCTGGTGATTAGAACACCAGCATGATGTCCACTCAAAGAGGTTTATTTTACCTCTGTTACAACAACATGCATCAGAATAGTCAAACTGAGCTTCTAGCTCCACCTTTCTCAAGTATAAGCTCTGCAGTTTCAGTTAGGAGTGGCATATGCTAATGCTTGCAAATACAAGCCCCATGTTAGATTACATCCCAGTACAAAAGCCTACTTAATGCATATTTCTGCAAGGAACTCCCTCCTTGAATTCAAGCTAAGTGGTAACCCTGTGAGGAAGCTGTGGATTTCTGTTGACTCCCTTATCACACTTATTTTAGGATTGCAATACTCCTTTCTTTCCTTGTTTGTTACTATCAGTTGCTGGTTCTTTCTGCAGCAACACCCAAACACAACACACAGTCACTACAGTTTCCTTATCTGAGTCAAAAAAAGAAACTAAAAAAATTAAATCATTCCTACAGCCTGAATTTTAACCCTTCACAGCTCTGGGGCTACACTTCCACAGGTGACAGATAACATGTGACTCACCTATACTGGAGTTTTACCACTCTACACAGCTTTGCAATAATAAACCCAAAGTAGTTATTACAGTCATACCAGCAAAAATTAAACCATATACTTTGATTTACACTCAAATACCTGTTCATGCTGTCTTGCTAAAAGAAACCAACTTCAAAACAAAAAACCAAACCACCAAAACCCAGCTCCAACAACTACAGCTTCGTTCCCACTTGACTTCTAAGTATTGAATCTTCCTCCCCAAAAAAATGTAGGTTTTTTCTTTTGTATTTGCTGCAGAGCCACTCTATCCTTCAGCCATACCCATAAGTCTCATTTACATGTTTGCTATGTTATCAGCTCTGGGCAACTCCCAGTTTTCTTAGCTTACACACTTCCTCTCTTGCATGATTATCATCACAAGTGGGTCCCTCCACCACCAGCCCGTGGCTGCAGCACAGCTTCTGATCACCAAGTACTGCCAAAAGAAGGGCCATTATTTAATCTGACCTCCTTGACACCAGCTAAAAGTTCCATCTTTCACCTCTGCAGTGAGTCACAACAGCATGTGACTAGGATACAGCTTTCAAAAAAGGTACTTAAGATCAAAAAGTAAAGAGTGAATCAATGTCTATATGTAAACTGAGGCACTCTATTCTTCACAATCTTTCAGAACGCTATGCTTCTCATTCCTCTCATAATCTTTGCCACAAAAAATAAGCTTTATATAAATTATGAAACAGACTGATTCTACTCTGCCTGCCCTCCCCAAAATTAGCAAGTTAAGCAAAAATTACAAAAGCAAAGTCCCAAAATATTATGACCCTACCAAATATATCCATAAGAATTCATGACTTTTTTTTTCCTAGAGGAAATCATCAGGGAAAGAGTCATAAAATTGACCTATTTATAAACTGTGGCTCCTATCACTGCTGTTGTCCCCTGCTTCTGAACTGCAGCATTCTGGCCAGAGGTGACAGTAATCTTTAAATACCTTTAAAGGCAAAAGCAGCATTTACTACGTGTATTTGAAAGCAGTTCTCAAAGAAGGCAAATGGACTGGTGTAAGAAACTTTATTCTCAATTTAGTTGAAGTTTATATATTCATGTACAAAAATCAACTTTTCCAGGGCATACATGAAACTTCTGAAACCGGCTTGCCTCATTTCAGACACTTTTTCTCACCTTTGCCACATATAAAGGAGGAAAAGAAGGTGTTCAAAAGGCACCAAGCTACCATTTAGATTAATGAGAAAAGAACTCACAAACTTTGTGCACTGGAAATTCTGTGCAATGTTGGCATATAAACATTCATTTATGCCTCACAGAACACCACATGTAAATCAGAAGAAAATCGTTAACATTAACCTTCGTCTCAGATTGCAAGGACAAAGGTCAATTAATTTCCAAATAATTGACAAACAGATTATTAATCACACCTTTCCCAGCCATGAGCTCTGATTCTTTGTCAGGAGAGGAAACTTACATGACCTGAAAGAAAAACTTGCACAAAACAAAAAAAATCCCCCCCAAAACCCCCAAAAAACAGCTGGGTTCTTTTGAATTCATAGTGTTGGGGTCTTTTCTTAATTTTATGCCACTTGAATAACCTGAGAGCAGATCAAGTAACTGCTCGCCTGTCTCCCCAGCAATGTTTGCTAATGTAGTTGGCAGTAGTTCCTTGAAACCAAAGGAACCCTGAGAGCAAAAGCACTTTTACTTTGCAGCTGGATGTGCACTACTGTTTCTAGAATTCATCTAAACTTACTCACCAACAGGAAAGGAGAAAAAGATGCTGCCTAGTGCAGTAATGCTGCAACCAATACTACTTCAAACCACTAGTACTTTTTCTGGAAATTACGCTTTTATATCAAAGAAGATTCTGTGGCATGAGTCCTAAGACAAAGTGTTGCTGAATTCCAATCACTTCCCAAACTCCAATGAGAGCAGTTACTCAACAGAGGGGCTGCAACAGAAATAGGCAGGGCCTGTTGAAAGAAGTTCAAAGAAACTGCCTGTATAATTTACAGAACACAGAAAGGTTGCACTGTATTATCCTTGTAAAACTGAGATTTCTTTCCCTAGTTGTTTTTCTTTTAATTGCATTAAAAAAGATGAAGTATGAAGAACAAGTACCTATAAGAATAACCCACATCTTCAAACAACTGACAAGAATTATCATTTATCTTTTTAGAAGGCACCCCCAGTCTTCAGCTATTCACTGCTAGTTGTGTGTCTCAAACCTTCTGGTAGGACAGATTACTGAGACACTCACCACTCAATGTCAGCTGGCTACACTCCTGTGTTACTTCCCACCAAGCCTGACCAGCTGTAACTGGGAATTTGATAATATCAAAAGAACATACCCCTCTAGGCAGAGTTATAATAGGCTGCCGTGCTTTTTCCCTTGCCTTTCTCTTTTTTAACACAGGTACTAGACACTACCAGAAGACCTAGGGCTAAGTCAACTAATCAGAAAGAGGTCAGCAGTATGTCTTCTCAGCAACCTCCAAAAAGTCTGATGATACAGTGCCAGCCTACTGCCTTATAGAATAATGATTTTACCTTCAACAACTTCTGTCAATCATATGCTAGAATATGGTATTATTAGCACAAAATGCAAGTTCTTGGTATGGCACCCATAGCTCTTTTAATCAACAGGTCCAGAGAATGATGAATTGGCTGTAGCTTAAGCAAAGTAGTAGTACATTTTGATAATCATGAAGTTGGAAAGAACGATTACAGGGGATCAACCCTATTATATCTGTGACAAGTTAATTTGACCAAATTGGGTTCTATATAGATATTACACTTCCACAATACTAGGAGCTATTGCTGTTCATTAAAGACTCTCACCACTGTCAGGGGATCTCTGATGCTCACCCCTTCCTGTTGCATCATCTGAGCAGATTATTTTAGTAAACTTTGTTTGCAGGGCTTTAGTTCCCACCAGCTGTCACAATTCTCTGCTGGTTCAATGTCAGTACAAGCCAAGGTATTGATGAGGATCTTTCAGTCATGTGGGATTTCATTGCTCTTGTAAACATCTACTCTCTCTGTGTACCTCTAGCTGTTGACTCTGGAGATAAGAGTATCTAGATCCACCTGCAGCCATTTAGTTTACAACCTGCCCTTTAGCATTAGGCCCTTTTCACTATACCTTACATCTTTCTAGGCCAAAAAAACCCCCCAAAATTAGCTCAGCTTTCATTTTCTCATTTTATGAGAGCAGTTTTGTTTAAATAGCATTATATATCTACAACAGAAAACCAATAGAACAATATAATAAATATGGGAAACATCTGTACTAGGGAAATATGTATACAATACAAAAGGTTTCTATCCAAGAAAAGGAAGGATAGCATGAAAGGGATGTCATGGTAATAGGGTAACACACAAAAAGTGCTGTTCCAAGCTTTGCCCTACAGCCAATCGTCTGATTGAAAAGACATTGGCAAATACAGCAGCTGAGTGCCTGTAACCATTGGAAATAATTCAGGAAAATGACTGAGTTTGAAGGACAGCTCAGCAGGACCAGAGCTACATATAAACTCATGCTATTCAGTAAATCTAAGGCACTTTTGCGCTAGAAGTGATTTACACCAAAGCATGTCTAGGTGTCTCCAACCCCAAAAGGACAGAAAGGGTCACAGCTCCAAGAAATATGCCCATACAGAAAGTGTCCTCTTTGTGTGCAGCCTCACTTTCTGGACACTTCCCCAGTGTCGAACCAACATAATTTTTGCCTGGACATAGATATTTTTCTCCCCAGCTGAGTCCAGCTACTTTTCTTCATTGTATTGAAAGTGTATCATCTACAATCTGTCTTATCATTGGATCTGCTGCCATCTTCTGCAAGTCTTCCTTTGATGTGACCTCACACCCAGTAATTCTGGCATGTCAAAGATCACCACCATAATGATAATAAAAGGCCAGATATTGCCCTCTTTGCGTGTTGCCTAGTGGCTCATGAGGATGGCCTGCTCTCAGTCTTGTTCCTGGTGAGCATGTGTTCAGTCAGACAGTATACAATGGCAGAACAATAGCCTGGGGTTAGGTGGGTCAACAAAGCCAAACTTATGTGCTCCTTGAGTAAACGTCACTGTAGAGAGACTTGTGGCCACAGTGCCTCCATTGTGCCCTATGTGTGTGTATAAACACATGACCATGCATTGTTTATCTGCTTACAGGTAAAGCATTTGCATGTGCTACTTTCAACTACTCAGGAAATGTGGAACTGCTCCTGCAAGGAAAGAGCTGGCCAATTCCTCCAGACAAGAGAGTCCCAACAAAATCCAGCTACAGGAAGCAGGGCCCACCACCATAGCTGTCACAAGCTTTCTAACACATTCTCCTCCACTGTTGCTTATGCTGTTGTTCTGCTATCTTTACCTCCTTCTGTCCTCTCCTTTGTTAAGTAGAAGGCTGCTTCTTCCTTGGAAAGGACCCAAGTCACAGAAATTACTGAATGATAATTCACTCGTATAGCTACTACAGTATGGTTTGTTTGCTTTGCTTCCCTCCTGCCCATCCTCCCTCCATGCTCTCCTGCTAGCTCATCAAAGCTGGAGCTCTCTGTTGCTCTCCCACCTGCACAAGGGTTGGAACAGTAGATTTCCCTTCCCAGCTGGTAACTAGGCACTAAGCAATAAACAGGTTGTAAAATTACATTTGTACATTGCTCAGCAAACTAGGATTTTATTTCATATTAGCCCATATACACTTAAACACAGTTTAGCATTATCTGGAATCAAAGAGCTGTAAGAAAACAATGAGGAATTGCCAGTAATGTCAAGGCAATCAAAATTCACACACTGCTTTATGTTTTCACAAACATTCTTTATATCTTTCTTAATTAGCAAATAATCAGCTGTGTATCTAGAATACAAGTTTCTTATCTGAAAGGAGCCAGTGATGACACTGGCTGATAAACAATGTGCAACATACTGCAATAATAATTTACTGCACAGAAAGACATCTGTTTTTGAGCACACCTAGAGCATACCAGTGATTGCTGCATAGGAAATTAGAAGAGAGTATAGGAAAGCATCAGTTCTGTGGATTTTTAAGGATTAATT
The DNA here is from genome assembly GCA_003676055.1 of Chloebia gouldiae. Lineage (NCBI taxonomy): Eukaryota > Metazoa > Chordata > Aves > Passeriformes > Passeridae > Chloebia > Chloebia gouldiae. Next base: position 28,561,379 of record QUSF01000008.1, on the reverse strand, counting down.
TCTCAGCATTAAAGTTATTCAAAATAACACACAAAGCCATTCAAACTCAGAGTATGGCTTCTCGGAGTATGAAGGCACACACAGACACTGCATAAAATTAAACAAAGCTTATTTATATCTTTCCCATCAAGGGCTTGCTCAGTCACAATTAACTACTCACACAGCATATTGTAACAATCTCTGGTCTAAAGGGATTTGAGTGGCTGTCCTATTCCCGGGGTATCAAGAACAAAGAGAGGTCATACTGCAGTAAAACAAACTGACAGAATGACATTTCTACCTATTTAGTTGTGATTATCTTCTCTCCACTACTAGCACCTCATTACCATCATTCACCAAGCACTTGCAAACCCCCAGCAAGTGCCATACCAGGTGCTCACTACACAACGCTGAATGAAGCCGGTGTAGTGCTGAATGAAGCTCAACTAAGATCCAGCTTTATGAAATGCCAGACTGGTCTTCTCTGCTATATTTCTCACTTTTCTCTATTTAAATTACACAGGTAGCATAGCCCACACCATAAATAATAAAAGTGGTTACTACAGTAGATTACAAAGGCCCAAATTTATAGCATATGATCACTTTACTACTGACTGCCAATAGAGAATATACCACTCAGAAAACCAAGGGTTGAGAGTATGACATAAGGAATCAGCATAATTTTGCCTACCAGAGCCTTGCTGAAATACCCATGATAATCCTATTTGATGGCTTTTGTATTTTTCTCTGTGCTGAAGAGGGAAAAAAAAAGTATATATCCGAGTTCCAAGTCTCTTTTAGATTCTTTGAACTACAGTAACCAGCTGCCATGGTTTCAATCACCAACATACACTGCTTTCACAAACAAATGAAAACCCACCAAAACAAAACAAACCAAACCAACCCCAGATTTTCTTTGTGCTTGACAACACCTAGTTGAGGCAGACACACAAAAGCAAGGAGTACATACTCAACTACCAGCACCTACTGAAATCAAAGGGTTTGGGTAAGTGCTCAAAACACTTCAGTATTGCAGGTTTTTCTTTTTCAGAAAAAGCTGAGCAAAGAGAGAATCCATTTATGTCACTTTGCTTATATCTGTATCATAAAAATGCAACCATCTGTACTTTAGTAAGACTGCATTTGTTGCTTTATGTTTTGCAAGCATCCTGCAAATATCTTCAGAAGCACTTTCAAGGATAACTTAAGAGACCTAAGGACTTTCTATTTCCCTTTAAACAAGCAGAAGATGGAAAAAGTTTGACACAAGTATAAACATCAACTAAATTTACCACGACAAAGCTTTCCCATTAGAATTTACCACTAGCAAGATGTCACGGACTATAACTCATGCTTCCTAAGTGGAAGAACAAACCTAAACTACCTATAATAAACCTCAGATAATTGTCACGTAGCGGGATACTCCGCCACCACCTGCCTTCGGTCAGGCGGCGCTTCAAAACCCACAAACACCGCAGCTCGTGGGACGGCAGCGGAGAACGGAAGCATCTATGAGCGGGCACCGCAGGCGGCCGCAGCGCGGCGTGTAGCGCTGGGGGAGCCCGACGCGCCCGCGGGCACGGAGCGACGCGACTGAGGCGGCTGCCCGCGGAAAGCTCCCACGCCGTGCGCGGCTTCTTCGGGATGCGCGCACATACACTTACACAAAGAAAAAGTTTGCTGGTTTCTGTTGGTTCTTTTTTAAAGTTACTCTGGAGTAACTGGGCTGGAGGCGCGGTTGGTGCCGCTCCTCGCCCCGCTCTCGCCACCCGGGCCGGAGGCAGCGGCTGCCCCGCAGCCCTAGCAGATGCTGAGCTCAGCTCCGCCGCCGTGCCCAGGCTCACCTCGATGAGCCGCTGCAGAGCGGGCCCCTGCAGGCAGGTGTTGTTGGCCAGCAGCTCCCAGTGCTCCCGGAGGAGGTGCTGGGCCGCCTGCACCTCGGCCGGCCGCTCCAGCGCCTGAAGCACAGCGGCGCCCAGCCCCAGATAGCCCACGTATGCTGCCAGCAGCATCAGCACCCCCCAGCGCCGCTGCCGCTGCCGCGCCGCCACCATCGGCCCCGCTGCCGCCGCCACCGCCCTCGGCACTGAAGAAGCGACTCGGCCTGCGGCGGGATCGGGACCGCCCGCGGGAGGAGGGCAGCGCCGGCCTGGCAGGGCGCCCAGCACCTCCCCCTGCCTGCCCCTTCCCACCCTCCGCGGCGAGGAGGGGAGCCCACAGCTGTGCTGGGGAATAAAGACGGTCGTGCTGCTCGTCTTGCGGCAGCCCACCTCAGCGCCCTCGTCCTTGTCTTGCGCCGCTCCGCTTCCCATCTGTCTGTCCCAAAGGGCTCCCCGCTCCGCGCCGCTTGTGCCTGACGGGCTCCCAGTCACGTTCGCTCCCCCGACGGATGCTACCCAGTCCCTCTCCCGACAAACCCAAGTTCTTCCCTCCCCAGCTGGCATTACTTAGAGAGGAGTACGCTAGCACTCTGCATAAATCTGCATTCCTCTTTCACTCAGCTGAAGGATTTAATTTAAAAGGCAGCAATAACAATCCTTTGATAGAAACAAGCGAAAAGGTAGCAACTTTTTTAGAGTCCTTTTATAATTTGTGATTTTCCTGTGAAAGATGGGACTACTTTCTTCATATAGGTAGTTTCTGAGACCTATTTGAGTAATTACTTTCTTGTATAAGACATCATCCAGTGTTCCTTTCTGTTCTCTCACTGGTAGATAAAATAATCAAATCATTTGGGGTGTATATTTTGCTACATAATATGAGATAAAGGTTAATAAACCCAGTAAGTTTCTGCACGGGATGACTTTATACACTGTCAGCGGGTCTTCTTTCTCTGCCTTGTGACTATTTTTGCTAGGGGAGTTGTCCTAGAGTGATGTTATGGTGTTTATATCCTCAGTTGTGTGTTCTGCTTATGTTTGATATTATGTTCTGTGCTTTCAGAACTGACTCAGAAAGTGAAGGTTTGTTTTGTCTTGTTATCAGCCGGCTCACCTCCCCCCATGCTCTGTTGTCTAGGAGAGGCAAGTGCTGGCTGGCTGGGCTGGCTTGCTTGCTTGCTCTTGCTCCTGATTTTGCTTTTGCTTATTAGTTACTTTAGCTAAGCAGTCAATTTTTTTTTTTTCCCTGGACTGTCTTTTTTTTCCTTCCCTTTCCTGCTCCAGACTGGGTCCTGAGGAACACCGAGAGCCTGCATTTTGTGACCTACAGTAGGCACCCCCAGCACCGGAGACCGAGAACCAAGCGACCACACCTGTGGGGGTTTGCTTTCTGGGGGCTCCTTCTGGAGGTTTTCTCCCAAATTTCCCCTAAACCAGGACAGAAGTGTACATACTATTGCAAGTGAGGCAGCCTCCAAACATGTCTTCTCCCCCTGGAAATGTTCTGGTAATGTGCTGGTTCATAGTTTTCTGAGATGTACTTTAAACTGACTAGAATAAACACATTATTTCACTGGCAAAATGCAAAAATTAATATCCAAAGGCTAGACCAATTCCAGTGTAAAGATACAATCCGGAGCACAGTCTTAGGAAAAAAAAACCACCAATGCTGCTTATTGCTCAGTCTTAATTCTGCCTTTTCAGGATATTTATTACTCAGTGATTTTTGAAGACAAAATTGGATTTTATATATATATATATATATATATATATATATATATGAGAAAACTCTCTATAAAAATAAATAAGAAAAAATGCAAGGATACTAAAAAGTATATATTTACTCATCACATTTAAGATGGAAATAGACACATCTGAGCCACACTTTGACATTTTAGCTATATTTAAACCCAGATAATTTGTACAAAGCACACTGAGTATAACTATGTTGAAACATTATGAACTAAACATAGAATTTAATGTTTATGCTAAAAATATATAAAACTAACTACAGCTGAGACTCAGGATTTTTAATTACATGACATGCTGTGAAAACTCAGAATATCAGACATGTACTTGCTAGACAGAATTTGGGAAGAAAGAGATCAAGTTTCACAACAAATCTATACAGAATCATATAATATTTAAATGGCTGTTTCCTTGAGTATTCTTAGAAATGTCACTTGTCTACATTTCCACAGAGACATGCTCAAATCTTTGCCAATGATACTTTAGTGTTGTCTGGAAGAAGAGCATGTATATCTGAGGATGAGGAAGGTCTTGTTGAGTAGGCTAAAAGGGTAAGTGTAAGCCTGGAAGGACATTTGCTTCTTGTCCTGCCCTGGATTGCAGGTGGTAGCTGCTCAGGACAAAGTGCTACTTTTCCACAGCACAAATGAACACTGCCTGGGCCATTGCTTCTGCCATAGCCTGCAGAACCACATTCAGAGACTGCAAATGTGTTGTTTTCTATGCTTGGAGCTGAGCATGTGTGATCTCCATTCTGGGCAGATATATACCACTGGTAAAATGGGTTATTAGACCAATACAATCCATTTTGTGTGCTCTTCTGGCTCATAACAAGTTCTTGTGATTGTGCAGTTCTTCCACGTTACTTTTCTTAGATAGTCAATTGACACTTGATGACTACATTTTTATTAGAGGAGCACTACCATAAAGCACTTGGTCTATCCATGCTCAAAACCTGGGCCAGTGCTCCCAGTATGTATCTCAAAGTAACTTTTATTATAGATGTGCATGATCTTTAGGAGCTTTTCAGAACCTTGAAAAATTTACAAACTAAGCAAGAAATTTCTATCGCTTATGTAGCACAGGAGAGGGCATCAGTATTCTTCTCATTTCTCTTCCAGCATGGCCATATGCTTGATTTAAATGTAGCTTTCTGAATCTTCTGTTGGGCAGCTGGAGAACTGCTGCAGCTACTGTCATCTTTATTAAAGGCAGCAGTAGCAAAAAATCCAGGAGGTAGTCTCATTATTTGATGCTACTTTGCAAAATCAGTATCAGATATAGGAGCAATTTTCTGGACAGCAATAAAACCAATCCAAACTTTCTGCAGTCAGATGTCAAGTAAGGATAATTTTAAGAAACACTTTGTCAGTAAGTGCTTTTTATCACTGATAAACATACCTCTTTATCATTTTTTATGGCATGCAGTATGGTGTAAAACAGTGGATAGGATCACCTTTAGACTAGTGCATGTGTTGTGGCTGACTGTGGCTCGATAAAGTACAGAAGGCATGGAAAAAAGCAAGGTAAAGAAAATAGGTTAGATACAGAAGTCAGCAGAACTTCAGTTTTGCCTTTTACATAAAGAGGCCAAAGGTGTCATGCTGTTAACACAAGGCAGGTACAGAGTAAGTGATGATGTTAAAAGTGCAAGTGCAAACATTGTGTCTGAAGAAAATACTGAGAGACAAAGTTTCCTGTAAGATTTTCAAAGATACAAAAAGACAGACAAAAGAGAGTTAGCTGCTCCCAGTGAAAGTCTACAGAGAAAGACATTACATAAATTTATGGGAATAGCTGAGGGCATCAAGGAAGATCAGTGTAAAAACTGAGGAGATAAAAATCTGTGAGGTAGGTAGTGGTAAGACATGAGGGAAATTTTGGATGGGATAAGCATTTGAATAGGCAGTTTTTAAATCAGTTGAATAAACCATTAGCAGTATTCTTATATGCCAGCATTTCTGATTTGAGTTAGCCACACTGCACTATGCAGGAGCCAGGAACTGGCAAAGAAAACATGGACCTTGTCAGGTGTAAGAACAAACATCTGTTGTGACTCTCCTCAGAAGTAAAAATCTAGCTCACAAAGTATGAAGGAAAAAAATTAGTGACCTACACAAGTCTCTACATGTTTTATAGACACATCTCCAAAATGAAATATCAAAGCAGATGCCAAAAGGCTGACATTTGATGTTCCTATAGTCTGTCAGATATATGCTCGCTTGACGCTAGTCTGTGTACCCAGCCATATTTAACTCATCCTTTACATTAAAGTTCCACTTACAAATGAGTTCAAATGGTTACTTGTGGCAAGCACATTTCTCTCACTCTCAGGATTTTTCATAGTGGTGCTCAGAGAGAAATGGAAGAGAAAACAATTTCTATTTCTGCTCCTTGTTTTTCCTATGTGGAATATGTTTGGAGAATTGTTTACCTGGAGTGAGTGCTTGATTGGATTCTGGTGAGGATTGTTTGAGCCTGATGGCCAATCCAATCCAATCCACCTGTGTCTGGACTCTCGCAAGCAGGGTCACGTGTTAGTTGGATTAGAGATAGAGTAGGAGAAAGTAGTATGTAGTTTTAGTATCCTCCTTTTATATAGTATATTAATGTATTCTATCATAATTATAATAAAGAAATAATTCAGCCTTCTGAATTGAGCCAGACATCATCACTTCTTCCCACTGGGTTCACCTGCATCCATAACAAGTGGTGACCCTGAACGTGGGATGAAGAACCAGGACCTGGATCAGTCCACAGCTGTGATTTAACACGGCAAAGGAGGTGAACCTTCTTGAAAAGGCTTGTCCGAAGTCCCTGGGAGGGATCGGGGAAGGTAAGACACTGTAGGAACCCTCTCGATAGGACCAGGTGCAGCCCCGAGCAGTTTGCCATAATCGGATGCCTCTGCCTGCCTTTGAAAAGGTACTGATCTTGTGATTATAATACTGCCCTGACCTGGGGTGGACTTTAACTTTGGGAAGAGATGTCTGATGACTTGAACCCTCTTTGGTATCGTGGTGATCTGTTTATATTTGCCCTCTGGAAAGATCTGCTTCAGAGCCATGGAGAGACTGTGTCCGACCATGATTTGTGGGACTTTCTTGAAATTGCACACGCTCATGTTTTTTTCAGGAGTTTTGCCATTTCCCTGAAACCAGAGGCTTGGAAATCTCTGTATTTCTTTGTCAGGGAACGCTCCGTATGAGATTTCCCACACTGTCGACAGGGGTTGGTTTATTGTGAGCTTTTTCCAATCGTCCGCAGCTGGTACCCAGTGCTCTGGTGGGAGTCCCCCGCACCCCACGGGAGCCCTTCAGCATCCCCCCCGTCACAGCCGGACAGAGATGCGCTTGTTGAAGAATGGTCGCTGCGGGAGGCCCCGCTTGTGAGCTTTTGTCCGGCGTTCAGAGGTTTTTCTGCCTCCCTGCAAGAGAAACCTTCTCCTGCAGAGGCTGAGCCCACCTTCCTCCCCTTGGAGGAGATGGAGCCGCTCCCAGCCCCAGCGGAGCCGGAGATACCGCCTCCCTTACCGGTCTGCCCGCCTGCAGCCTTGCTGCCTCCCCCTCTGCCCCAGCCGGAGCTGAGAGAAATACCCACCATGGAGACACCGCCGCCGCCTCCCGCCGCACTGGCCCCGCCGGAGCCGGCAGCCGCGTCTGCTGCAGCGACAGAGGCACCTCCGGGCCCTCGCACCAGTCCGGAGCCTGTTCCCAGTGCCAGCTGCGATGCTGGAGCAGACCCCCAGCCCGCCCCGCTGATCGCGGAGCCCACTCCACCACCTTCGGAAAGCAGCGCCCCTGCCCCGCCGCCTCCAGTCAGCTCGGCATCCCCTCCCAGCCGGTTCCCTGGGGCTGGCGCTGCCCGGCAGCTCTTTGCGGCTGCCGCGAAAGTTAAAATTGTGAAGTTTAGTGCCTTTCTGGGGAACAGCATTTTGCTTGGTACTAGTCGGGCTTGGGTGGGGGATTCTCGCCGGGGCTCGGAGCTCCTCGCTCCTCCCGCTCGCATTTGGGCGGCGAGGGGGATGAGTTCTGGGGATGCTGCCACTGGCCTTGTGGCCGGAGGAGATGGGGGTGCTGGTGGAGCTGCATGCCGGCCCAGCCATGCCGCAGATCCTGAGAATCAACAATTCTATGGGGAAAACATCTTCTCTGCCGAGCCCTGGGGCAGTTCTTGTGCCTTGCTCTCATTTGAGGGGCGGGCTGTGCAGATGAAGGCCCCGCCTCGCCGGCCCCCAGAGCCCCCAGGGCCTGGGTCCCCCCCTCGGCTGTCACCGGGTCTGCGCTCCTCGGTCCAGCCCCCCGGCCCTGGGCTCCCGTGTCCCCCATGGCTGGGTTTGGGATCTGTATTCTGCCCACATGGACCGGGGCCACCTGCTTGCTGGGCATTCTGATTCCAAGATTTGAAGAAAAAAAAAATTAATTGAAATTAGATTTAAGATTAGTTAAATAGAGATGGTTGAAAAAATAACAAACAAGAAATAAAGTGGTTGATTTCAGAGCTTTGGCCATGCCATTTCAGAGATTTTCTGAGTTTTGAATTGATGATAGGGTTTTTTTTTTGCACGGGAAAGGTGTTTTGGTATTTGATAATTATATGATGTCACATTTGGTGGTTTGTTTTTTTTCTTATGGGTTTGTTCATTGTTGTTTGGACTTTCTTCATTTGTTCTGTTTCAGGATTGAGAAGGATTTTTGTTAAAGATGTCAAGATTAACATCTCCAGTCAATGGACACCTTCTCCTGAGACTCAGCTGTTTGGACTTTGAACCTTGAGCATCCTTTTTATTGTTGTTTGGGTTTTTATATGATACATTTTGTTTTAGAGATTTGATAAGATGTTTTTGCAGGTAAAGGATTTCTTTGAACATTCCACATCAGTGTTTGATTTGGCTTCTGATTGATAACTAGCAAATTGATAAGGGGATCTCTTGAGATGTTTTGTTTTCTTTTTGCAAGGGTCCTGCAGAAGAATTGCAAATGCAGTTTTTATTTTGTTTTTTTTTTATTATTTATACAGAAAGGGTGATACGTGGCAAGCACATTTCTCTCATTCTCAGGATTTTTCATAGCGGTGCACAGAGAGAAATGGAAGAGAAAACAATTTCTATTTCTGCTTCTTGTTTTTCCTATGTGGAATGTGTTTGGAGAATTGTTTACCTGGAGTGAGTGCTTGATTGGATTCTGGTGAGGATTGTTTGAGCCTGATGCCCAATCCATCCACCTGTGTCTGGACTCTCGCAAGCAGGGTCACGAGTTAGTTAGATTAGAGTTAGAGTCGGAGAAAGTATGTAGTTTTTAGTATTCTCCTTTTATATAGTATATTAATGTATTTTATTATAATTATAATAAAGAAATAATTCAGCCTTCTGAACTGTCAGACATCGTCACTTCTTCCCACTGGGTTCGCCTGCATCTACAACTCTGGAGCAAGTTTATCTTGAAGAACTGCAGCCTCTAGAGAGGTCTCCCACTGGAGCTGGGTAAAGTGTGAGGAGGAACACTCACACTTAATTATTGCTCCTGTGCAATAGCAAACTGTGATCACAGGCCCCTGTTCCCAGGAAAGGAGGTACAGAAATCGGGAGTGAAGATTCAAGGTGGAGGTGATCCTTGGAAGTAAAGCTGACATATAAAGGAAAAGTATTTATGGGGGTGGGAGGTTTGTCTTTGTTTCTCACCATCCTATTCTTATTTTCAATGGGCAATAAATTAAATTGATCTTCCACAAGTAGAGTCTGTTTTGCTGATGCTGTTTGTGACAGTAATGGATCTGCCTGTCTTTGTCTTGACCCAGAAACTTTTCCATCCTATTTACTCCCCCTGTCCTAGTGAGGATGAGGAATGAGGGCATGGTTGTTTAGGTGTCTGGCAACCAGGAATGGTCAACCAGAAAGGCAAGCACAGATAGCTATAGATGGCACTATTTGAGAACAAAATAAACCTGGATATCCTGTTACATGCTTGGCTGACATATATCAAGGCGGTGATGTGTGATCAGCATTTCAAGGAGAATAAAAAAAGTGAGAATTGTCATGCTACACCTCCTGTGAAAGACATCAGAAGCACAATACAGGAATTAGAAAAAGAATTAAAGATCCACTTTGTTTCTTCTGTCTGTATACATTTTAGGTGGTTTCCTCTCATTCTCATTAATGCAATTTCTCTGGTTCATCTTGTATTGCACAAGTGTAATTTGCAACCTCGCACAAGCAAAGCATGCTTTTTGCATAATATAATGCAAAATATTGTTGGTATTCTCCTTAAATCAAAATATGCTCAAAAATATGCTCTTCAGTTGTACCTATCCCTCCACCAACTGATTTTTGGGTTTTATGGATAATAAGCACATTGTTCATACTCAGAACGGTAGAAAGGCATCTATCCCAGATATGTATATGTTTTTATTCAACACAATAGCGAAGACAGTTATAAGTTAGACTGTGTTCAAGCACCATTTATAGAATACAGTATCGCTACAATAAACTACCCAATATCTTCAGAGTAATCTTCAGTGTAATCTTCAGAGATTGCTAATTGACCTTAACCAGAATATATGTATAACCTTAACAATAAATTTCTCAAATACCTTGAATATTCTTTCCTATATTAAGTAGTGGTGCAATTAGAAGAAAGGATTTTATAGTTAACATTTTTCCTCATTTAGTTTAACTTAGAGCTTCTTTCTGTAGTGATTCTTACAGTATTTTAATACTAATGCATACATATTATCTTCTGCCTTTGATCAGCTGAAAATGTCATCACTGAAATAAACATTTTTTGACCATTAGCTCGTTTTAAGCAATTGATCTCGTCTTTTTTTTTTAATAGAAAATCCAAAGGGATGAGTCAACTCCCAGTGCTCTGAAACAGCAGGGGGAGCTTTCAGCTTGTTTAGAACTCCACAGTGTTTTTAATTTATCATTCAGAAAAGTATAGCTGAGCTGAAATACATTGTAGCATAGATTTTTAGAAAGATTAAATTATTTTTGATTGTATTCCCAGGGCCAACACCATACCAAATCAATAAATAAGGAAAAAAAATTAATAAGGAAAAAAATAAACAAGGAAAAAAACCCAACAAAACAGATCCACACACCACATACACATACAAAACCAACCCTGCTTGTTTTTTCACTGGCAGTTCAGTCTTCTGGGAAAGAGGCAAGGGCTCAAGTCCCTTGACTGGCACTTTATTATGACACTTGTCTCACAGCTGGATGCATTTGGTATGTCACAAATGTGTTTCAATGGTCATAAAGCATTTAACAACAGATTGAAACATGTAAAATTGATTATACTTCAGGTGATATACAAAGGGACATGACCACGAGTCTGAAAAATCTGCAACAGATTGCTTATTTCTAAAAAAACTTTCTGATTCTTTTTATAGTAACTGCTTTTCCAGGTAGTTTCTATGGAAATCCACTAAGCATACATTTTGTTCTTTGTAAACAAGGTATTTATGTATTTATTAATTACTTTCAATTGACCTCTTCCAGCATTGGTGCATAATAATGTACATTCTAGTACCATGTGTTTTTTCCTTACCTAATTAGCATTAGAATATGCTATTGAAATACTAAAGAATAGAGACAAAAAATCTGAAAACACAATATTCATCGATAATTTGTAATTTGCACTGAAAGTTGCAGTACACCGTCACTCAAGTTAGTCAAACCCACAGAAGTTGCACTTAACTCTGTTCATTTATTTGCATCTTGACTTGCAAGTAAAATTGGACACATGCTGCCACAGTACTAGTTCCTGACCTTAGAAACTTTTGGCAAGCTATCCTTTTATTTTCCTCTTGAATTCAATTCAGCATTTTAATTATTTGTTCCAGGTAATTTCTACTTATTTCAGGGATACATTTAGAAAAAATCCGTCTTTATCAACTTTCTATTTACTTTTATTTATTTTGGTCTTTGAACATTAATATTTTCATCCTGCTGTAGCCAGCATTTCTGCAACATCCTATAATTTCAGATGCCTTATTTTATTAATTTTTAAAAATTTGAGCAATGAAATCTGAGTTCATTTTTAAGTGTTTCAAGAATGATACTTAAAATCAGCCAGTTAATGAAGCCAAATATGCTTTTTTTACATCCTTGGTTGGTGCAACTACTCAAAACTTCATGCCTACAAAACAGCTAAATCAGGTATCTGAGGAGTGAAACTCAAAATGTTATGAACAAAAGAGCCCTCCTGGTTCCCATGGCAATACTGGGGCACTGCTGGATTGAGCTAAGTACTGACATTGAAATGTTAATTAGCTAATTGCTCCTGAGAATCACCTACACCCCCCACCCACACTGCCATTCTAGGACTGGGATGCAAAGTAGAGGGACCACTGGAATCATGGGAGGGGGTTTTGGGGATGAAAACACCCCTAAATGGAAGGCTGGGCACAGTGGAGGGGGCTGGATGGGTGCGCTGGCTGGGGAAAAGGGAACCACATCCCCAGTCTATGCCTGACCTGTCACCATAGCCTGCAGAGCACTGGACTGAGCTATGGGAAGCAGGAACAAGCAGCTCTTCCTGGTGTTACCAGGAGGAAAGGATAGGGGACAGCTGCTGCTGGACTTCAGCAACAGGCTCTGCACATCCCCTCACCCTCTGGCTACCAGTGTGCCAGGAGGAAAGGAGAGAGGACGGGGGAGTTCAGATACAGACTGCACACCTCTTCACCTCCAGCTACCAGGGTGCCACGAAGCCTTCAAGGACAGACACTGCACGCCTTCTCCCCCTTCAGCTACCTGGAAAAAGCTACAACGGGGGCGAGCTCCATGTCGAGCCCACTGCCCAGCTGATCTTTTTAATAAAGAGCTGATCATTAATAAAGGCATAAGCCCTGTTCATTTCAAAAAGAGACTCCCTTTGATCAAGAGAGAAAAGACAAACTCCATGTTTCTAAATGTCTCAATTTTTACTTATTTTTTTCACACATCTTCCCTGTTAGAACCATTTTCTTCTAGGTATATGTGTCACCTATGCTAAATCATTTGACTGTATCACCTCAATCTGTGTGCTGTATACTTCTTAATATCTATTAAAATATTCCTGCTGCATGTGCTTGTCATTTTATTTATCTCCAAATTCAATTTCTCCTTCAATTCTGGCTTTCAACTTAAATTTTTTTATCTTCTTCATCCAGCCTTCCTTCCACCTTAATTAAAATTTACAGTTGGAAACAAAGCATGTATCAGTATTACCTAAGGAAGAGAAACTGATTTAATCAGCACATACATTTATCATTGTTATTATTATTACACTGGAATAGATTAATGTTTATTAATAGATCATATATTAATACAAAGATGGGCAAAGTAATCCTGAAAAAGAACTGTGATCTAACTATATTTTTGGTCACATCTTGGTATTAACTTCCATGGTCACTAACACATGAATAATTTTAGACTCCCAGACCGCCGCTACAGCTGATCTTCTGTTAAAATAGCTGTCATAGTGTGAGCAGGCAGCTTGAGCAGGCATCCATCTAAATCATGTCAGGACTTTGTATATCCCAAAATCCCTTGCCTTGTTTATTTTTTCACATTGCCTGTTCTGTCTTTAACTTTTAGACACATTATTAATATTTCATGTTAAAACATATTTCATGTTAAAAATCCATGCTCTCCTGTGTTATGAAATCCAAGCCCTTTGATTTCTACTGGAAGTACTCATAGTGATTGGAAAATGACAGTTACTCAAAGAAGAAGCACTCAAAATAAATCTTTGTTTCACTTTGTAATTATAAGCAAATTATTTACATTCTTTGGTCTCCCAGTGACTCATCCTCAATAAATAAAATCTTTTCCCTTGAGGATGTGCAGTTGTTGAAATGATAAAATCTATGGGAGAAGGAAAGTATGCAGAGGAATATTATTAAATATAATGTGGGGCAAAGATCTGCAGTACAGGCAAATCCGTGATTTCTCTGAATAAAATGAAATTTAATGATTTATAAAGTTATAATGATTGATGCCTTAGGCTTCCTGACTTTTGCAAGAACTTTTGAATTGACTTGTTGAAATTAAGATTTTCATTTAACTACAATCATAAATCAGTTTGTTAACACACTGCTCCAAGAAGAATGAAAACACAGTGAGCCATCTGGAAAAAATTTAATGATACATCACTTTTTTCTTTTTTTCTAAATGTTCTGCATGATGTCAAACACATTAAAATGTTCAGAAAACAGATAATACATACTAGAGTAGAACATTTGAGGCTGAAGATCTATCCGTTTATATCATATAGCATAGAAGTTTTTCACCATGCTGACAAGATAACATCAGCTGTTTAGAAGACCACATATCTAAATTAGATACAGACAGATTGAGACACATCCAATATGCTTCTCCAAGGACAATGGAAAAATATATAAAAATTCATTCACTGTCCAATAAGTGTAACAAACATAAACAGGAAGGAGGGACTATGATATAGCCAGAAACCTACAAATGCATTAGTATAAGCTTCAAAAAGTACCATTCAAGGCCTCCCAGCATAATACAGTATAGAAGAATCACTGCACAGAAGGTTTGTCTAACCATCAGGCGTGTAAAAAGACTGAGCTAAACTTTGATGCAGATCAAGCAAACCAAGGGCATGATTTTGGGCTTTCATGCCTCATGCAAATGCTCCAGAGGGTAAGCTGTTACTATATCTCTGAAGAACTTCACAATGAAGATTAGGATGGTTCCTTGTATTTCGTCTAGGATTTATAACATTAATTTCAGAGCTGCAGGGGGAAACAAAAAAAAATTTTTCGCTATTTTGGCAATGGTTTAATGAAACCAGTGTTCTGAAAAACTATTCATAAAGCTGACAGTCAGTGCTCTACGGGGTCTCCTTTCAGTCTGATAAAATGCATATTCTGAGGAGACCTCCATTTATGAAAAGAAGGAAAAAGCTTCTGAACTTACAGAAAGGAGCTTGTTCTAGAATTTAAACAGAACATATTACTGCTTTTACAGAGAAGTCAAGTACTTAACAACAATAACATAAGAATATGAACCAAGTGTGGCTGAACATAAGCTTCCTGAGTTAATTAATCTCCCATCCTTTAAAGGGATAAATAGAAAACACAGAGTGTGACAATGCTGTACTCAACATGAAAATACCAAGAGAACAGATGTGTATTAAAATTGCACTTTGGTTCACCTTTCCTTGCACAGGCAAGGCATTAGGCATATAAGCTAAGTTGCCCTTTCTTCCCACGGGAAGAAAAAATATTCGTAACTACTGGAGTTTTGTTTGTTTGTTGGGGATTTTTTTCTGTTGGTTGGGTTTTTTCCTTTTTTTTTTTTTGGTGAATTGTTAGGCGATTCTACTGTAGTAAGAGCCAAGAAAACAGAAGTTTCTTAATCTTTTAATCAGAACTTCCATGGCTAAGGCTACTTATTGCCTTCCTACAGTGAAAAGGAAGACTTATCACTTAGGCTTGTTAAAGAAATTGCAATATGGAAGCAGCTAATGCAGAAATAAAAGCAGGCAAATTACCTGTTTACACTAAAAAAAAAAAAATTCTGTACAATCTTACATGCCTTATACACTTCCACCAGCCCAGGAGTATTAATATAAGCTCAAACAGCCCATCAGCAAAAGGCACCTCCCCAGGTTTCTAGAGTTTCCAAATACCCTCAGTGCAGAGGTACTCCACATTTTGGTAGCAGTTTGGCTTTGCATTAAACTAGAATAAAAAGAAAATCACAGACAACTGCATAATCCATTTGATCCCTCAGGCTGCTCTCAATACAAAATGCAGTTTAGTGAATGAATTACATAGCCCCATGGAAGTTTATACTCTGATATATAAACAGAAGTTATCTTTATTAAAGTGATTGCTGTGATATTACTCAAGGGCATATATAATTTGACTAAATCTTTATTCAGAGTACCAGGTACTTCTGTATTATGAATGACATTTTTTATTGTATTCAGAGATTAAAACAAGGCACAATATTTTGGGAAAGGTAATGGTTTCAGACTTATTTGGAAGAGCAATATAAGGGGCAATTGATGTTCTCTATTACAAAGCTCTGGAGAAAAAGGTATTTGCTTAACTTAATATCTAGTACCTTGTCATTTGCATAATTGGTAATCCATAACTGGATAAACATACTTCTACTTTTTGGAAAAGAAATCAGACTTTTTTTCACTTGAAAGTCTTGCAGCAGTATTTTTCAGTACATTTCAAGGGAGTTGGAATTAAAAGGAAAAAATGTTACAATTCCCACAACCTCATATAATTTCCTTTAGGTCCATATACTAAGCAGATGTCTGGTATGAGTGGCTGACACACCAGAGTGTTGTTCTGCAATCCAGGAGGCATCTTGAACCTGGAGAAAATGGCTGGCAGGAACCTCATGAAGTTCAGCTAGGGAAAGAGCTAAGACCTGCTTGGTAAAAAGTAACCCCTTGTGCCAGAATAAACTACAGGCTGACTGTCTGGGAAGCTGAAGTGCAGAATAGGACTTGGAGTTCCTGGTGGACTCTTAGTCGAACATGAGTCAGCAGTGCTGTTTCAAATTGATCACCAGGGTGAAGGTAAGTCTTGTCTCCCAAGTGAAAAGGGTTAGGACAAGAGGAAAAGGACTCCCATTTTACCAGGGAAGGTTTAGACTGGATATTGTGAAAAATTGCTTTACTGCTTCACTGAAAGGGTTGCCAAACATTAGAATGGCTTGCCCAGGGAACTGGAGGAGTCACCATCCCCGTATTTATGAGATGGGTAAATGATTTCAGGGAGATTTCTGGGAGGACATGACTTAATGGTGAACTTGACAGTGTGGGGTTAATGGTTGGACTTGACAATCTTTAGGGACTTTTCCAGCCTCCATGATTCTGTGATTCTATCTGGACTAAAGTTCCATTGGCAGCACGGAACACATCAGTTTGTGTGAAACTTTGCTTCAGTTAAAGAGTGCACAGATGGTGACAGGGACATATGTTTGGCAAGCATAAGATATTTAAGGGTATATTGCAGGACTAGAGGAAAAAGTTATATATGGCTATCAACAAAGGAATGCAATAAAAATCCTAAAAAACCCAAAGACAACGACAAAACAACGTAACAATTTTATGTGGGAACTCCTGGCATAATGAGATAATCAGAACAAATGAAAATTTCCTTTGTTTACCAGAAACCAGATCTTACAATAGCTCAGTAAACCTCAGTGTTAGAGAGAAAATTGGCATAATGTATCCATTTATTAGTAAGCATCAAAAATGTTAATTATGCACCACTTAATAAAACAAAGTTCCTTTAGAATGATGATTTTGTTTAAATTAATCTTATGGACTTAACACTAGCAGAACTTGCTCATAAAAATCCTAACAAGGCCAGCTTAGTTGAGAACACCAACATATTTTTCTTCTTCACACACTAGCATATTTCACAGTGAAGTAATAAATACTTTCTCTCCAGAATATGAGCAATTAAAGGAGATTATATCCTCTTTATTTTCAGACTTGGGTCCTCTTTCAGCATTCCTACTCACATGCTTGTGGAGGAAACCTTGGTGAGCAAGACTATAAAAGTGAAATTGTATTCAACTTTTCCTTAAACCAGGATGACTTCCAGCTACTAAAGCAACACAAGATTAAAATTCTGAAGCATTAAAACATTTGTATAATTCTTTATGTTCTTGTTAGTGAATCACTTGTAAATATTATGACTTAATTTTTTTAGGAGCTCTTCTTCACTAGACTTGCTTTTGTTGTCTCCTCTCTAATAAATCTTAAAATGCATAGAAAATGGAAATCATAACAGACAAAGAAAGATAGAGATATGTAATACTCATGCTAGGACAAGTTTCTCTTATAACAAAAGCACTTCAAAAATATCCACAACTGTGATACATCCTGTGGTGCTTTGCTCTCCACTCCATACGCCATGATCCCAACATGAACTTTATTTCCATTAGTCTACTTAAGTGCTAACCACCAGTTCCAGTGGCTATCATGGATGTGTCTGCTCCTTTTGTTTGTAGCTCTTATTGTGCATTTGGAGGAGACTGATAACAACCCAAGAGCAAAGTGCTAATGTCATCAATGCACCTACCTAACAGTAGTGCTCGTCAATGGTTTGACTCAAGCCAAGTCTGGAAGAAATTAATATCTATAGTCGGTCTGCAAATATGACTTAAAGTCAATTATTTTACCTTATAAATACTGGACACCCAGGGCTTGCTGAGTTCTCCTGCATGGCAGTGGGCTACAGGCCAGCATCTCCCCTTGAGTAGAGATGCTTCTCAAGGTTACTTCTTTAGACTGAAATATTCCTTAACACAGCAGATCCTCGGTGATTAATTCATACTGAAATCTTTCCAGACATAAAGGACTGATTGTGGATATATAATACTTTACACATAAAACACTGACCAAGTTTGGGACTAAATCTGGATCCAGCTTCACCTAAACTCCCCTCTTAGGAGGAGTTTAGAATGTAAGGATGTCCCTTTGAAACCCAGAACTCTATAGAAGGGTTTCCCTGACAGTTTTGACTGACCCGATTCTCTATGCAGAAAATAGTCAAGAGTACCTTGTTATGAAATCTTCTTCAATCATTGAAATATTTACTATCAAAATTTATTAAATTGCTTATTTATATCAATGAACATATTGCTACTTATCTCTTAAGAGCAAAGTGTGTCACTCCATCCACCACACATCCCCAAAGGCCAATTTAATTATGTATAAGATGTATATTACCTATTTTGATTTTCTTCAGTTGGAGATAATGAAGTCTCTTCCAGTTAATGACTCCTGGCACTTCTATGCCTTGTAATCCTTAGCTTCAAGAAGCCATCTCATTATCTGTTTTGGAACAAAAATGCTTGAAAAACAGCATCTTTTATTCTTGCTGTTTGTGTGCAAAATAATTAAAATAGATTCTTTAACGACTCCAGCATTACTTTAAGGAAGAGCTATTATTAGCAATCCCAGGCAAGAGATGCAGGTTTTATCCCATGATTAAGTCAGATTTATTGGACAGAGGGTAAGTGACATTATAATTTAAGAGATTAATTTTAAGTAATGTCTGTATTGAAAACTCCTGAACATAAAATAACCCCAAGGGCGTAACATAAGAGGAATAATAAAAGCATGTATTCACAGCAACATATATAAGCTTATTTTTCTGCTGTATTGCATTATAGTCTCAATGTAGCTGAAACACTGCAAGAAATTTATTTGAGGGTTCATTGAAATATTCTGTTTGCCTTCTGTGTGATATAAAAGCATCGCCATTACCTTCTAACTCCTTTTGTGTAATCTAGATTTTCTGCTGACCTGAAAGGTTTCTGAAGTGAAAAAATTTTTCTGCTTCCAGTTGTTACAGAGGATGTAATTCCCCAATGATGGCAATTTCACATTTTACAGATATCATAGTAGTGAATAGGAAAAATTAGAATATTTTTGAGATCAGCACAAAATTATTGCTTCACAAAGATTTGACATACCCTTTAAAGGCTCTAGAAATTAACTGCTAGGCCAGCTTAGCCTACCTGTGGCTAAGGGAACTTCTTTTCAGTGATCTCAGTCATCGCTGGGAATGCGGTTCATGATAAGTCTGACATGCTTCCTTCAGAGAACTATTAACACTGTTTAACACAAAATTTAGAGGATGAAGGAGAAGAGACATTTAAGGTGCTTTATGCTGTAAGGGTGAGTGGGGCACTGGGACCTCAGGCTATGCAGTGAACACCAGATTCTTTGATAATAAGAAATATTTTTAAAATCTACAGTCATGATAGAGCTTGGTTTTTTTCAATGCTTTGTTTTGGCCAAAATAAAATATTTTACATGTTGAGGTTTCATACCGTTACATGAATTTTTCCTGATGATCCAATTCAGGATTATCAGATTTAGAGTTTCAACAGAAAATGCAGTCTCAAAACCAGAATGTTTTCTGTAGCAATAGTAACTGTGTTAACACATCTTTTACTGGAAATCTACCTTCTTGGTTTTCCTTTTAAATGCCACACACTTGCAAAGCATTCAACCTATAGTAAATGACATATTCAAGTGTCAGGATTTGCCACTAGGTAAGAGCTTCCACAGGCTGACAGATCAAAGCTGGTCTAAGAATAGTTTTCACTGGAGACAAAGCTGCATCATTAAATTGTGTAACTTAATAGGTAATACCTGGTAAGGCTTGGCCTTGAGGTGCTTGAATTTCTAGTTCCTAAGTATTCCAAATTTGGGACAGTTGAAAACTCATCCAATATTTTGAGAGATTGCTGGGCAAGCAATTCCATTATTCCCAGAACTAAAAATACTTCTTCGAGAAAAAGCGATATTTTTAAAAATCAGATACTGAAGAAAGAAATACAGGTATCCAAGAGTAAGTTTATACAGCAAATTGGTGCTTGTCATACCCTTGACTACCAGAGACAGAACTTGTAAATTGAAGTTGAGACAGATGCTTTTGAAATGCTATGTTCAGAATCTTAACGTTCTTTCAGTATTGCAAAGGCATTCTTCCTTCACTGATCATTTTCACATGTGGGAATTCATCCTTGCTACAACTACAAAGCTTTTAGTACTTCATGGATGAGCACAGAGCACTACTGACACAGTTCTTGCAATGAATTATCCAAAAGAAGTCATCACAAAGTGCTCTTGGATAACTATTAATATTACATATCCTTCTTTACCCATTTTCTCCAGGCACATTCTATGTAGTTCTCCCAAATAGTTCACATTCATACTCATGCAAAAAAACCTCTCAAAAACTTTTCTCAGTTCTTTAAAAGAAGTAATATTTTATCCTTTCCTGCTAAAGCTTTAAAACTTCTTAGTTTTGTCTCTTGTAGGTGTCACTTGTGTTAATTTTGTAATTTTTCAGGGTAATTTACAGAATAAGATTTACAATAATTTTCCATTGAAGTAGTAAGCTTTGCAATCTGCAGGAGATCATAGCACACTATGCTGGAACACAGGAAAGGCAGAGATATTTCCTACTCAACCAGGAATAAAAATAACCAAGAAATCCAACCCTATTTGATGTGGACCATGCATGCTATAACGTTAGTACCCCCTATTTTCCTTTAAAAAAGGTTAAGTTATCCATGCACAGATTCAACAGGTATCTGTTTCTTTTTCTTCTAAATGCCTTATCCCATACATATGAACACTGCAACAAATATTTCTGTTTAGAGACTAGCAGTGTAATGACCAAAAATATGTGTGCATCACAGGAATGGAATTAAATCAGTCTCATTTCAGGTAGTCTTTTCTAATAGTGGTAGATACTGGCTGCTGAGCCCCAGGCAGAGCAACCTCTTACTCCACTGTTGTTGAGAAGGGCTCTAAGAGGTGAGGACTTCAGTGTAATGTCACAGTTCTGCTGGTCAACTGCAACTGGCCAATTAGTTGTCACACAAAATAAAAAAGATAAAAACCAAAGTCACAAACACATAAAGACTCTATTAACCATATAATTTAAATGCAGATTTATTTTAAGTGTTTCCTCTTGAATTTTTAACTCATCTTCAGGCTCCTTAGAATTCTCCTAAACTGCAATTAAAGCACTTGCTCAGATCCCATCCAGTACCTGAGAAATGTCCCCAAGACACCAAGGCCAGTGAATATTTAATTTTAAAAGCATTTTTATTTCTAGAAAGTTACATCCATATTCATCTAAGAGGACCATTGTACCGAAGACTTTTAAAATCATAACTTTCCATAATCGGCAGTGTAAGCATTTACCACTGTAGTTGGTAAAAGTTTCAAGGAATATATGAAAAATGAAATAGAAATTATTTTCATATATTATCAATATTATCATAGGAATACATTTGAATATGCAGGTCACCATTTTGAAATGCCATGAACATGTTACAGGAACAAATATCTCTTAATAAATACAAGATTATTCCACAGTTAATGCTTATAAATGCTGTCAAAGAACTTTAAAACACATAAATATACTAAAAATCATTCACAAGAAACATTGTGGTGCCAACCATCCCAATCCCCCAAAATATATAAGGAAAAAAAAAGAGTGTGAAGAGTTGCTCATAAAATTAGTCTATCTTTCACTCCATTATATGAAAAATCATTATTGTCTCCTGGGAAAATTTTGAGATCTAGATCCCTGTACAAATATTTAATCTTAAAATTATTTATTCTTTAGGTTTACGTATCATAACACCTTAATGATATGTTAACAATGTGCCATAGAATTGTGCAAAATATTTTTGGGTATTCAGCTTAAAAGACTAGAATTTATTCATGAATACACCTGCTGAAATGCATAGAATTCAGTTTGAATTTTTAAACATAGTTGATAGTGTGACCCTGAAATTAGCTCAGTTGGTCAGAGCACAGTGCTGGTAATGCCAAGGTCATGGCTTTGATTCCCTTGAGGGCCATTCACTTCTTCTTTTTAATAGAAGAAACCTATAAAAAAGAACACAGCATTAAAAAAGGAAACATGTAAAAAAAAACAAACTTTTTTTTTTTTTTTTGCTTGCATTTTCATAGGGATTACAAATTAGGAGCCTAGGCAAAAGTGGAAAAAAATCCTCTGGTGATGTGAAGCACCAGGGTTGATGACTGCCAATCTCACCCACACACAACCACAGCAAATAGGATGCAGTTGGTTAATCATATATTCTCCTGACCGTCTTCCTCATGTTGTTTTACAGAAACACAATAGGTATATATGTCTGTTAGGACATGACAGTCTTCATATGTGATTTCTTTTGCTGACCTGAATCACTAATTTTATTCTTGACTTTTAAATTTATTCTTCTTCATAAAAAAAATCTAGCTCCATTTAGATGCAGAGGAGAGTGTAGTGCACTGTAGTAAGAGTCTGTATCTAAAGAAACATTGGGCAAACACTTATGAAATCATTCCAATTTTAGCTGTTTAAATACATAATTTAACATTAAACATCTTAATCTAAATTCCCAATTAATAGTGCTGTTCCTATAAGCTGTATCCTTTGGTATATAAGCACAATTTAGTGAAGGCTGAGCATTCAAACTGGAACTATGTAATGACAGAGCATTAGTTCAGTTGCTTACTAAAGAACAAATTGCAGTTTTGAAACACAATACTAAAGAAAACAATTTTGTAGCATAGACAAGCAATTCTGAAAGCTTTCACTAAAATCATTCAAAAAGTCTTTGAACAGATAATGGTAAAGACTTTGTGATAGTAAACAATCTTTCTCATCTCAATGCATTAATTCAAACATCTGATCCCATAAGCACTGGCCTATGAGGCCAGCTTGACTCTACCAGAAGCCTTAGATCTATGAAGTATCTCTATCATACAGATTCTGACTGAGAGAACTCATATTCCATGGACTCTGCCCTAAGGAATAGCATTTTCTGTTCACAGAAAATAGAAATTGCTGAACACACTCCTGTAAAACCTTTTTTCTAATATACCTGTGAGCCAAGTGTAAACTTGAATTAACACATACATTCCGTTCACAGCACATGGACGAGTAAGTGCATACAGCCTTAATTAAATTGTTAGGAAATAATTTGAATCATCTGGGGAATTTGAAACAATTGCCTTCATGAATTTTGTAAAATTCAGGGTTAATTCTGTGAAATTAATAAAATCTGCAGAGAAAATTTTGCTGAAGTATTTCAGACTATGAACATTACAAATCCAAATATTTACGTATGTTAAAAAGTGTAAAAGTGTTCTTTTGTTATTGAAACCAATTTTTTAAATTGAACTACTTTTTGTGCAATCAGTGGGTGAAATGTCTGGATTTTTTTCCCCTTAACCATGGAAAATTATGTAAATCACAATAGCATTGTGAAAATCTGCATAGTCAATTTCAACTGATATTTAATCCCAGTATTTCAAGGAGGCAAAAGTTAGGATAGACATAAAACTTGAAAAAGTAACAGTATTTTTTCCATCTCATGTGTTTTTTACTCTCTAGTCTGCTTTAAGTCTGCTACCAACTTTCGATGGAATACTTTGTGCTGCCAGAACCTATAAAAAGAACATAATAATAATAATAAAAAAGACCACTAATGCTGTACATAAAATGGGGGCTTTTTAACTCAGTGTCTGCAGTACAGAACAACATCCTACTTCATGTGCAAAGCTCAAATATGGTTACTAACTATGCTTTTTTTTTTATTACTTTCTGATTTGCTTGAATTCACATCACTTTGTTACACTCAAAGCATTTTCAAGAGCAGGTCCTTCTGCAGCACAGATACAATGCTGAGGGTTTCTTCTTTGTCATGTTTTGTATAATTTTAAATACGTTTGTTAATGTGATCCACCTTGTTGTTTTTCCTCCCACTGGTTTGCAACTCCCTGTTACACTCAGATTTATTTAAGTCTGTGTTGCTTACATTGGTTACTGGCCCTTTCCTCACTTTTTTTATCCCTAAAACTAGTTTTGACCAGGTTCCAAGGCAACCTTCTGCTGCTGAAAATCTGCTGGGCATTTACCAGTTGTTTGTAGCCCTGTGGCTATCACTCTCACCTCATCCCATAGCTGAATCCCTTTGCTCTGCATTTTGTTCAAAGGTTATGTATTTTTCATTATTTTATGCAGAAAAATTGTTATTGTGGCCTAGTAGTTACAAACATATAATAGCAATTACTGTTATTCTACACAGCAGTACGAGGCTAAACAAAATATTAAACCAAGAGAGGCAATAGTTACCTGGCCATTACACAGCTGGTGTTACAGCTAAACAAGCTGAAAAGGTGTGTGAAAAGGCCAATCCCAGATAAAGCCTGACAGGTCCGAAGACTCATGCGATCAGTGTAACTGGCACCAAGCCTCTTACCAGCAACGGCACCAACATAATTCCAAAGCTGGACCAGGAGCAGCAGATGCTAACCGCACAAGCCATGCCGTTCCTAACAGGGTGCAGCCTGGCAGGACCCAAGCAGGGCTGGACTGGGGATGGCGATCCACTGGATGGCAACCCCAGGCAAGATGAGGGAATGAGTCAGGGCTGGGGTCAGCTGTGGTGCGTGCCCTGTCCGTTTTTCTCCCCCGAGCGGTGGCAAGATTCAGCGGCAGGAGAGGAGGGGAAGAGTCAGCCGTTTCCCCTTTTTGCTCTGCGGTTTCAGTTCAGGCGCGGGGACAGACAGAGGCGACACGGGAACTGGGGGGGTGAACAGGGTGGTTTTATTCCGGAAGCCCCCAGGACCCCTCAGGACGGGCGAACACAGATTTTATACCTGAATCTAAGAGGCGGCAGGGAAACCCGGAAGGGGGAGGTGCAGGGAAAAACCTGGGAAACACGGGAGCTGGGTACGGGAGAAGGGACGGGGGGGGGGGGGGGGGGGGGGTAACACGCAGACCTTAAACAGACTAAAGAGAAAAACCCCGCCTCAACATCTCACTCCTTTTTTTCAAAAAGAAAGAGAGTTCTGAGGTTTAAACAAATTAATAAAGCATAAAATTATATAGTAATATTACAAATTATTAAAAGGTCATAAATTGAAAAACAACAGACAAGGATAACTCAATCTTAATTACAATACATGGGGTAAAATTTTTCTTCACTTTAAAACTTAAAACAAAACATATAAAATTGTCCTAAACAAATTCTTCCAGATCAGAGGTAGAAGCAGGATTCATGTCTGGATCTGTTGCAATGCTTGTGGTGTTTAAGTCCTTGCAGAGCTGGAGCAGCAAGCAGCGATGTGGCTTCTCTGGTTTGATTGATTGTGAAGTGGGCACAGCATTATGAACAATAATCAAAGAGGATGATTTTTCTTTCTATAAAATATAGCTCAATTAAAGCAATTATTTTAAAGTGATCAAAAGTAGTAAGAAAGGCTTGCATTGGGACAAAAAGGGAACTTTGGTTAAGGTACACTTAAGGGATGGGATAGGGAAATTAGACAATCACTTGATTAATGATTGTCATGATTGGAAAGGGGATTCGGTAAGGGGTGGACCTGGGTGCCACCATCTTAGGGGGAAAACAAAATGGTGGATTCCTGATCCAGGTTTCTGGCTTCACCTTCCTCCGAAGGAGGTTCCCCCCCAGAAATAGGGGTGATCTAAGAAAAAAGGTCCTCTGACGAGAGGTGCCCCTGGCAATCCTTCCCCCCAGAGAAGGAGCCAGAAGAAGGACTGGGGAATTGATCCAGCCCCGCCTCCCAACAATAGGGACTGGCCTCACTGCAGGATGGTGCAGGGCCCTTGGGGGAGGGGTGGGGCTGGTGGGAAAACTCAGGGCGAAAGAGAAGGATCAAGGCAGGAAAACGGGTTCCAAGTAGCGTGGCCAGTGCCATCTTGGGAGGGGGTGCCGAGTACGCTGCATCTCACCCGGGGTGGCACGGCGAATGCCACCCCCAAGGGAGAGCAGCAGTGTCTAGCAGGGCGCTTGGGGTGGCTCGTACGCTGCCATCCCCAAGGGAGAGGGTTTAGGAAAGTCTGTGGGGAAAAGGGAATGGGGAGCTTTACAAAAGCTAAAGGGGAAATCTACAGGAGAGGGGCCCGATGTGACTGAAATTCGATGAAATGCGTGGATGTGAAGGGCTTCTCTTAAGATATTATCAACTCTCCCATAGCTGATGTATCGCCATCTACAATTCTGTCCCATTTGTGTCTTTTCTACCCTCTCTGCCCCCAGAGCCCAGAACAGGGAGGAGCAGATAGAAAGGACAGCTTTCTGAGAAGAAGAAAAAGCCCCCAAATATGAGTCCCCCCCAACAAAAGACCGAGGAGGGTTAGCTCCCCCTCGGAAAAGAAAAAATCCACCCGTCCGCTATGGACATGCAAAAATACAGCCTGGATCTGGGCACAGGCAGTGGTTAAAACGCAGAAAAGAAAGGGGAAGCCCAGCCACCCGCCAGGGGATCTCCCTGCTGCAGTCCCGCTTACCCTCCAGGCATGGGTGGTGGTGGCTCATTCATTGTCCTCAGGTGATGGGAAAACCGCGCTGAACTGGGAACGTTGTCTTTCACGTTTTGGCTCTTCCAGAGATGTAGGTGTTCCCGTTAACCAAGGCTCGTCCCCAAAGCCTTGGGTTTGGCCACTATTAGTGTTCTCAAGCAAATGCTGTCAGCAGCAAGCTCTGACGCGCCATTCTTCAGGCTCAGGCCATCGAACACTGCCAAACTGCCCTCTCTGTCCTGGGGTAAGTCTACCCCCCTTAAGGCCCCCTGCAGCACGGCTGCCCCACAGCGTGGCTGTCTCCGGCTGGGATAGAGAGCAGAGGCGAGAAGAGGGTCTGGGAACCTCGGTTTTTTTTCCGCTCGGCGCTGGGTTCCTCTTAGCGTAGTGCAGAGCTTTCATGGTTGTGGGTGTTTCTCTTTCCTCCTTCCTCTTCTGTGAGGCAGGTGCCACCACGAATCACAAAACAAAAAACAAAACCATCCTCTGCTACCATTTGTTGTGGTGCGTGCCCTGTCTGCTTTTCTCCCCCAAGCAGTGGCAAGATTCAGCAGCAGAAGAGGAGGGGAAGAGTCAGCCGTTGCCCCTTTTTGCTCTGCAGTTTCAGTTCAGATGCAGGGACAGACAGAGGCGACACAGGAATTGGGGGGGTGAACAGGGTGGTTTTATTCCGGAAGCCCCCAAGACCCTTCAGGACGGGCGAACACAGATTTTATACCCGAATCTAAGAGGGGGCAGGGAAAAAGCGGAGGGAAACCTGGAAGGGGGAGGGGCAGGGAAAAACACGGGAAACACGGCAGCTGGGTGTGGGAGAAGGGACGGTGGGGGGGAAGGGTAACACGCAGACCTTAAACAAACTAAAGAGAAAAACCCCGCCTCAACAGGGTCTGCCCAGAGGGTTTGCTCAGAAAGAGCAGAAGTTAAGACTGAACACAGGGACAACCACTACTCAGCACAAGGTGTGATGGGATGTCCCAGACTGACAAGCCTGAGCCTGAACAGAACTCCTGGATCCAGCAGAAGACACCTGGGTAGAGACCCCAGTGAGGCTGGTCAGGGCAAGGAAGGCCTGTTGGTGGAACCCAGATCATGACACCAGCAGAAGGAACTGGCTAGGATGGATTTGCTGGAATTGAGACCTCACATGGTGTTCTCGGAGTATGTTTTCTCCAGTTAATTTTGTTTTATGAACCATGACGGCAATATTGCAGGACCATGCGCTTTTAACATTTTTGTCAGTCCCTTGGAGAAAGTGTCAGAGCTCACTGTCAAAAATTACAGATGACACCAAAAGCAGGGAATCTGGTCAGTAACTCTAGAGTGAAATGGTACTGTTCATACATATCTAATCAACACAGAGGAACAGGTCAACAGGAAATGTAAGAAATTTGGCAAAGCACAAGAGGCACTTGTGAAAGGATATGGGCAGGTGCCTGTCTTGCTCGGAGCCACTTACAAAATACCTGCCAAGTCTCTTGCTTGTTTTGCTTTTTTTGTAATCCCCATAGCTTCATCCAAGGCTATTAATTATAAATAAGCACATCAGCTGCCTGATGATTGATTAAAAGATTTAATATATACTATGTGGATTGTTGAACAGATATTACAAATCTTTTATGAAAATTCAACACAAGATCTTCTTAGCCACTGACAATATAGTGTATTTCTCAAGCCTTGGAATAAACTTCACTGAAGAAAGTACAAATACTCCTTGAGGAAGGATTTGGAAAGAATTTCAGATTTTATGGTTTGTGTAACTCTAACTTTTTCTTTACCTCAGCACTTTAAGCCTTTTTGTTTCCATTGCTGCTAACTAAAGGAAAACTACTGGTGAATTATGGATTGATTGTATAGAGGTGATATGTGAGCAAGAAAGGTACCTACCTACTTTGATCCACTGGCAAAGTTAATTTGTACAAAACTGCCTTTTAGATGTATTACTGCTTCTAAATATGCACACTGAAAGGGTGAGACCATTAAATAGATTATTACACAAAGGTAAGTTGTAGTAACCCCTCTAAGACATTTAAGTGTGGGATTGGCAATAAAATGCAATGATGAATTCTAGTTTTAATAGATCTTGAAGAATATATTCCAATAAAATTTTGGGGTTCAATAAAATGTGATACCTAACCCTCAGTAAAATACGGATTAGGGCATAATGGTAGAAGGTTTTGGTAATTTCAAGGGAAAGTTAATATTTTATATGAATATTTAAATACTTGACACATTATTAGAGAGATTGAGACCAAAATCTCATATTACTAAGAGACTGTTTAGTTGATTCCAGTAGAATTTTACTGATTTGTGTTGGTTCTAAAAGTCATTCTTAATTTGGCCCATGCTAGATGTCTAAACTGATCTTTCAAGAAAGTATGTCACCACTTCATCTATGTGTTTTTCATCATTCATTTCACACTTACATTAGCTACTTAGTGAGAATGATTACTTATTGAGAGCTCAGTTCATCTCTCCTGGCCATTAAACATTTGTCCTTCTTACAGTGATCACCAAGTGATAATTTATCATCACACAATAGACAGGGCATTTCTATACTGTATAGTAAGGTACATGTTTATTCTTGCTAAAAATTATGTTCGGGACTGCATAAATTAGTAAAAAAATATTCAAAAGAAAATCATATTTCCTACAAATGAGACACATATATGGCAGACTTTTTTTTTAATCACAAACCCCCCTAGAGTATTTTTTAAATATATTGAGAATTTTAAATTAAAAAGTATAAATTAGCATAATAAGTGTCTTAGTAGGTAACTACTTCTTAGCAACTAACTATGGTTTCCAAAGTTGCAATTCATATTTTTATTTTTTGAAAGAAGTTATAAATCCAAATTATTTCCAATGGAATTAATATTGATTGTACTTGGCCATATTAGTGCATTCCTGTAATTACAGTCACCACTCATAAGTAATTGGTCTAGTAAGGCCTCCAAAATACATCCTAGAAAGGAAAAAAGAGTTAGTTAGATTTTTGGGTCATCAGCCGCCTCCTGATTTTCTGAACGGCGAAGGAACTGTCCCAGTCCCAACCAGCCACCACCTGGAAATTTTGTTGCCCTGACAGTCCCAAAAACATCCTGCAAACTGACATCAGGAACCTGGGGTGGGAAGGTTTGTTTCACAGGGAACATTGCCAGCGTTGGTGTTCAGGGGCCTGTGGCCCTCTAAGGGCAACCACCTCCAAAAAATGCGAACAGCAATAGAAGTGTCCCAGTCTCAACCAGCCACTGACTGGCTCTTGTGCTACCCTGACAGTCCCTAGCACATCCTGCAAACTGACAGTAAAAACATGGGATTAAGAGTTTTGTTTCACAGGGAACACGTCCAGCATTGTGTTCAGGAGCCTGTGGCCCTGATTGGCAGCTGCCTCCTGAAATTCCGGATGGCACAAGTGTCCCAGACCATACCTGCCACCACCTGAAACTTGTGCTTCTGTGACAGTCCCAAGCACATCCTGCAAACTGACATAAGGAACCCGGGGTAGCAAGGTGTGTCTCACAGGGAAAATGTCTGGAGAACATGGACAGGGGCCTGTAGCCGTGATTGGGCGTCCACCTCAAAAATCCGAATGGCAGAGGATGTTCCCCAGACCCAATCTTCCAACACCTGGAACTTGTGCTGCCCTATACAATCCCTAGCGTATCCGGCAAACTGATGTGAGGAACCTGGGGTGGTCAGCATTGTTTCACAGGGAACATGGCCAGTGTTGGTATTCAGGAACCTGTGGCCCTAAATGGTCGGCCGCCTCCAAAACTCAGAATAATGAAGGATGTATCCGAGGTTCAACCAGCCACCACCTGGAATTTTTACTGCCCTGACAGTCCCAAGAACATCCTGCAAACTGATATCAGGAATCTGGTGGATCAAGCATTTTTTCTCAGGGAACATGTCCAAGATTTGTGTCCAGGAGTCTGTGGCCCTAAGTAGTCGGCTGCATCCTGAAATTCCAGTCGATGCAGGATGTGTCCCAGACACAACCTGCCACCACCTGGAACTTGTGCTGCCTTGAAAGTCCCAAGTACATCCTGCAAACTGACCTGTGGAGCATGGGTTGGAGAGTTTTGTTTCACAGGGAATGAGGCCAGTGTTGGTGTTCAGGGGCCTGCGTCCCTGAATGGGCAGCCACCTCTAAAAAATCAGAACGGCAAAGGAATTTTCTGAGACCCAAGTTGCCACCAGGGGGAACTTGAACTGCCCATACAGTCCCAACTGCATTCTGCAGACTGACATCAGAAACTTGGGGTGGCAAGCTTTGTTTCATAGGGAAAATGGCCGGCGATCCATGTTCAGGGGCCTGTGGCAAAGAATGTGTCCCAGACCCAACCTGCCACCACCTCGAACTTGTGGTGCCCTGACAGTCCCAAGTGCATCCTGCAAACTGACATCAGGAACCTGGGGTGGTGGGATTTGTTTAACAGGGAAATTGGCCAGCGTTCATTGTCACTGGCCTGTAGCCCTGAGTGGCCGTCCACCTCTGAAGACTACGAACGGTGCAGGATGTGTCCCAGATACAACCTGCCACCACCTAGAACTTGTGCCATGTTTTAAGTCCCAAGCCCATCCTGCATACTGACATCAGGAACCTGCAGAGGTGAGGTTTCTTACACAGGGAAAAGGGCCAGCATTTGTGAACAGGGTCCTGTGGCCCTGAATGGGCTGCCGCCTCAAAAATATACAAATGGCGCAGGATGTGTCCCAGACACAACCTGCCATCACCTGGAATTTGTGCTGCCCTTACAGTCCCAATCACATCCTGCAAGCTGACATCAGGAACGTGAGGCGGTGAGCATTTTTCCACAGGGAACACGGCCAGCATTCGTGTTCAGGGGCCTGTGGCCCTGAAGCGGTCAGCCGCCTCCAAAAAACCCAAACAGTGAAGGATGTGTCACAGATCCAACCTGTCACCACCTCAAACTTGTGCTGCCCTAACAGTTCCAAGCCCATCCTGCAAACTGGCACCAGGAACCTGTGGTGGCAAGTTTTGTTTCACAGGTAAAAGGGCTGGCGTTCGTATTTAGGGGCCTGTTGCCCTGACTGCAGGGCAGAGTCCAAAAATTCTGGATGGCGAAGGATGTGTCCCAAACCCAACCTGCCACCACCTGGAACTTGTGCTGCCCTGACTGTCCCAAGCACATCAAGCAAGCTGACATCAGGAAAGGAGGTGGAAAGGTTTGTTTCACAGGGAAAGAGGCCGGCATTCACAGAAAGGGGCCTGTGTACCTGAAAGGGCGACTGCCTCCAACAATCCCAATGGCCCAAGATGTGTCCCAGACCCAACCTCCCACCACCTGGAACTTGTGCCGCCTGGCAGTCCTAAGCAAATTCTGCAAATTGACATAAGGAACCTGCATTGGAAAGTTTTATTTTGTAGTGAAAAGGGCCAGCATTGGTGTTCAGGGGCCTGTAGCCCTGAACAGGCAAGGGCCTCCAAAATAGCCGAACAGCGAAGGATGTGTCCCAGTCTCAACCTACCACCATCTCAATTTTGTGCTGTCCAGACATTCCCAAGCGCATCCTGCAAACTGACATGAGCAACCTGAGGTGGCAAGCATTGTTTCACAGGGAACATGCCCGTCATTTGTCTTCTGGGGTCTGTGTCCCTCAGCGTTTCGGAAGACTCCAGAAATTCTGGACGCTGAAAGATGTGCCCCAGAACCAGCCTGCCATCGCCTGGAACTTCTGCTGCCCAGACAGTCCCAAGCACATCCTGGAAACTGATGTCAGGAACCTGGGGTGGTGAGGTTTGTTTCACTGGGAAAAGGGCTGGCATTTGTGTTCAGGCACCTGTGGCCCTGAGTACACGGGTGCCTGCAGAAAATTTGAATGGCAAAGTATGTGACCCAGACCCAACCTGCCACCACCTAGAACTTATGGTGCCCTGACAGTCCCAAGCACATCCTGCAAATTGACATCAGGAACCTGGGTTGGGGAGCATTGTTTCACAGTGAAGATGGCTGGTGTTCATCTTCAGGGGCCTCTGGCCCTGAATCGGCAGCCACCTCCAAAAAATCTGAACGTCGCAGGATGTGTCCCAGACCCAACCCACCACCACCTGGAATTTGGGCTATCCTGACAGTCCCAAGTGCATCCTACAAACTGGTATCAGGAACCTTGGGTGGTGAGGTTTGTTTCACAGGGAAAGGGGTGGCATTTGTGTTCAGGGGCCTGTGGCCCTGACTGGACAGCTGCCTCCTAAAAATCGGAAGGGTGCAGGACGCAACCTGCCACTATCTGGATCTTGTGCTGCCCTGACAGTCCTAAGCATATCCTTCAAAATGATATCAGGAAGCTGGATTGATGAGCACTGTTTCACAGGGAACATGGACAACAATCATAGACAGGGGCGTGTGGACCTCAGTGGTCAGCCAACTCCAAAAATTGCGAACAGAGAAAGAAGTGTCCCAGAGATAACCTGTCACAACCTCAAACTTGTGCTGCCCTGACAGTTCCAAGCCTATCCTGCAATCTGACATCAGGAACCTGGGGTGGCAAGGTTTGTTTCACAAGGAAAAGTGCTGGTATTTATGTTCAGGGGCCTGTGGCCCTGAGTGAGTAACCGCCTCCAAAAAGTATGAACGGCGCTGGTGCCTCCCGGACCCAACCTGTTACCACTTTGGCCTTGTGCTGGCCTGACAATCCCAAGCGCATCCTGCAAACTGACATCAGGAACCAGGAGTGGCAAGGTTTGTTTCACAGGGAAAGGGTGCCCTGAATATAAAGGAGGCCCTTTTATATACTCACTAACCCATCTGGCCAGAGTTCTGTGCCCACCAAGGACACAGCAGCCAGCAGGGAGCTTTCTCTCATTCTCCATCACAGGCTTCTTCCCTCCACACTCAGGTAACTGCAGCCACTCAGGGAACACTGACTTAGTCCTGGACTAGAAAAAGGAGACACACAAGGATAATTTGGAACTCGTTCCGACCTCAATGCCATCCAGATCTGGGAGAAAGCACCTCCCACAGATCCTGGAATTGTATTCCCTGTCCCTTCCAGCTTCAGAAGGTTTCTGTGGCAGCCGAGATTATTGTTGTAGTTCAGAAGCTGCACAGGACTAAAGTATTGCCTTGGGACTGTGGAGCTTCCCTTGTGCCTTTCACTTCTTTAATCCCAAATCTTCTCCCAAATGCTTGGCAATCTAGAAAGAATAAAAAAGGGAAAAGAAGGAAGACCAAATAATTCTGACATTAAGGAAGGTTGCTTATTCCAACACACTTCCAGGTGAAAAAAACATTTCTGCCATTTTAACAAATCTACTAGATACTGTTTCAACTTGACAGTAACTTGTTAAATACTACGTCAAGAATCCTAAGTACAAGAGGCTTGGAATTCTCAGAAACAGCTCAGCTTGCCTACTTCAAGGACTTTCCTGCCCAGGGAACCCAGGGCAACCCAGAGTGACCCTTCCTCATTCCCCACTCACCTGCTCCTCTACCACAGCATGGCTCTCTCTCCTAGGGACTTTGGCATGACCCAAATGACATCAGAGCCTCTGAGTCTCCACCCCCTCCCCCTCAGCCTTTTTTCCTCACCCCCAAAGAAAGCACAGAACAAATCAAACTGCCCTGGACAGCAGTGTGGTGCTTTATTCAAGGCCCTTCTATGTGTACACTTCCCCCCCCCTCCCCCAAAAGGGACTCTGCTGCAATAAGAATGGGAGGCAGCCCCCAGAAGTTCCTCCCCAGCCCCGCAGTCACAGGCGAGAGGCAGAAAGAGGAAGTGGCAGCAGAGAGGACACAGGAAGAAAAGTAAGAACGGGGTGCAGAATGAAATTGAAAAAGCAACCAAAACAATAACAACAACGACAAAACCTGTGATGGGAAGCATGGCAGAGAGGGATTAAAAAGAACAGGGACAGGGAACGGGATACAAGGATGCAGTAGAGAAACAATGGCACACGGGCGCACCACAGAGCCACCAAGGATAAAAAAGGAATACAAGTAAGGCAAAAAACCAAACAAACCACCAAAAAAAAAACCCAAACAAAAACAAAACCACCAAACCAAACTAAAACCACCCAAAAAAACCTCAAAATAAAACAAAAAAAACCCCACACAAAAATCCCCAAACTGGGATGGGAGGCATTACAGAAACTGATTAAAAAAGAACAGGGACACAGAGTGGTACACAAGCATCCAGTGAGAAACAACGGTATGGACAGCACCACAGAGCCACACAGAATAAAAGAGTGAGGCACAGAGAAAAAGACAGAGGGCCAAAGATATGGTGGAGACAGAGGGATACAAAGAGGGAAACAAAGACAGAGAGAGGCAATGACCACAGCACCTGCTAGTGGGAGAAAGGCGGGCAAGGTGCAGCGCAGGAATAAAGAAAGAGAAGGCATGGCCAGCAGGACAGAGGCTTATCAAAAAAAGGGTACAATGAGAGTGAAGGACTGGAAAGAAGATACAGACAGGTACAGGCAAAGGGACAGTGAGAGAGACAAGTCCCAGTGTAGGACAAAGGGAAAAAAAAGAGGAAGAAAGAAGGAAAGATAAAGATGCAGGCAGGGAGAGAGGGAGGGAGACAAAAAGTAGGACAGGGAGAGGGATTGAGCAAAGTTTATTAAATAAATATTGAGCATTTATTTCTTAAAAGAAAAGAACAAGAGAATTAAGTATGAAAGGGAATGAGAGGGGGAGCACACAGGACAAAGGAACACAAAAGACATACCAGACAAAGAGAAGAAAAGGGGATGATAGTTGGATATAAGTCTGAAAGAAAATCAGAAACAAAGCCCAAGACTTATTAGACAGTGTGGCTGATGCACGTGCCAAAACAACACCAGCTCTAACAGAACAGGTTACTGTCACGGCTTGGGCTGGGACTCATTAATTAACAACTGTCTTTTGGCAGAGCCATAAAGCCCCCGAGAAAACATGGGGTGAAAGCTGAATAGATGATGTGCTCCAGCTCAGCTCTAATCCCAGCCCATGCCACCAGTGAACACCCTGATCTCCTTTCTCAGGGCAATTTCACCTTTATTGGTTCTCTTCCCCTCAGTGCTTGTAATGAATGTGATGAGAGGTTAAGATGTGTTTTGCACAGCTCAATGAATAAAACGGTCTGATTTTCTGAAGACAATAGAGAACAGACAGCAAAACTGCCTTGAGGGTACAGAGGTTTCCTAAGAACACTCCTGGAACAGGTAAAGAAGAAGAAACACACAGACTATCAGTGCAAGACTCTAAAACCAGCAAGAGATTTATTCTTGTGTATTAAATGTTAAAAATCACATGCATAATTATAGAACATTTTAGTTAAAAAAATATTTCAAAAACCAGCCCTGACAGTTTACCTGCAACTGCTATAAAATATCTATTTTATATATATATATATATATATACACACACACACACATACATATATATATATATATATATATATATATAAACATGATGATTTTCTGTAATCAAAAAAAATTAGACAAGGATGCAACCATCCAGGTAATGCTGAGTGAACTGATGCCCTGCATCGGACAGTCTTGTCAAACTCCTGCTGGTGAAACTGAGCTCAGCCTGGCCAGTTCACAGATTCAAATGCAAATGACAGCTGAAGAAACAAGGAGTGGAAGAAAATCGTATTTTGCACACTACAGGCAAGACCTGTGAAAGGCCACAGTAGAATATGCTAAAAAAGAGCCCACGGTACAAGGAATGCAGCCTCATAGGTTGTCTCCTCAGACATGCTGGTGGATATATTCTGCATAACTGGCCACGTGCACAGTGCCCCTGGATCCTGTAAGCAGTACCAGAAATGTCAACACATATTTTACCAGGCACTTAAGGTTTAAAACATGTTTTAGCTCCTAAGGAAGGCAGCCAACAAAGATGTTTGTAACAATTACCAAGGAACAGATATAAAAACGACAGGCTGCTGGTTTTAAGCAGCCGAGTTATTGCTGTTTTGAAGAAAGGCCCCATATGGGTCACTGTTAACGCGCTTGTAGACAAAGTGAAAGACCTGGGGCTGTGGACGGCTGTGCAACTCAGCCTTGATTTTCTGAGGGTAGGTATCCTCTGTCAGTTGTTGCCAGGTGTCATCAACAAAAAGAAATAGCCTGTATTCTTCTGGGTTTGCCACTTTAAACTTCTCAGCACAAAGCTGACATACATCTTCAGTAGTGATATATGGCCTTACTAGCAAAGTCTTTCCTGTACAGCCGCTGGTAACTTCCTGGAATGCAACACGAAGGTAGTTCTGTGAACAAGAAAGTAGACATCAGGAACTTAAAAAACCCTTAGCCTCTGAAAACTGAAAAGCCAGCAACAAAAAGCAAGCTTCTCCCTGCTCCAGCTGTGAAACACACCCTGGTGATTCCTGGATATTATGACCATCCCATGAGTTGCAGTCTGGTGTCTAGCCTGGCCTAACCCAGCTTCACAGGATAGCATTTCATTTTTTTTACAGGGATTCAGAAAGAAAATTTACTCTGCACTATTTGAGTAAATGCACCTGATCTTGATGCAAAAGCTGGATCTCTTCTCCTGTAGAAACTGACACACACCCACAACTCTGCTAACACAGACATATTCTACATAGGACCTACAGAGAAGTGCAGTTTCATCTGCTCCCTGTTTGTTTTTGTCTTGGGGTGATTTTATGATACTACTGTATTACCGTATGGTCTTCTTTATGCCCAGAAATGGGTCCTGGAGCTTTAAGCTGGGTCCAGAGGAGGAGCAGGAGGCTAGGGGAACTCTGGCGTAGGTTGTGTTCAGGCACTCACTCCCCTGTGTGCTTGGGTTTGCGGCATGGAGGGAGTTACATTTCTGCTTTTGGCTTCCTTGGTTTTAGTCAGCTGAGGCAAGAAGTTTTCACAGGACTGCAACAGCAATCCTCCAGTGGCTTCTGTGGCTTCCTCTGGAACTGCTCGGCTCAGCTTTGGCCTGACAACCAGATCACTGGTGGGAGCCAGATGCTTCATCCAAGCTCCGGACCTCAGGGGAGGCCAGGCCAGCTAAAGAGGGAACTCTAACTCCACTAGCAGCGAGGAGCTTCAACACCTAACAGTTATTAATTTTCTCCCTGCCTGCCCTGTGGGCACTTTGTTAAACAGATGGTTTTTGTCACTTTCATCCAAGAAATTCCTTTCATATTGGTGGGAAGGAAGTGCCAAAAACCATTTTCTTTAGAGAAAATGTTAATTCTAGAGTATTTTCTCCTAAAATTGTCTCTAAACCAGAGACAGTTTTAAAAGAAAAAAAAATAGCTGGAATTAAAGATTAAAATGAGGTAAGATTGAAGGAGGTGGAAAAAATTACAGCAAGAAAGAGTTGTTTATTGAATGAGCTGGCACCCATGGGTTATATGCTGAATAAATTAAGTGTGTGAAATCCCAATGGTAGAAGTTTACCTCTCACAGAAAGAAGCTCTTAAAAGCTAGGACTGAGAAGAACATTCCAATTACTTAAGTTCCAAAGAGCACTTTTGTCTAATCAAGTATTTCTTGACATGACGAAGACTGAACACTAAAGCTCTGCAATAGATTTTTAAAAATTGGGACTGAACAGAATGAAGCCTTTTTTTTTTACCTGGTTTGAAGAACTTGTAGAAAAAAACCCAGGCCTAAATAGGGCAAAACATACTAGAATTAATTTTTAATGCAGCTACCACACACAAGACCTGTTTTGAAAAGCATGAGTTTTTAGATGGACAGGATTGCTGGAAGGCTGAATTTTTTTAAAGATGCCCAGAAAGATGTATTTAATTGTCATCAAAGTACTGGGGTTCTTGCTTTTCCATCCATTTAGGGAAGGTGGAAAGTCAGCCTCCAGGGCCCAAGAGCCATCAAGGCTGTGAGACTGCGGCACAGAAATGCCATGACCACACTATCCTTGTTTCCCTGGTAGAAAGATGACTGGAGCTGCAGATATGTTCCATGCTGGTTGTGCTTCATTTCAGGACTGCAAGACTCAGAGAGAGAAGAGAGAAGAGAGAAAAATTGCCATTTTGAGTAGACAGCAAAACACTTGCATTTGTGGCAAGCACATCCTGTGGGTGGTGGGATCCACTAATTTAAGGCTCCCTTTTGAAAGAGACAAGAGCAGGAGAAGCACTGGACACACTCGGTGACAGCTCTTCCCTGCCCCCTGCATCCTCCTGCATTCAAGTGAACACTGAGCCTGGATCAAGTTCATCTGCAGAGAAAGAGAATATGGAACTTCCAACAAAATCCTGCAGAAAGAATCTTCTGTCATTTCCTCACCCAGCAGAAATAAAGGTGCTGGATGCTCCTATGGAAAGTGCAGAGTTTTGCCAGAAAGAACAAAGACTCCAGCTGCTGGAATCTGACACCTAAATACAGGTCAGGAGAACAGAACATGGATCCCAAGGAGATGGACAGGCTTTGGGCACTGGAATTGCTCGTAATTGCTTCTCCTCTTCCTAACTGCAGACAGCTGAACTACAAGGAGTAAGTCCTCTCTTCCTAATTCCAATACCCTCCCCTCTTTCAGCTCACAAACTGCTGCACCTTAATAATCAGTCCAAATCAGATGGAAGAGATGCAGGCCTGGTTTCAGAAGATGAAGTGATAACCACTGCTGTGTTATTCTCCAGTTTAAGGTAGTGCCCTACTCTAGAAGAGCAGCACAAAATACAGGGGACAAAAAAGAAAAAACAAAACACAAACAAATGTGAGGACATCCGTATCACAGAACTCTGCTGCCTGCTTAAACTTCAGAACTGTCAGGGAACATTTCTCCCATCTCTCTTCTCTGCTACCTGCTTTATGTCATCATTGGCTACTACGCAGCTAGGCTGATTTATACCCCTGTGTCGTGGTTCGACACGGAAAAAGAATCTTCTTGGGAGGAAGAGGTCAATTTGGATATTGACACTTGGGGTGACCAATTGAGGGTGGACACGCCTCTGAGAACACAGAGGGGTTAAAAGCAGAATTCCCAGGGGAACTCGCTCTCTTTGGTTCTGGTCAGGGCGCAGTGCAGGAATCTCCCCTGCCCGGCCGGTGGCTGGGTGGGGGAGGGGAAGGCCCACGGCCTGGCTGAGGTAAGGCCGAAGGGTGGAGGGGCTGGAACCGGGCTGGCCCCCTGCACATGGAAGGGTGGGGGGGAAATCTGGGATGTCTCCGTTCCCCCCCCCAGAGTCTCTCTCTCCCTCAAGGAAGAGACAGCGACGGTTTGCCAGAGGTGCACTGCAGGGAAGGAGGATAACAGGGGGGGTTCTGCAAGGTGCCCAGCTCCCAGGTGGCAGCCGGAGATCCAGGCAGAGAGCCAGCCAGGGAGTCGGGACTTTTAACCCTTCCTTGATAAATGAAAGCTTTGTGAAATTTTACTCCTCCTCGGTTTGAAAGAGAGGAAGAGAGACAGCCTGGGACCTGAGTTGTTAGAAGGAGAAATTCTGGGTGGAAGGAGATGATGGAGTGGCTTTTGGCTGGACTTTTTCTTGTTAGCCATAGACTGAACCAATTTTCTCCTCCAAGAGAGAGACTGTATTTTAGAAGGATGCTGGTGAGCCAAGAGACCTGCTTCAGCAGCTGAGAAAAGACAGGAGTGGAGCAAACAGAGAAAGGTTGGGGAGCTTTGTGGTGGTGCCCCTTGTCTTCAGAGAATTAGAAGAGAAGAAGATCTCTGTTCCTGAGACCCTCAGCCCCAGGGGAGGAAGAAAATGGAGGGACTGTGGTCCCAAAAAATGAAAAATTGAACTGCTGTTTTTCTCCTCTTGGCAGAGCATCCTCGAAAGGAAAAATCCTAAAAGCATTCTGTACATCCATGCATTGGTGGTGAGAGCACTGTGCATGGAAAGGAGAGGGTCACACTGGCAAACTTTTTTTTCTCTGGGCGGTGCCATGTGTGACATGGAAACAATAGGAGTGGCAGCTGTGTTTCCTGGGGGTCTATGGTGCAAGGGAGACTCCTCTCTCCCCTGATGGACTTAGTATTGATTATATTGAAGGGTGATGAAGGGTCCAAATGTGTCTTACTGTGGTTTGTTGGAGTTGGGTGGTGGGAGGAGGAATATTTTGGAAGGTTTTCATTTTGGAGTCAGTGTGTGTTTTTCTTTCTTTTTTTTTCTTTTATAGTAGTTATAGTGGTAGTAGCTTAATAGTTCTTTTCCTTTGTTATTAAGTTTGGGCCTGCTTTGCTCTGTTCTTGATCGCATTTCACAGCATTCAATTGAGAGGTTGCATTTTCATGGGGGCACTGGCATTGTGCCAGTGTCAAACCATGACACCCTGGAAATCTGGATTTGATCTTTTGAACAATAAAGCACGCAAAAAAGCTGAATCTGAGATACAATTCAGTTTGTCCTCGCTTCATGTAATTTAAAAGGGAAGGTAAGAAAGCTCTCTTATTTAGTGTTTTCTTCAGACCATCATAATGAAACTGTCTAATAAAGAGTGCAAAGATTTCAAAGAGGCAAATTTGCCAGCAGTAATCTCAGCACTGTTTCACTCCACGTGTGGCACCAAGGGAATTTGCTATGAATGATACCTCTCAAATGGGTGTTTCCAGCAACACAATCATCCCATTTTCTATTTCAGCCCTCTACCTGAAAATCATCAACTGAAGGTATTGTCCTGTTTGTTGTCCTCCTCTTGTGCCACTGCCTGAGAGTATCTCTGGCCTCTGAACTGAGCAGCTGGGCAGCTTGTTCTTCCTGGAAGTTCTTGATCAGTGAAAGTGCTCCATAAGCACTTGTCAAGTAATAGCCTCCTGTGAAGGACAGCAAGGAAAGAACTTCTCAGAGTAGTCACAGTCACAAGTACAGGCAGTTTTCTTTGAGATATATAAAAATACACACAGAGAGGCACCCAGCCACACACATAGATATGAAAGTTGCCAGAATATTTACACATAAAAGGAAAACCCTCCCCGGCCTGCACAGCACTGGAGGGTGTGTTCTCAGCTACTCAGAGACATGCAGGGGTTGCATGTGCTGCATATTACACAGTGGAGCCTTGAGTCCACTCCTGCTGAGGAAAGCCATTTCCTTAAATGACTGATAATAGAATAAAATCTTTTAAAACTCCTCTCAGTTGCCCTGTCTCTGTGAAAGCTAGGAAAATGCTGGTAACTCCTTTACTCCTGAGTACTTACACCTCCATTCTTGGAACAACAGCTTTATTCTAAACAACTTTCTAATAGTGTTTTAGTTTCTTCCCAGGCTTCAGAGGTGGATGAAATAAACATGGCTGTTGAAACAAATTAAAAAACAATCTAACACTGTTCATCAACTTAAAAGCAACCAACCTCAGTGACAATAAAACAACAACTGAGTGTGAGACTGAGCGTATACTCTGGAATCATCCCAAACAGTTGCCTTTATTTTTAAAACAACTACTGATCTATCACCTTCTTAGCATTCCCCAGAATGTCCAACTAATTCAGGAGATGGTGTGTACAGTCCTGCACACTTCCCCTTTATTACATGAGTAGAGAACAAATTAAAGGCACAACAGAGTTGCTATTGTACAAAAGAAGCTGTGGATCCCAAAGTAAAAGAGTCTCAACAGGAGGCAACAATCCGCAGCAATCAGGAGAAACAAAAGACGTGCTGTCTCTTCTTTTTAAAGTCAACTATTTGGGTGGGAGTGTTCAGCTAAGAGCACAGTCTATTCAGAGATGCATTTGATTCCCACAGTAGTATTTTCTGTATTAGTGCCAGCACTCCCTCTCAGCCTTTAGATTTGCAACAAGATGAACATGTAAAATTCATGCAGGACCCATTAGAAAAACTGGACAACACATTACATTTGAAATGCACAACTCCAAACCCCTATACATTTTTTCTGCACAGCAGAGCTGAAATAGTGCCCATGACAAGCCCAGCAAATAGACAATCTTTGCTGCATTCAAAACAACAAGACTTAATAGTCCAATAAATCTTTCTACTTTTCAAGCATGTTAATGATCTCCGGCTTCACATCAAGTATTTTCCATGCTAAGACTCCTAACAATGCACTCAAGGATGCTCTGTACACCAAGCATGGAACAGACTAGTGCCAAATTGAAGGAACCATGGCATGAATTCTCCCAGGCATAGGGGCATGTAAGAGGATACAACAATTGCAGAAAGCCAGGATATAGCACAAACAGAAAACATACACATATACCTAAACACACAGTTAAGCTTGGCTGCAAGAACCTTCAAACCTCCTCATAAACCTTTTAGATCCTGGGGCCTACCAGGGCCTTGCAGAAAACTTCTTCGTTAAAAATACTACCATGGAAACAGCAAGGAGGCAGATTTCCTTGCCTCCAGCAGACTTTAGCCTTCATTCTAGAAATGCCTCAGGAAACATACTGCTAGAGCTCATAAAAATACTTTATGAGAAGCAAATATTGGGAAGAAGCAAAGATCATTAAAAGGGGGCAATATTCTCAAAAGCACTTCCACAAAGGTGCAAAGAAGTCCCCCAGAAGTTTTCACAAAGCATGTAACCCAAGTCTTATTATGTGCCTCACAATTTGCTGAGTGCTGCTGCCCCATAAATCCTCTCTGGAAATTTTCAGGCACAAAAGGCTAAGGCCATTCGGCACCTGCACAGTGCACATGTTGCCTGCTGAGTCAAAACGGATTGGAAACAACGTTTTTGTTCACAAAGCAATACACAACAGTAGATTTTCCAGCTGCTGGGGCTTGTGCTCTTGCAAAGCTACCCAGCAGAGGAAATAATGATGACATTCTCTTGTTACACTATCAACATCACCGTAATTAGGTCTCCCCTTAATAGGATTCCTACTCAAACAGAACACCCCCTCACTAGTCCTTCAGGCAGTTCTAGTAAAAATAAATAGATTACCTTCTCCATGCAGCAAGGATGGATCCAACAACTCCATCATGTATTCGATTTCGGTATCCAGCTCCAGCATATCACACTGGGCTAGCACATACGTCAACACAGGCAAGAAGTCATCAGCTCCATACAGCCTCCCTGGGTTGAAGGGAACACAGGCAGTGAGAGACAAACCAAATTTTTTTACCAGTTCCCGTGTTTGAAAGGAAAACACTCTTTTATGTCTTCTCTATGTAGCATGTCTGTATTACTACAGAACCTCCTAAAGTCACCAATGAACAGCAAAGAGAACATCACCTGACACTCACTGTACAGGAGACCAGCTCAGTCCTGTCCTTCAAACAAACACAAATCTTATGATGCACACCTTGAGGCATGCAAGGGAAATTTAGAGACTGGGCTCACCCTGGCACCAGCTGAACTGATGAATTGCTGAAAAGGCTGCTATGCCAGTCTGGCCTGACCTTCACCTGCACGGCTACCATTGCCTAAGAGATGATGAATAGGCATTTTCTTTATACATCCAGGGATTGCATCCACTTTCTGGAAGCATCCAGAACTGGACACATACCAGTCTCTGAGTATGAATCCCACAGCAGAGAAGCTTGAATATAAAAGTCTATTAGATTTGACAAGAAAACTCAACTCATTTCCTTGACAGACAATTGTCAAAAACACCAGAGAGGTGTTTTACAAACACCAGGTGCTGCACCTGAAGGGAGCCTACAAGAAAGATGGGGAGAGACTGTAAGGGCCTGGAGTGACAGTGACCCACAAAGACTGTCCTGTACCTAGGTCTGTCTGTGCTCTTGGCACTTTTCCTGCGTTTTGGCTTTCTGTTCAGAAATCCCAGTGTGGCCAAATCTCTGGGTCGGACAAAATGGTGTTCACTGCAGAACAGATGTGATGGTCACTCAGAATTGCCCAGAGCAGGAACCAGCTTACAGCTCTGGTAAAACGCAGGTGACACCAGCTGAGGCACACGCTCCACCCACTACACCTATCTGGCTGAAGTATAGATACTCAAAGAGCTGCTGGCTCAATGCCATGTTTAACAAACTTTACGTGACAAAATAAGATGGCCCAATAAGCACTTGCCACATCTTAGCTCAAGTTTCCCGTACAGCACTTAACCAGCAGCAGCCTCTTAGTATTTTCCTTCTGCATGTTGGAAATACCTTACTCAATGCAATAACATCACACTATGGAGTTTACAGAACTTCAGGCTAAGACCCCTTTATCCACTTTTAAAATGCAGGATTTTGAAATGCAATAATAAGCTGGGCAGGACCTCAGTCCTAAATCTTGTAAAAGTACTGGGGGGCTTTAATAGCCATGAGCTTTCACCATTCATTTCCAATCTCCAAAGAAAGTAGGTGTCTTGATCTGCACCAAACCCAGCTGTACATGCAGTGCTTCCTTAAAAAGAAAACTGCTAAGCACCTGCAGCAGCTTATACTCACTTAGGGGAAAAAAAAATCTTCCACTACCACAGCTTTGCTACACCTAAGCTCATGATCTGTCATAGTAGTGTGCAAGAGAGAATGTCGGAGTTGCAACTATAAATTCATGCCATCCAGTCCAGCATTCTGGACCACTGATTGCTCAGCAGGTCTTGACTGGTCTGTAGTGCCATTTCAGTATTTAGGTTTCAAAGGTGTTTT
The DNA here is from genome assembly GCA_003676055.1 of Chloebia gouldiae. Classification (NCBI taxonomy): domain Eukaryota; kingdom Metazoa; phylum Chordata; class Aves; order Passeriformes; family Passeridae; genus Chloebia; species Chloebia gouldiae. Next base: position 28,516,461 of record QUSF01000008.1, on the reverse strand, counting down.
TGGATTCTTGCTACAGTGCAGAAATAGATGTCACTTCTGTTCCAAAAGCATGACAAAGAGTGTCCAAATGAAAATATTCAGTGGCACAGCAAGCCAAAAATACTGGATTAGAGGCTGCTTTTCTCCACCTATTAAGATAAAACCATTGTAGCTGTCATAATGCATAGATGCTATTGAATTACAATAGCTAAATATACAGTGTTGCCTCTATTACAATTTGCAGAAAAATACTCTTTTAGAATCAGTGTTAAATTCAAGGCTCGCAGGACAGCCTTTCTGCCAGGCAACTTCAAAAGCCTACAGTTAAGGAAAGCTACTCTTTTTCAATTGCTCCACATCTGTAGGATGCTCTTCCTGGAATGATGGAAAACAATACCCTGTTTTGCAAAGTTATCAGTGGTGAACTAAGAAGCGGTGTCATGCTTCATGCTGCTTTTGGTGTTGAATTATGCTAAACCCAGTCTGACTCATCAACCCCAAAGTTAAACAGCCTGACAGGGATGTGGCAAATAGAGTAAAATATCCTTATCTAAAACCACAGAGGCTGACACAGCTGGCATGGAGACATCTGGCTGACAGTCAATCATTTTGTACTCTAAAAGTCCAGTCCTGCTTTCAAACAGCAGGATCTTCTAATATATCCCTTCTTGGAGTCTGTGTGAAGACTCCTCGCTTGGGTGGAAATGCCTGTCACTGCCACTCCTGGAGGCCGAGCAAAAGAGACTTGGCCCCTGGTCGGTTGTTGGTCTCAGTAAGAAACATCAATCTCAGTAATTGTTTTGGGTCTTTTTGCTAGCTTTAATATAATTTCTTTATTATAATTGTTTTGATATAGTGCATTATACTATACTAGACTACACTAGTAGTTTTTACTTCTACACTGTGCAGTAAATAATTCAGATTAAGATCTTTTTGGTACAATAATTTATCATAATAAATAATTCATTTTTATATGACTCTATCTGGTTTGTCATCCTTAATCCTGTAGCATCAAGTTGTACAAAGGTTCAATCATATGTCTACAATTCCTTGGATTTAAAACCATTGACAAAGTCTGGGCTAAGACTGAATCCAGATGCACCCAGGCTCCTCTGAAAGCACCAGGGTTCTTCCTGAACCACGGGAGGGCTTCTCTAATTAACTTTGCCCGAAGCTGCATTCCACCCATGACAACAACTCAGACTGAGTTCTTAAGGTATGCAGCCAGATAGGTCAGAGACAGCAAGTCAGAAGCAGAGAGCAAGAAGGAAGAAGCAAGAAGGCAAGAAGCTTCTTGCTTCAAAAGGGTAAGAAGCTACAAGGGCTCCAGCAGTAGACGTGTCTGCAGAATGGGCTGATTCCTCTAAAAGACAACATCAGGTATGAAATATCAGTGAACCTGAGCTACCAGAAGTGCCATACCTGAGTTATTCTCCATAACAGTGTATATCAATTTGCAAACTCTCAGCAGCAGCATGACTTTCTTTTCAGGTGAATACATCTTCCGCATAGTCATGAACTTGACTTTAATCTTTTCAACGTCCACAAAGTCTGGTGTTGGAACAAACACGCCCAGTTCCTGAGGATTCCTCTGCCGCACCAGCTGCAGGTTTTCCTTCAGCTGTTTCCAGGAACCATCTGTGGTATGAAACTCTTTCAACATCGCTTCAATGTGACCCTTCAACGGCTTCAGAATGCACTTATGCATGGCCTTCTCCAGCACAACATCTGCAACAGGAAAACACAAATCCAGCTGACTTCCCCCTCTAAAGCAGAGCCAGCATTAACACAACCATTCCCTAAAGAGACCCTGTAGAGCAAAACCTACTTTCTAAGGCCCATTTGTGCATTACATAACCTGAGTTTCCAGATGTTTGTTAACATGAAAACAGAGGCAGAGCAGAATCTATTGAATTGTAATTTCTGGCAATGTGGTAAATAGAAAAAAAAAACCACACCCACACAAAAAGACTGTGGATAATTAAAAAAAAAAAAAGCTGAGGGTCTATTAAAGTTTTTCTGTTGTTGGTTGGAAGTCTGCAAGTTTTATTTTACTTTAAGTTTAGACTTTAAACTCCCAAACTTAATGTGAAACACAGTCAAAGTTGTAATTTGTCTCCTTTGGCATTAAAGCCCATCCTTTTTGCGTAGTTTCCATTCGAAACTATAACTCAATTAAGATTTCCTAAAACTTGGCTCAACTTTGTCAGGATCTTTATGAAGCTGGACAGATTACAGGCTTTAAACTATAAGTGAAAACCAAGCTGTGTTTGTCTGGCTTCAGATTTCATCACACAAGCTTATATACAGCTTTGTCATCAAGTTCAAAGTTCTTTGGCAATTGGATGCACATAGCACAGTAACTGCTAACTTCAGGGCTTATTTTTAATTCTTGTTCTACTCATTTTTCTTTAACCTCTGTTTTCATAGTATGGATTGTCTCAACAGAGAAAGCTCTTCGCTCAACATTTTCTCTGCAAACTTTAAAAGCCACTTTCCTTTCTCAGCATGCTTATGGCAACACAGCTTACATTAGTTATTATGTTACATTGATTATTTGTTCCGTGGTGGGAAACATGGCAGGGAATGCTCCTGTGCCATCCTCGCAGGAAAGTGGGGCAGGACCAGAGCCTAGAGCAGGCAGATGGACCAGAGGAGCACAAGGACTGACAACACACAGAGGAGAGGCTGTGGCACTGCTAGGTCACCCGTTTATACAAATTAACAGTGGACATTCTTGTTAGTAACAGTGACTCATTACAGTTTCATTAAACCTTATGCCTGTCCCGGGTTCTTTGCCTGTACTTCCGTGGAGTTTTTTTCATACTATGGTCTCTTCCTTTTCTCCCTACTCTCACCCTTTTTTTTTTAAAATCACATACTGCTTCTAAGGCTTGGTATTTACACAGACACACACACTCTCTCCAAACAAGCATTATTCTATTTTCTTGCTTTTTTCTTTCATTTATCATATTCTTCAGGCTTTTTCCTTTTGGGTCTCCATTCCTCTCTTTCCCATATAAACACCCTTCACACACACTTACCCTCCTATGGTGCCTTGAATTCATATGTAGCATTTTTTTCTGTATTTGTCAGTAAAGGCATGATCAGTCTGAGATATGTTCTTGGTGCCTTCTCACATGGCGGCCATGGCTGGATCCAGCTTCCCACCAGAGCCATCAATTAGCAACTTAGCAAGTGGCAACACTTCAAACAACTGATCCTTATCTATTGTACTTGGTAGAGACACACAATCAGCACCAAACCGGCCAGGTAAATAGAAGCATCACCCTTCTGCACAGCGACAGAAACTGCCTCTCCCTGCCATCAAAGCAATCCTCAGGGTTCATGGGGCAGAAACAATTGCAGAAACAATTTTCCACCAAGAAAAATGCACACATCTCACTCACGGGTATGTTGGCTAGCTAAATCTCTATTTTAGAGTGTACAAATAGTTCCTTGCTATCTTCACTGATGACTACTTTTTTTGTTTATTTCTACTACCTGATTTTTTCAAATAGGTAAAACACCAACTGCTATGCTTGTACGAGGAACACCTCTGCAGTGTGCATTCCAACCACCTGGCCTTGTTTATTAAAGCAGTTGGTGATCCTAAACACCATGCAAAGTGAGAGAGCTCTATCCCCGGGAAAGCTAAACTCCCACAGGCTTCTAGTGGAAGTTTTGTAGATGAATATTGAGCACAAGCCATCCTTCATGTCAAAAAAGAGGGATCATTTGTTCACAGGAGCCTCAGGAAACTCAGTATGTTCCTGGATGTGACTGATCCTCTATAGGAATAGGAGGCAGAAGCTGCGCCTCCCCAGATCCCACAGGAACTGGATGTTGCTGGGAGAGAAAATTCCTCCCCAGAGCCCCAATCTATGGCTGGGGCCAGGCTTGTTGTCTGTAGGTGAGAAGTGGAAGGCTCACAATTTCTGCCCTCAACCCTTTGAAAGGTAGTGCCACTTCCACAGATGAACCATGCAGATTTTTACAGCTGTGCAAGATGGCAAGGAGGTTTCTTTCACATCTGCTATTTCTCAGAGGATCCAAAAGCAGTGCCTGGAAATTGCTTAGAAATTTACTCATTCACATTCCACAGTTTCTATGGAAACTTGAAATAATTTTGAAGCAGCACAGAGGAAGGGATCATATAACTAGTGGCTGTGCTCAAAGCTCCACACAGGCACAACAAAACAAAGAAAAAACCACAACAAACAACAATCCTTCAAACCACACACAAAAAACCCTCAAAACAACACACAACCTTTTCTGATCCTTTATGAATTCTAGGCACACACTCAGTGGTAAGAACCATTCTTGGCACACACTCTGTGGTAAGAACCACTGAGTTCTGTCCTCAAATGAAAAAGTGGCAAAATCTAACAAGCTGGTGAGGCTAACAGCAACAAGACTGATAAGGGCAGAACTGTTTTTTTAATGGTCAACAGTAATACCCATATGTATCCTAACAAGTACAAAGCTTACAAAAAAATTATATTATTAAAAGCCTGGTAGGACAGCACTTCTTGCGATCTGAGTCTTAGAACAATATTCAGTGTCATGGCACCTGTGAGCATGTTTGGAGCCAGACCACCCAGCCAGCAACCCTTTCTTCAGCACTGTTGCTTCTGGCTGCTTTCAGATAAAGGTGTTTTTGGGCAAGATCTCATAAACCAATTCTCAATCAGCAGCAGTTTTCATTGTTTGACTTCTAAAGGCCACAAAAAAGTATATGAGGATTTCCCAGGCAAAATCATTATCTAAGTTGTGAATTGAGGACTTATTTTTTACCTTAACATTTCTGTATATTTCTAAGATCGAAATCAGCAACAAAAATTCTGTTTATTTCAGATGCATGTTTTCAAATATCCTCCCAGGATGCTTACCACTCCAAAGCCAAAACAGATACTCTTCAGATAATTTTTTTAAACTGAATATAATATGAACTGAACACTGCGTATTGTTCCTGAAATGCTTATAATTAGCTTGTAGCCTCAAAATGGGAACTGGAAGTGCTTTGATAAATGAATTGTAAAGACCAGCCAGCTAGTTTTGTTGTAACTTGTGGAAACACATCTGTATCCTGTGCTGACATGCTATTTTTGTTTTGCTGCCAACCACACAAGTCTGCATCTAGACAGGACAACATATTAGTCATTGCCAGTGTCCTTACACAGCCTCCTTACAACCCGCACTTCCTCAAATTATAGGCCGCTCTCCCCTTTTCCAGGCTCTCTGTTTCCCTGCTGCCTACCAACTATTGTTGCTCCACTGACATGACCATCAGATTCCAGTCCCTTGACTTACACTCAAGCCCTGTTTACCATGGCCGAACCACTCACCCGGGAAATCAGAGGTCAGCAGCAGACTGAGTGAGCCTGAGAACCATCACAAAAAGTCATGGTCCTGCACAGGTCACATTGCCTGGGAGCTGAAAGCAGAAAGTTGCTTTGGAATACCACAGCATGACGGCCAAGCATCCATTTCTTGGTGGGTGCAGACATGGCAATCTCCTCCACAGGACCAAGAATTGAAGTAAGACCTCCCACAACCCACATTCCTTGATAATCAGCACAACCCTGAAAACAGAGGTTGGATGGAGGTGGTTGATCTACAGGCAGTGGTGGCAAAGACATAGGAACTAGGGGTGAAAGGTAAGCCATCCCCTCATCACCTACATAAAAGCACACCAAAACCTCACACAGCTATTTGTACTAGGTGTGCTCTGCTTTAAGCAGCTGTGAGCTACTTAAAACTCATGCTATAGCTGTGTGGCAAGCACATGTCTTCTCTTGAAGTAGCAGGAAAGAAAAGAAGCAGGGGAAAAGTCACAAAGGAAATCCAAGGGATGGGCAGAAAAAGAACCTGGTCCCCTGCCTCTGCTCAGTATTTTTACCACTGCTTCCTATGTGCCCTGTCCCATCACTCCTGCAGTGAAAGGAGGTGCCCGCAGGGATGTGTTTGTAAGACTAAGCTCAACATGAAAAGATGCAACAATGAAGGACAGGACACCAGAACAAATGCACAAGCTCCTAAAAAGTAACACAGTGAAAAAACCAGCTGGCATGAGTTTTTCAAGCAGAAATAGCGACATACCATTCTAGTTCCTTTAGGAGGATAGCTGGATTAGTAAAGAAGAGGGGATCTGGGGTGCGCTGCTGCTTAACCTCTTTAAGACCCATAGGTCTAATTTTGTGCATCTTCAATATAAACAAACAAGGGAAATACTGTCTGGCCATAATAACCATAAATGGCATGTGCAGAATACTGCACTGAGAACCCAAGTATCCATAGCTGACTGTCAAACAAGACAAGACATTGGAGAAGAGGTACCATGGGGGTCAGTCCTGGGCTTCAGTTAATTAGTATGTCCAGCTCTGTCTGCCTGCAACTCCTCTGTACAGACCCAAGGCCCTTCAACAAGGCATGGACCGCCAATAAGGGACCAACACATTTTCTCCAAGCTTCTTTAACATTCAGCATTTAAATATCCTTAACATATTAGAAATATCAAAACAAGTAATAGATGGTATTGTTTAGGGACATTCCCACATGATCAGTTAGTACCTTACTGACAAGTGGTTTAAACCAGTAATTTCTTGGTTCCGGGCCAGATTCAGGCATTGAGACTGAAGTTGTTTAGATGTCAGATGTTAGATCCCACTTGACAAAGTGACAGCATTCAACCTGACTCAGTTCTTTTCAAAGCCAGGAAAAGATGAAAAGACAAACAAAAACTCCCAAACATTTGCTGATCAAGCAGCTCTGGACTATCAGGGTCTTCTCAGACCAGTCTTTATTCGGTGGATACAAACTGAGGTGTGGATAATTAAAAAAAAAAATTATATTCATCCTTAACAATAAAGAGCCATGTGCTTTACTCTTGATTCTGTCCCAACATGGGAAGTCACATTGCTTCAGGGAGGGTTAACAGCATACAGTGCTAAGGTTAGAAGGCATGTGTCAGGACTTGAAACCCTGAAGGATATTTTCACAATGACTTTGCAGAAGCTTAACAATTTGATGGGACCCCTATCTGGGAAGCCTAAAAGATCTGCTGCAGAAGTTTTTTGCTTGCAAGAGTCCATGATACAGTTCTAGAAGAAAAGCTACATGATCAAAAAGATCATTATGGAGATGTTGAAAGAAGCTCCAAGCACTGAGGGCTTCACTAAACTCGGGGAAGCTGCTCCAGCACCTACTGAAGTTGAGGAGACAAAAGAGGGTTAAAGTGAAGCCTGAATGACTCAGAAAGGAGGAGTATTATGCCAGAAGCACACATCCAGCACCAGGCTGACACATTGGAGGAAAAAACAGCACAGTGGAAGTGCGAACTGATGAGAGAGGATGAACAACTACTCGTAAAGTTAAAATTTGGGCTGCAATTCCATATTGAAATAGTCAAGGACAACTATGGAGAACAGGCAGGGCTCTACTTCATAAAAAGCTCTCCATAGGGATGATTAAATTTTGCTGTCACATAGTTACCTACTTAGATCAGCAACATCTGATGCTCCTGATCCACTGCAGTTGTTTGCTGGCTCAAGCCAAAGGCAGTAGATGATTCAAAAGCAAGTTCTTTCTTTGTTTAAACCAGCCCACTTTATAAATAAATTGTGTTTAGTCACATGATCAAAACCAGACTTTCTGTCACTGAAGAAAACCAGGGCAATTTTGGTTGTTATACTTCATAGCTTATGCTACTCCAAAGTCTGAAACATTTAATAGCAGACAATATTTTCTCCAATCTTGGGAGACTCACAGTCTGATTAAATCACACCCTTGTGAAATGAAAAGTTCATAACAAACTAGGCTTTCACAAAATTACAACCAAAGTTGATCTGTATTGCTTTGTCAAATACCAGCACTTTACAGAAATGCAGGCAAAAATGCACCTGCATCCTCTGCTTAATTTGGTGCTTTTTCTTCCATGTAACACCCACCTAACAGTCTTTATTATTATAGTGAGAATATTACATGTCTCTGAGTCTCAATACTGGGGACACTTTGCATATTTTTTATTTGCTTTAGCAGTCCTTGTGACTTTTGCTTGACTTTGTGTAAATGAAGCTAAAGTTATGTGAGAATACTTCATCTTGGCCAAGGACAGACAGAATGTCAATATAAAATTACCCTTGAGTCCTAGGGAAGGAAGTATCTGCCAATTTTGCGCTGAGCCAACAGTTGGGACACTGGGGTATGGAGAAAAACAAATTAGGACTGAAGTGAGCTCACAAGGAAAGTATTCTGCCCTGAGGCATGTTTACCTCTTAAATGTGGCTTACAGGCTCTTTTACAAATGCTGCTCAGACTCTGCAACAGAGGCAGCGAAATTTATGCAGCAAAAATGATTTCACTGTTTTGGATACACAAATCTCTCTCTCCTGTTAAAACATATATCCTAACTCATCCATAACCACTCACAAACATATCTAACAGAGAAGTACAGAAAACTAGAGATCAGCAGCCCCTTCTCTCTCCTGCACGTTTGTTTTCTAAAACTCTTAACCTATCTTTTTATTTCGTTTCAAGTGCAGGGATAGTACAGCTTTGCTAGAAGTGACTAAGAATGTCTGGAGGAATCAGATTTATTTCAAAATTAAGTTGTCATAAAATGTCTCCCTGCTTTTAAATGTCATTGGTTTTGAACAAATTCTACTTCTACAGCTATAATCCGTATGGTTAGATTTTGCAGTTTTAGACCAAACATTGAGAACTATGTCAGTCCACTTCACAGAAAAATACATGCCTGCCAGCAAATAAAGGATTCTCTATTGTCAACAGTACAGCAGGTAAAAAAGTAATAATAACAGGTAAAAAAACTGTAATCATTCCAAACAGGGAAAACTTCCTACTGTAATCGTTCCAAACTGACGGTGTGATTTGGGGTGAGGAATGAAGGGGGAGGTTGTTTTAAGACTCAAATATTTTACAAGCCAAGTTAGCCCCACCTTTCTGAACTGGACAAAGACTATCACTATAAACACAAATTACACATTTTCATCTTTCCCCCAAAACACAGGACAATGTTTCTTACCTATTTGGTCTTCAGGAATCAGTGATTCGATTGGGGGATCAAGTTCAGAGCTTTGGGACAAGTAGTTCTTGACTTGGGTCATGAACTGACGAATTGTTTGCAGCATATCAGTGCTCGAAACATGGCACTCCTTGTTTTCTTGGAGAAAACTGACATAGTCCTGTACTAAGCATCCAAAATAGGTGCGTTTGTCCCGGGACATCTCTGCAATTTTTTTAATCATCCTCTTCTCAGGGGTCATGAAAGAACTGAAAACTCCACTGACTTTCCGTAGCTGTGATTTCACAATCTTGGGGAGAACAAATGAACTGCTTCTTTTCTTCTTGGGCTTCAAAGGGGGTGCCATGCTCTCCTGGTCACTTTCCCCCTCAAAGTCCTCCAGGCTGCTGTTGGTGTCCCCCTCATAGCCAAAGAGCGGCATGCTCCGATCGAAGTCCAGAGAGTCAGATGAGGAGGTGGAAATGCTCATGTCGCTCAGTCTCTGCTGGCCTCTATTCCACGGGATGTGTGACTCAGAGATGGCAGCCGGCGTCGTTTTGGGAGCTGCTGGAGCCAGCTCGGGCAGGGCTTCATGTGGAACCGCAGCTGCCTCCAGCACACACACGGTGTCAGGCCGAACTGCTGCCACACTCCTGGAGGCACTGTCTGCCTCGGGGCACACAGCCTGCTTCTTCAGCCGAGGAGGCGGAATCGGGGTGGGCTTGTTCTGCAGCAAATCCAAACCCCGCTCCTTCTTATGGCTGACTGTTTCTGGCATGCTCGTCTGCTTTATAGTCCTGGAAATCTGTGGGCTCATGAGGGTGCTATTAATAGCAGGAGGTGGTGGCCGGGGTGGGGGGGAGCAAGGCCTCGTTCTGCCATTCACGTCTGGAGTTCTCAGGCTCTGCCTTTTCAGACTTCCACTGACATCCTGGCTGTGCACTTTTAAGAAGAGAGGATTAATGAAACACAGCGCTCCGTTGGTCTGGCTGCACTCCAGCTCTGAAGGCGTTCTGGTTTGTATAGAATGCACTCCATTTATAAGGCAGAGCTGGCATGAGTCTTTGTGAGCACTGTCCAAAGGCACAGGCCTACAGGGAGGTGAAGGATCCGAGGGTTTGCTGTTAGCCAGGGAGCTCCAAAAGTCTGAAAATCATCATTGCATTAACGTAAGAATGCAAAACACCATGCAGATGGATCTCAGAACATTCAACTCAAAAACACCAGTTTAAAATACCAAGAAATTTAGGTAAGATTTTATTAATTAAAATGGGAAAAAAGTCCAAGTGAACCTCTTAAAGTACCACCAGACATAACTGCATGCTACATTCCTGGGGCTGCTCGCTCTTATTTATAAATACCATGACCAATGCATAGCTTCCAATCAGCCCACTAAGCTTAAAATTAAACTGAGACTCAAACAAAGGAATGGAGACTGTAAAAAGAATACTCTTTACTGGCTTGAGACTGGAATGAACATAAACTTCTCACTAGCATGTCACTCAGGAGAAACAAAGCAAGATTCTCAGCTGGTATTAATAAGCTTGCTTCATTAAAGACAATAGTTAAGCTGATTTACACCAGCTAAAGGCCACTTAAAGAAGCTCTACAAGTATCTTGGTTCAGTTTCTTTTCATAGTGAACACATGCAACTATACATGAAAAGGCAGCTCACATTTTGCTGTGGTGGGTGCACACATCACCTTTAGCAAGGCAGACCAAGCCCAAGTGTCTAATAGAGGTACTGGCCTGCTGCCCTGCCTTTGCTGTGGGGACAGTTTGCCTGAGAATACAGACTGCAGTGACACATAAAGAGACCTAGTGTGCAGTCCCACACCAGCAGCATGGAAAACTTAAGCTACAACAGCAAGTTACAGCTGCAGCCCCTGCACTTATCCCAGACAAGTGTCAGCATGTTTGTGCAATCAAGTCACTGTTAAAGAGCATTAGTTCCTGAAGGTATGGAGACTGAAACCAGATGTGCTCTTGAAGGCAGCAATCATGCTGAAATAAGGGCAGAATACCAGAGGAGGGACATTTAGCTAAAATTTGCCAATCTTGAGATAGTCTTTTCCCCATAGTGTGTCAAGATGGCTCACTGGAGGCAACTGAGCAATGATAATCTGGGCCCAAGTGCATGAATGCCAAGCATCCACAACAGGTCCATGCCCAACAACCATGTCCTGCCTGCGGGGCAGAAGACAGGAAATAGCCCATGGTGACAGGCCATGGCCAGAGAATGTCTCTAGGCACAGGCATGTTTCTCTACATAGTTATGCCATGTTGTTTGTGTTCTCAGCTTCATGACTTCACATCCTGCCTGCAGATCACTCAGTGCCTGCGCCTGGTACGTGGCTGCTGCAAACACACATGATGTAACAGCACTGCTGCAGGTGAAACACAAGGGAGACTGAGAGAATCAATCGTATGTTCAATACATGAACCCTTGCAGGTTGGCAACAGCCTTGAAATCATTACCAAAACTTCCTCCTGATGTTGTTTGCTGGGTGTCATGTCTCACTTCCTTAACAACCTACGACACTGGGCTATGTGCTATTGACTTGTGTTGTGCAGTCTAATGAACTAGAGAGCTCTGACAGGGGATACAGCCCTATGTTCACACACCACGGGGTTTTGTGCTTACATGTTCCTCAAAGAAAACTCACACTTAACAGGAAGGGCTCCTGGGAGTTTTTAGGCCTCTCTTGAGTCCACAGCATTGAAAGGCTGACTTTCTGGTGTGCTTTTCTGCACATGGACACCTAAAACTCCATCAAAACCTGAACTCTGTTGCCTGCTTTTAGCTCATGGAAACCGTAATCTGGTGTATATCAGGTAACTTATCCCAAATGCAGCAACCACACAGACACTGATCCATCAGTCTCCTCTTCAGCTTTCAAATGCAGTAGCTACAGAAAAAACACATGCAATGCAGAGACTGTTCAAGAGCAAGACTAATTCTGCAGCAAGTAGGCCACAGTGCTCTGGTGACAAAGTGTGGTTGACCTGGAGAGACTCACCTCATGTTACTTTAAGGCTTCCATGTGTCACTGGGAGACTGTCTTCATTACACTGTATCCCAGTCAAGACCTTTTACTTTCTTGACCACAATAGTACCCTATTTGCCTCTATTCCCATGATAACCTACAGTTTCACCTGATTACATAAACTTGCAGACAAGCAGTGCAGAAGTAATTTCTCTCCTCTCTAAAACAAACTCTAATTGCATTGCTACTGCAGCAAACCAAAATGCAAAGCACTGCAATACATTTCTGGGTATGGTTTTACTGCAAAGTCCCACCAGACAGATCAAGAAATCCTCATGCTAACATTGATTTAGAGATGATCCTTTTCAAAATCAAAGATTATTAAAAAATCTACTGCAACAAAGGTTGCTGACAGTCAACCTTCCCTTCCTGAAGAAGGAAATTAAGCCACTCAGCCCTTCGCTCAATGCGGAGCTGCTTAATAATTCATCTGGGTGGTGCCGAAGTTTCAAATCCCACCAGGCTTTGCATCCATCTCCTTGAGCTCAAGGTATGCTTTACAATGAGCATGTGTTTGGCTGAAGCAACCAAGCGATGCAAGGAGATCCTTGCATTGTCTTCTGGTATTTTAAAAATTGCACCTAAGCCCTGCCCATGAATACATTCTACACCATCATATATACACTCCTCATTTTCTAAATATGCCACTTCATTGAGGCACTGATCTCAAAAGTCACCATTTTAAGTTTCCATGTCAATCTGAACAGAAGTTTTATTAACGGGGGACCTCAGTTCCTACACTCTCCTTACAATAAATTATAAAGCCAGTGCTTTATATAGCCTCACACAGCCAGTGCTATGTGAGCATGCAGACATTAGGTCTTGGAGCAGAAGCCACATTCAGCCTCTGTGTGGAGACTGTGAGATTTGCTTTGCCCAAGGGCTGCCCAGAGAGGGAAGAGAAGAAGGAAGAAAGAAACAGCACTAACAAAAATATCACAGAAAGAATAGATGAAAGGAAGAGCACCACTCTCTGGCCAGAAGAAAGTCTGGCCTGCCCAAATAAGAGAAACTGCTTTTATAAACAAAATTTGTATCATTACTAACCAATATGAACTATTTACTGATACAGCCTATTTCTTCAATGTTACAGGTGTGCTACAGGGAAAGACATCTTTTTAGAGAACTACTTACTCAGTCCAAGCTGAGCAACCTCTTCAAGTTCAGCTTCTGTCTTTGCTGCAGCAATTGCATGAGGCAACTTCAGTGTGAATGGAAGGACATCTCTGTTTCCAAAAAGAAAAACCATTATGGTTTTCAGCAACATCCATAGTTTGAAAAGCTTTTTTTTTTCTTTTTTAAACACTGGCAGTGTCTGATTTCTGATTTTCTTTTTCTTGAACTCTGTCAGGTAGCAAAATCCTTAAACACACAGCACAGTTAAACATTACATTACCAATCCAAGGGCTCCTTTACGTTGCAGAGCGGTGTGAAGGGCAGTCAAGTGCCCAAGACTTTCCCTAGGATCATTTCCACAGAGCCATCCAGTATTTTCTGCCTTTCCAATAGAAGATTTTGCACCTGGTCTTCTACAAGCAGATCAGTGAGACGCAAACTTGTTACCTGCCCTTAACACTTCAAAAAAGCTTCTTACTTTCTGAATACACTGTTGACTGTTATTCCAGTTTTCAGAATAAGAATTTTATTCTAACTAAATGTCGCAAAACAGCAACATCTGTAGTAGAAGTACCATAGAATGAAGACTAAATGAGAATCCTACACAACTGGTGTCAGTATCAATTTTGGTTTTAAGGTTGTGAACAAGCCAACCATCTGCTATAGCACAGACAAACAGTGGGTCTTTATCACATAAATATTCTCTGTGTTGTATGTTAGCTTCTTGAAAAAACAGGATCTCATAATTCCACTCACACTCAAGCCAAGCATATGCACAAGACTGATACACTAGCTAAAAAGCATTTGAAAGACACTTTACATGGTACCACAGAAAATCCAAAGTCCAGATCACCACCATGGTTGTAATTCAAAAATAGGTAAATCCTCATGAAAACTGCTTGGTACCTCCAGCAAGAAATTCCCTCTGGTTTTAGAAAATCCTCCTGGATTTCCTGTGATGTACTAAATGGTACTGTTTTTCACAATAGCTACCTATCTGCCTCTCTTAGTCTATACAAAGCAACATTGAACCTAATGGATAGATTAATGCAAGAAATCTCTGTCTGGTGAATGATCTTGTAGGTACTTAGAGAGAATTTACCAGAGCCTGACAAGTGAGCAGGACTGAAAGGGTGACAAGATAAGGAATATCTCCTCATTAAACTACATTTACATGCATTTTCAGCTCATTTCTCTTCTGAGTTCTGACCAATTACCCATGTGGTATCAGTGCTGCTTTAATTACCTGCACATAAACAGAGGCTGTAGCAAAGGGTCTAAGATGCTTCTCTGCCACAAACAAAACCAGCAAGCACAGCAGCCCAAGAGCATCCCACACCAGAAATCATCACATGGTCAGCATGAACTGGCAGCCTTGATGCAGTAAAAGGACTATCACAGTTGCCTGTCCCCGCTTCCTTGAGAAAATGTGCGCCTGGGAAGTTTGGTTGTTTACTGTCTGTGTGTACATACAAGGTTCAAGCATCAGTCTGGAAATTTTCACCCGCAAATTGAAGTCAAATTGAAAATAAAGGATAAAAACGCCAGCTACTTTTTTTCTGCATACTACCTGGAAAACAAGTTTGGCAACCATAAACTGCAAAGCTGACAAGGCCCTTTTTGTCATTCACCATTTAAACTGACATCTCCCAGCTGTCATATTCTACATATCCGACATTTCTCCATCATGCTCCAAAACTTTTTCTCACCAGCAATTCCAAGAAATGGACTTTGCAAGCTAGTCTATGATTGTTTTTAAATGAGCTACAGAACACTTAAGAAAGCATCACAAGATATCAGCTTAAGTTCAGCTTGGCACCACCTCACAAATGGGTGGTAAAATCACATCAGCCTCCCAATAATCAGTATAAAGTAAGACAGAGACACTTGATTCCAGGATTCATCTCTGATTTCTACCATTACCTTCTAAGGCTATCCAGGAACATACGCTTGGCAACATAAATAGCATGCTGAACCAACTCCTCAAAACTCATTTTCCTGAGACGGTCTAGCAGATGTGACTTGGAACATAGCACCATCTTACCTGCTAATACAGTAGAAAGCAATGAGTCTGAACAAATCAGCAAAACTTATTCCAGACCCCTCCAAGGAAAATGCTGCAAAGAAAGTTACAGGAAACAATCACACATTGATCCACTGTTTCTTAAAACAGTTCAATAAAATATATCTTAGATTATAGCATGAAGTTAATAAGTTTTCACCATAAAACTAACTACTATTTGATTAAGAGAAAACAACTCTATAGAGAAGTACATATTTCCTGCTGAAGGCATTTTCAAGAATATACTGATAATCTTGGCAGCTGATCTACTTTTGTATTCCAAGGATATGGTCTAATTCCTGTAAAACAGATTAAGTGTGATGAGGCCTGCACAATGTTCTGCTAATAGACAATAAATCAATAACTGAGGCTTTGTTTGCCCAATGTACTAATATACCTAGTTTTAAATGTCTTATTTCCTCCTCTTGAATTCTATTCTACTCACTTGTCTTCACCCTAGGTGTGTAGAACCTAAAGGGAGATAAATTTTCATTCACTCCAAGAAAACCTTTTAACCTAAAAACCCTTAAAAAACTCCCACAGTTGTCGCCTTGCACAACGGAAGAGGAAGACACAAGCCGTGCCTTTAATTTTTCCCCACTTGGTATCACTGTTTCTTATTGATACAAATAGTTGTTCTCAGTAATAATGACAATTATTTCAGGCTCTCTATGACGCCAGTAGCAAATCTCACAGATCAAGCAGAAGAAGCTCCTGGAGTGAAGAAATCCAGATCTTTTGCCTCTGGTCTAAAACCTCAGCTGTGACAAATGCCTAAAACCATCAGCAAATACTTCCCCCTTGTGGAAGAATTTTGTTCATAAAAGACAGTATATAATTATTTTCTAGATGGGAATTTATTAGTATAACAAGCCTATAAACACAGCCTTAGACCACACTTTCATCAGCTATTACTGACAATCTTCTCTTCGCCTTGCCTTGCTTGTAACTGGAACTAAAACCAGACACATAGAATTAACTTCTTGTTCCTGGGCAAAGTGGAGGGACAGATAAAAAAGGAAAAACTCAACTAAAATTATGTCAGTTTACAAATAGAAATAGAAGTTGTAGGTGTTGTGCTGCAGTGTCCATTCCACCCCCCTTCAGCCCCAAGCGGCGGCAGTGCTGGGCAGCAGGAGAGGAGGGAGAAGAGTCAGCCGTTCCCCCCTGGTTCTGTGGTCCCAGTTACTGGCGTGGAGACAGATGGAGGCGACACGGGACTTGGGGGTGAACAGGATGGTTTTATTCAGTGAACCGCAAGACCTCCTGGGATGGGCAGACACAGCTTTTATACCCGAACCCGAGAGGGGGGTGTGGTACCAGGAGAGCACATACCTAGGGAATGTGGGCAGGGAGGGGGGCAGGGAAAGGGCAGAGGACTACCTGGAGAGGGAGGAGCAGGGAAAAACCCAGGAAGAACGGCAGCTGGGTGGGGGAGGGGACTAGGGAGGTGGGGGTAGCAAGCAAACACTAAACAAACATTAATAAAAAGAAAAACCCCGCCTCAGCATCTCACTGGTTTTTTTCAAAAAGAAGGAGAGTTCTGAGGTTTAAACAAATTAACAAAGTATATAAGTCATATAGTAACATTACAAATTACTAAAAGGTCATAAATTGAAAGACAGCAGATAAGGATAAACCAATCCTAATTACAATACATGGGGTAAAGATCTTCACTTTAAAACTTAAAACAAAAAATATAAAATTGTCATAAACAAATTCTTCCAGATCAGAGGTAGAAGCAGGATTCATGACTTGATCTGTTGCAATGCTTGTGGTGTTTAGATTCTTGCAGAGCTGGAACAGCGAGCAGTGACATGGTTTCTCTAATTTGATTGTTTGGTTGCGAAGTGGGCACAGTATTATGGATAATAATTAAAGAGGCTGAACTTTCCTTCTATAAAATATAACTCAATCAAAGCAATTATTTTAAAGTGATCAAAAGTAGTAAGGAAAGCTTGCATCGGAATAAAAAGAGGACTTTGGGTAAGGTACACTTAAGGAATGGGATAGAAGAATCAGACAATCACTTGATTAGTGATTGTCATGATTGGAAAGGGGATTTGGTAAGGGGTGGACCTGGGCGCCATCATCTTAGGGGGAAAACAAAATGGTGGATTCCTGATCCAGGTTTCTGGCTTCACCTTCCTCCGAAGGAGGTCTCCCCCAAAAACGGGGTTGATATCCTAAGAAAAAAGGTCCTCTGACGAGAGGTGCCTCCGGCAATCCTTCCCCCCAGAGAAGGAGCCAGAAGAAGGACTGGGGAATTGATCCAGCCCCGCCTCCCAACAATAGGGACTGGCCTCACTGCAGGATGGTGCAGGGCCCTTGGGGGAGGAGTGGGGATGGCGGGAAAACTCGGGGCGGAAGAGAAGGATCAAGGCAGGAAAACGGGTTCCAAGTAGCGTGGCCAGTGCCATCTTGGGAGGGGGTTCCGGGCACGCTGCATCTCCCCGGGGTGGCACGGCCAATGCTACCCCCAAGGGAGAGCAACAGTGTCTGGCAGGGCCCTTGGGGCGGCTCGTACGCTGCCATCCCCAAGGGAGAGAGTTTAGGAAAGTCTGCAGGGAAAAAGGAATGGGAAGCTTTGCAGAAGCCAAAGGGGAAATCTACAGGAGAGGGGCTGGACGCGGCTGGAAGTTGATGAAATGCGTGGATGTGAAGGGTCTCTCTTAAGATATTATTAACTCTCCCATAGCTGACGTGTCGCCATCTACAATTCTGTCCCATTTGTGTCTTTTCTACCCTCTATGCCCCCAGATCCCAGAACAGGGAGGAGAGGATAGAAAGGACAGCCTTCCGAGAAGAAGAAACCCCCAAATGTGGGTTCCCCCCAAAAGACGGAGCAGGATTAGCTCCCCTTCGGAAAAGAAAAAATCCACCTGCCCACCACGGACATGCAAAAATACAACCTGAGTCTAAGTGCAGGCGGTGGTTAAAATACAGAAAAGAAAAGAAAGGGGAAGCCCAGCTGCCCACCAGGGATCCACCCTGCTCCAGTCCCACTTACCCTCCGGGAGCCAGCGGTGGTGGCTCGATCGCTCTTCTCAGGTGATGGAAAAATTGCACTGAACTGGGAACATTGTCTTTCATGGTTTGGCTCTTCCAGAGATCTAGGTGTTCCCGTTAACCAAGGCTTGTCCCCGAAACCTTGAATTTGGCCACTGTTAGTCTCTGGTGGTCTCAAGCAAGTGCTGTCA
>QUSF01000008.1:28464744-28493035 GCA_003676055.1 Chloebia gouldiae | reverse complement strand
CTACCCATAAAAATAAATGAAAACTGGATTCAACAAGGTACACAACACAAACATTCCAGTTGCAGCAGTCTTAAGATGTTTCCAAACATCTGCCCTCCTTGTGGCAGAATATGACTGACCCACTCCCAGACCCATCTCAGAGAGCAGCACAGGCAGTCCATGACATTATTTGCATGACTTTAGGTATCCTCTGCTGTGGGTTTCAGCAGTGCAAATGCTCCTGCATCCTATAGGGAAAAAGTATCTAAGGAACAGCTGAAAAGTATGTAACTCACAACTTACTGTATGTACTTTCTTTTATGGCAAATTCTTTCAGGCAGGACCCAGAGTCACTGGACAGACGCAGAGAGATAACTTTCTTTTGCAGCGTTGCAGATTTCCTAACCAGAAATATCTGTTGTGGAAAAGGCAGAAGGACGTGGTATTAGCTTCATCACAGATGCCAGAATAAATACAGATCATATACAAAAAGGAACTACAACAACCTCATGACGTCTGCTCTAAAACATACTGTAATTTTACTTGGTCATTACTGTATTCATCCAACACCTGGGTGTAATAGGCAGCACAACATTTGGGAAAAGCATGTCCTTAAAGAAATTGAGATTCTTCTTACCCCAGGAGGCTGTGTCTGCAAAATTTCCATGGCTTCAGCATCATTCAGACCAAGCTGCAGCCACACAGGGTGAGTATGGAGGAGTTTGTCCAATATGCTTAGCTTGTTGGATAGGCTGTCATATCCAGAGTCCCGGGGGCAGCTTTTTACATCATTTTTCTCAGGAGAGACATTATCCATATCCACTATTAGACTGTGGAAAATTTAGAAAAAAAAAAGACATGCTAATCTCCTATGAACAATCACTTAAGTCAGTGAACAGAATTACCACAAAGCTCATGGCACTGCTAACACTCTAGGCTGGTACTTCTCCTACTGAGAATTCTTATATTTAGCATATACAAAAATTCTCTTTAAAGGTTCTCAATCCAAAGCCAGCTTGAAGATAAGCCTTAGATTCTTCTGTGAGGTTGAAGAAATTCAGCCATCACTTCAGGTACAACTGTATGCGTACATGTGATTGAGAGAACATTTCACTTGCCTTCTTTGCTGTGCTAATATATGGAAAACCTTCTCTTAAAGGATATTTATGCAATTCAGACACTTTTATTCCCAGATCGATTGCAAATGCTGCAACACGCAGAAATCTTGTTCTCTCATACCTGCCAGAAAAATCTGTTCAATATGCTGACAATGGAGCAACCCACTACCTATTGGTGATCACTGCACCAGACACAAGAACTTTGTTTGGAGGGATTATTTTCACAACACAAGTCTGTAAACCAGCATCACTTCACCTTTTGCCCAGACTACTGTCTCTGCTCCAATAGCTCTGTTGCCTTCACAGCTGCATATCCATCTTTGCTACCCTCTGCTAAGAGGTCAGAGTGGGAGGCGGTGAGAAAGAGATGAGAAACCCAAGAAAAGAAAAAAAAGTTAAATCCCCAATAATCCTCCCTAAAGCACAGCTTCCTTAAAAAATATGTCATATATGGCAGTCACTTCTTATTGTACTCCAGTTAAATTCTGTAAATATTTACTTTTTTTTTTCATTTTTGCCATGAAAGGTCCTTACCTCACATTTTAATACTACACTTCCCAGGATCAGAAACAAGTAAGGAAATGTATATTTACACTCCAAATTCCTTTGGCTGCGGATTGACTGCTATGTGAGAATTAAAGGCTAAGTTAAGTGTGAATGTGGCACGGTAATGTAAGGTTAAATTTATTTGGAGCAGGGCATTTAAAGTTACTGCTACATTCAGTAATGAAGTAGAGTTTTTGGAGGCTGTAGATTTTTGTTATTAAAAATCCAAATAAACAGAATACTTTGAGAATTCCTTTTGTTATGTAATGCTTCACAATCATCCATATAATATAGAACACCCAGTACAAGTGTATGTGTGTTGCTGGCTCAAATTCCTCCTTTTTGAGCTAGAAATACATCCTGTGATTCTCCCCATGCTAGAAATCACTATGGAGCAGTTATTCTGGTAACAACTTCCTGATGACAAAATTCAGGAATAGACAAAAAGCACCCTGCAAGCTCGACTAACTCCCTGACATGTCAGGCAGAGGATGTGCTCCCCTTACAGACTTTTTCTGCAGCAGGAGAGGCCCTGGGCAGCAGAAGACAATGCAGCTCCACCTCCCCACTGCACATTGTGCAGCTCTTCTGAATTTCGTGCTTTGGACAGGCCCTAAGCATCACTAACAGAATTTACCATCCTCATTATGCCAGCTACTGTATCCTCAGCAAGTAGGTAGAGTTCACAAGTTTAGGAGCACTGAACACTTTCAAAACAAACAAAAAGTCTCTGCCCCCCTGCAGAAAACCCCATATCATAGCCCATACTAAAGAAAACAAGCCAAACCAAATTAAAATCCACCAGCCAAACAACAGAAAAAAAAAACAACCAAACAAATTGCTGTCTTCTAGCTTTGTTCAGCAACTTGCAGAATCTCTGCAGAGGGCAAGCAAGCGAAGTAAATGGGGAAGAGAGCTTTCACTGTATGATCAGATAAGAACAGACAAAATAACCTGACATTTAATTGCCTGGATCAATTACCACTACCAGTGCTTGCCTCTTTATTTCTTCCTCTTACTGTGCTTATTTACGATGTGATGCTTTTCATATTTCCAAGGCATCTCAAATGCAGATGATTTCCACCGCCTGCCCACAAGCATCAGAAGTTTTTACTAACTGCCAGTATGCATTCAAGGGACACAAAATACACAGAAACACATTGGGTGCAAGAGGGAAGTACTTTTTACATCAGTCATGACCAGGCCTGAAACTGCCTCAGTAGGAATACTGGGTTCCCTTTTCAATCTGTCCCAGCAGAGCTTAATGTCGCAATGGACGAATCCCCAAGAAGTCAAATCAAGAACAACAGAAGTGTTTTCCTGAGCTGTACCTCTAGTAAACATTGCTCAGAAATTTCCCCCTTACCCTCCGTGCCAGTTAGCTGTACTACAAACCACAGGGAGCTGTGGCAAAGCACAAGTTATACGATACAAATTACACAATGCTGGCTGCAAGCTTAGACAGATACAAATAATTTCCACTCCCCTTGGTCAGGAGGTGAAAACTAAATATGCTGCAAGGGGGAATATATCCAAGAGGGAAAGGTTTTTTGCCTACTAAAGACAGCTACCTCACATTCAAAAAAAGGTGTGCAATTGGTATAAGCTAGAATGCCTGGTATTGCTTGCTACCACAAAACCACCTAAAGCTAGCAAGAGTTTGTGCAGGCATGTAGGGTCACGATGTTCCGCTTTGGTATGACTGGCTTTGTGTTGCCCCACAGCCCCTAGACCACCATAAATCGGCAGACTAATTTGAATGGGGAGCTATAATGTTTTTCCCACTGTCAGGTACTTATGTGCACAATCCCTCCCGCATGCTGAGATCTAAGGAGGAAACTCTCTGACTTACATACATGGGCACCTCCTTGGGGCAGGTGCTTGTGCTCCCTCAAGAAATAAACCAAAGATTATGAATATCTGATCATGAACAGAATTTCTGCCACTAGTAAACACTAATGGTTCAAACAACACCAATGCAACTCAGATAAATCAGCACTAGAATGTTATTGCAATCTATGGTGAGGTAAACAGGAATACGAAACACTTAAAAAAATTATTTTCTATTCCCAAATAACAAAGAAGGAGGCAGAGAGAAACATCTAACCTGGTAAACTCTGGAAAAAGCACACTTTGGAAAAAACACACCTGGCAAACCACAAACAAACTACAAGAAGCTACTTCCCAAGGCCTAGAAGCAAATGCAATAAAAAAAAAACCCACTGGTCTGTTTTGACAGCCTATTTGTAGTGGTCTAGTACTGCTGAGCATCATATTCCCAGTTAGGTTTTTTATTAAAATAATTTTAATTAATGATCTGGGCATTAGACATACAGTCAAACCATGACACATGGGAGTTCTTGAAATGTTAAGAGTTAGACTAAAATTATTTGGGACTGGGATGTGTCTGTAACTACTTTGGAAACAATTGAATGGAAAGAATAACCATTTCAATTAATGAGCAATGGATTAACTCATATGTACTGAACAAGAATAAGAAGTTCCTGTAACCTAAATGCTAGCAAAAATATGCTCACAAAATATGTATATTATGCAACAACTAAACTCCTCTCCTGGTTTTACTTTTGAATTGGAGAATGCTTGGTTAGTTTGTTTGGGATTTTGAAAAAAAAAAAAAAAGATTCCTGATAAAAGACAATCTGACCAGGCCACATTAAACTCAAAATTGAAACACAAATCAGCCTTAATGAATGGTCTGCTTTATTCCAGGGCTGATACACAGCTCCTCTTCAGTGGGAAAGGTAGGTTTCAACACTACTCACGATGAACTTTAAAAACCACAACTCATGCAAGTTTCCTTAGATTTGAGAAAACGCATAAACACGTTGGAAGTACAGAGAGGTAACTGCCAAGACAGACAATGTTGTGCTGCATCCTGATTAGACTTAGCTCACAGTAAAAAAGACAAAGAACAGGTTCAAGCTTTTAACCAGGATGATCCTTGGTCATGATGTGAACCTTGCTCCAGTCTCACAAAAGTTAACCACCTCACAGTTAACTCAGTTTGACTATCAACTGCAAAATGCCTGGATTTCTGTAAATCTAACAGCTCTTAATCACCCCAGCCCAGTCTATACAGTCATACTGAGCATGAGTGGGGAGGGGCAGAATGACACTGGTAATTTCCTCCTGCATCCCACGTACTGCTAAAAAGGACAAGACTAGGCAGCTGGGAAGAAGGTTTCTGGATACTTGCCAACCTGACAGCAGTAACAGAAATGGTTCTCTTTGCTGGATAGAAGATGGCTCTACTGAAGTGAGTAACCACTGTGAAAAAGACAGCAGTGTGAGGGCTGTGCAGTGCAGGACATAAGGCAGGGAGCAAAGCTCTGCCCTGATTCTTCCATGGGAACAGAACAGGAAGGGAATAAGCTGCTGCAGCTGCCACCACCAGCAAAGCATTCCTGAACTATTCCACAGGCACCAAGTGCCCTGGAACACCTGGACATTCACACAGATATACAAGGGGCCTGAGGCCTCCTAAAAATCATCCAGGTGCCACCAGACCCATCCCACATGCCACTGGGATGCAGAAGCCTGGACTGCCACTGCATGCAGAAGCTCTCTTGTTACTCTTTCAAAGGTCACTGGAATGGCACAACAAAAATCTGTCCCACTAATTGCCTCTTCTGACAATTCTGCTCATTTCAATTATTGAGAGAAATGTCTGCACTGGGAAATTGGGGAGGCATCAAAAAAGTGGGATACTGAAACAGTCCCTCTTAAAACACATTTTGCAAGCCTTGTTTTTTTTCCTGGCTTTTACATATTTACAAGCCAAAATGAGCCCTTGAATCATTCTTGATATTACTGGGGCCATATTATATTAAAAGGAGAGATGAACCCAAAATAAAGGAGTATATAAGATGCAGAGTATAAATCTGAAACTCACCACATAACCACAAAAAACCCTAGACCACAATACTGAGATTGCAGACACACAATTTCACGTCCTTATCTTTCTGAATTCAGCTGAGAGCTCTGCAATGCCTGCCTTTCCAGAACTGCTCTGGGTGTCTGAATACCTGTTAAGGTGGAAAACGAGTGAGGAAAATGGACATTCCATTGAGCTCAAATATCCCTAGATGCAAATCCAAAGGTCATATCAAGACACCAACTTCTGAACAGCAGAATCCAATAAGAAGAGGAAATGCCATTAACTGCCAAGTTTTAAATTAACTACAAAGAAATAAAGTAAACACAGTACAGTAAACAGTAAAACAAGTTCAGTAAACACAACCTCGTGAGGTGTCTAGTTTAAACAAGAACTCTGGAAAACTCTTGTTGAAATTACTATAATTTTGCTCTGTAGCACTATATTACAAACAAGGTGTCAGTGCACAACTAAATAACTTACCAACTTTGATACAACTTCTTACATAGAAGCATGCAGCTCAGAATTTTCTAGTCACAGTAGGTTTGACTTCAGCTCATTTATTCAGACTTCATATTTCACATTACCATCTTGAAGTGACATAAAATAATTTTTGATGGCTATTACTATTTTTTAATGGAAATTGCATTATTCACTTTTTCATGTTACGTTTACTTTATCTTAAACCAAAATGCTTTGCAGTCAAGATTAACAAATTAAGATTAAAAATTCATTAAAAAAAATCAATAAAAAGAAAACTCATGACCTGTAAAATGGGGAGGTTTAGTTGACTGTTTCCAGCTAAGTGCTTCCACGAAGATTTTAGAATCAGTAAACCTTAGCCTTTCATGCATATGATGTATTCAAAGATACAAGAAGCCTTTTCTTAACTGAAAAGGATCTGATAATCTCTGAAGTTAATTAGCTGAATTCACAAAATGAAGAAAGTATCCTTTCTGTCCCTCTAAAACAACTGTGCTCTAAAAAGCTTTAAAATCTGAGTAATATTCAACCAGGGCCATAGCCAAGAACTTTAATTAGTTCAACTGTCTTACATTCTTTATTACTTAGGCAACAAAGCTGCTGCTTAATGTTTTTGAAAATAATCTACATATGTTTTGTAGTAAGTTCTAGCAGATTTCAATAGAATTCATAGGAAGAAAAAGAGCTAAAAATCTTGGATAGTGTTGTGGTTTGACATGGAAAAAGAATTCTAAAAACAATTTTCCATTTCATTAACTCACTGCTAGAATAACAAACCCCACCAGCTCCAAGGCTGGCCAAGACCATGCAGTCAGATTGGTTGCTTTCCTCTTGCAACAAAATTTTCAGGTAAGTACAAAAATGTGCTCTCTTGTTAATACAAGGACTAAAATATTGATTATCCTCCAGATGTTTAGCAGATGTAACTGTTCAAGAAAAGACAAAATGCTGGGGTCCCATTCTGTGCACTTAAAGGTACCATTTCATGTTTCTTATATGCAAGTTACTCATATATAAATTAACTTAACCCACATATGCATCAGCTCATAGCAGTCAATATTTTACTTTTTAACCTGCGAGCATAAAGAAGTCATGTTATTGCATACTGAATCTTCAAAGAGCCACTTGAAGCAATGAACATTTTGTCTTTACAGCATGAAAGGAAAGCTGTGCCACAGACAAGGGTAATAATGGTAGTAGTTTCCTGCTTTAGACATTCATCAGTATCCAAGTTTTTTAACAAGGAAGTGAAGCTCAGTTGCAATTAGAAGATATTAAGGCAAATACACCAAACAACTGAATCTCCTGCAGAAAGGCAAATTCCTTGGATAAAGAGCAAGATTATTTATACCTCCTATGCTGCCAGGGAGAAAAGTGCTAGGACATAAGCCACTCAAGAAGAAAGCACAGTGAAAACATTCCTGTTGTGGTAGACTCTCCAGAACCATGAAAATAAACATTTTAATCACCTTCGCCAATCAGCAGATTCATCTTCTACTGTGAGATCTGTCTGTACCATCTCCTGTTTCAGTTCTCCGATTTCTGAGGCAATTGTGTCAATGAGCTAGAAAGGGACAAAAATAGTATGACATCAAGTGAGTGGAAGAGGCATGGAAAAGAAGCCAGGACAAGTTCAGTCACCAGAGATTACGAACTTTTTTTGTAAAATCGTATCCTATTTGGACTTCCCTTTGCAAAGGAACAAGTAAGGGTTGGGGCCATGTATAAAGGTTCTCGGAGGAAGAGTAATTCCTTTATTGTGCCAGTACAAAACCTTCCAGTTTGGCTAGCCTTTTAATTCAAATGGATTAAATCTGCAGCCTCTGTGCATTATACAACATCTTACGAGAACTAAATTATTTAGCTATTTGTAGCATTTACCTTCTCAAAAAAAAAAAAATTAGAAGAACTCCACGTGCATAAGTTTCATTTCAGAAGGGACACTAAACCAGCATTACGATACCGTGGAGGATGAAAAGTAATGAAGCAAGAATGGAGTGGGTGGCTGTTTTTCACATTAGGTTTAGGACTCCACTTGAACACAACAATTCAATTAAAAAGAATTGCCTGGCAACCCTTCAGCAGCTCAGGTAGAAGACCAATCTAATTCTGGATATGAGGGGAAAAACTCATTTTAAGGTGGGCAAGATTAGCACTAAGGTTGTATCCTGAGAAATGCAGAATTTGCTAGCTAGACTTTACATTTTGTTGAGCAGAAAACAACGATGAAATTTACAAAGCCTGCTCTCTTGAACAATTCTTTTTAGCCAATGCATCAAGTTTGCTTGTCATGCCACACCATGACAGCCTATAAACTCTAGCAGGGTTCCCTCTGTCCTGCCAGAAGGGAACCTGAGAAAAGGTTTGCAGTGATGCAGAGATCTCTACCACCACCCCTGCACATCAGAATGAACAAACCCTTGGCATATGAAGCAAAAACAGCTTTGGGATCCAAGTCAGAACAGTCTTCACAGCTGCCCTGAGCCCCACTCAGGGCAGGCAACTCAGCAGAGCAGCGTTTTCAAAGAATTGCAGACATCATTTTCCTAAATTGTTACACTGTAATTTTTCCTCCACCCCAGGAATTCACACTCTCTGCTGAGCACCATTATTGCAATCAATTCAAAATAAATTTTAGTCTCTGCTTACAACTCCAATAAATTAACCTTATATAAGAATGAATTACCATTACCCACACCCTAAGGGTTTTCCTTCTGTCCAAGTCATAGTTTCCAGTGTTGGAAATTATATGAAGTTCAACATTTTTTAATAAAACTTTAGCCAGGGGTTCCAGAGGGAAAGGAATTGAAGTTTCTTTTTAAACTTCCACCACTCAAGGTCTAGTGAGTTTAACATCTCAGCAGACTGGGAGCAGCATACAAAAAAGAAGATACACAAAAGATAACAACCATCAACGAATGTCAACTCCAAACATCACCCCTAGGATGGTCCAAGACTCCTGGCCTGGGAATAGATAAGAGAATGAAGAATGAGAAACTAATTAACATTAAAGGCAAACCAATAACCAATAGGAAACCAAATACTAAGACCTTGGGAGAAGTGAATGTGGAACTAATGAACTTTTCTTTGTTTTGACAAATGTGAAAAATCTAATAAAGACTTGTGTGATGGAATGATTTTCTCTGCATAACCAGGACAACGTGTGGATGAACTGGTTTCTATTGCACGTCCTGGCTACAACAACATCCTGGCAAAGATAAAGTAATGCCTTCATTCTCTTGCACTAAAGATTGTTGTTGGAGAGTTTTTGTTTTTCCTGTAGTTTTAGTGACAACAGCCATATGTACCATTGACACTGCAAAGACATTCCACCTGCTGAATCCCAAACAACCCTGAGTCTCTGCAGCCAGATGTAAGCAATGCCTCCCTGACCATTCGAAGGGGCAACCAGAAGAACACAGGCTAGCCTCAGGGAGCAGCCAGAGTGGGATGAATTTCTGCACTGCCAGCAAAGCACCTTTGCAAAGCTGCTTCAGCTGGCAATTACATGAATGCTAAGCTGCTATTCCCCATGAATCAGCTCTGTACAAGGAGCTCCCCTTCATGGGCAGCATCACCACCATAAGACCAACTGTGGCCATAAAGAGCCATTGAAGTGGCTTGCCCGGTTCTGCACAACAAAGGAGCTTTTCAGCACCTCTCCGTAAACAGCATACAATGTATTTTCAGCCACCTCCACCATGCCTGCTTTGCTGTGTCACTACCTGGCTGGCAATTGAGTTAACTCTGTTAGCAGGCTTTGACCACAGCTGTGATAAAACCCACCTCCCTCCCAGAAAATAAAATCTCAAACAACTCTGCAGAAATTATTCCTAAGAGGAATTCTTACATGTTTAGCAACTTTACTTCTTTTTCTAAAGAGGACTTAAACAAAATGGCATATTTCAAGCAGCCTTATGCTCACATTCTATTCTACAGGCTAAATTTCTTGGGTATGCTACATAGCCTCCATGACAAATCAGACTAGTCTCCGAAAAGTCAATACACTCTGGACAAGGAAACCAGGTCAAAGTGTGGCATCAAACCCCAAACTGACCTGAGAAATTCCCCAGGACAGAACACACCGAATCACCTACCACCATCTACTCCACTTGAACTGAAACACTGACTTCCAAGAAGAACCCCCTCATTTTTTTTTTCTAGAATAAACCACTGGTATTTTCATCAATTTCCAACTAATTTTCCTTAAATTCCCTTTAATGACTAAAAAAATTGCTCTTCTCTTGATTTAAGAAAAGAAAATCTTACAGAGTTGCATCATTTGTGTACCCTTGCAATTAACCGACACATACTGTTACAACAGCATTTTTCTATCAAATAATGTAAGGCACAGTCATGATTTTATGACAGCATTTCCCCAGTATTTAGGATCAATGAAACTTCTGGTGATTATACAGCACACGTGATGCACATATGACTAGCCTCTTACAAGATGAGCTGTTAATAACATGTTTCTACAAAACGCAGGAAGGATCCTGGGTATGTACTATTATTAGCTCCAACCCTGAGGAAGCAAGCAGTAGCAGAAGGCTCTTCCTTTTAGTGCAAGGCTAAGAATATTGGAATTCTTCAAAGAGACTTCTCTATTTGCAACATGTACAGTACCTCTTTGGCTGTAAATAATGGGAAAACTCACCCCTTTGATACAACAGACTTGAAATAAACATGGTAAGAGGCAACTTCCAAAGGAAAATGTAACAGAAGTGGATGTATACATTAGTCAGAGACCTCTGTTAGTGTAACACATACATGCATACATGAGGCCAAAGACTTAAATAGTAATCTGAAGAAATCTGTTGGGGACTCTTTAGATCTGTGAAAAAGATATTACTATGTTATGCTGTAGAAAGAGGAGGATTACCTGAAAAATACATTTGGAAACATGACATCTTCTCAGGTGGTTAATTAATCAGTATTTAATAAAAAACAAAATTAAAATGAGACCTTATATAACATGATAAAATAGCTATTTTTGTGAGCAACAATTTTTCCTTTGGAATTTTCTTTTGGTTGACCTAGATTGCAAGGCAAGATGTATTCTATTTGCCATCTGTTAGCAGAGGTGTGGCAGTTATCTTGTTATTGGGCAGTTTTCTTTATCTCTTCCACAAACCAGTCCTCCCCCCCTTAATGGCCTATTAAATGTCACTGCATGGCTGATAAAAGTTACAGCATCCCATTGTGAGATGTTGTGCCCAGAGGGAGGAGCCAAGCATTCTTAACTGGATATAGTCTGAGTTTTTGGAACACCAGACTCAGGCTTTTCTAAGAGGAACAGCTGGGTTTTTCCACTGGATCTTCAAAGGAAGACTACACCCTTCTACAGGATCACTGCTCTGAGAGAATCATATCTGTCACTCCAGGAGGACAGCAGCCATTCCAATTTGGACTGCTACCAACACCCTGACCAAAAGGGTGTCAGGTTGTATTTTGACTCTGTCAGTGGTTTTTCTTTGGTATTATTTAATGTATTTTGTTTTCTTTTTCCCTTTTCCTAATAAATTGTATTTCTGACTTGGAGTCTCTCACTGGTTTTGCTTTCAAACCAGAACACTGAAAAAGAACTGTTCTGTAAATTCAAAAGACACTACAGTATAACCACTGTAAACCCAAATAATAATTATGACTCAGGCAACATGAATTCACACAGCAGCCCAGTACAGTACTGCCTAACCAAATCTATCCTAAACATAAGATTGCCAAATACCCATGTACTAACTGTTTATATTCCTAACATCCATGAACAAAATAATGACATGCAAACATCTTAAACTACAGCATTTCCTTTCATAACACACCACACTCTGCTTATTAGCAATTGATTCAGAGCTCAACAAGACTGAGCTCAGCTTTTGGGAGCTGGCAAAGGTGACAGTGAAATTCT
Source organism: Chloebia gouldiae (assembly GCA_003676055.1). NCBI lineage: Eukaryota > Metazoa > Chordata > Aves > Passeriformes > Passeridae > Chloebia > Chloebia gouldiae. The sequence goes on along the minus strand of QUSF01000008.1, from coordinate 28,481,109 downwards.
ACATACAAGCCACAAACATGGCACCTCAGTACCCCATCAATCTCTCACCATAACACAACATCTACTTTACGTTGCATAGTTCAGGATGTTTTACAAGCAGCAAAAATCAGTGTGTTCACCAGAAGCAACTCATTCCCAAAGGGCTCCAGTCACATTTGTGAAGCTGCTCTATTGACACATCACTGCCATGTATCAGGGAAATAAATCACATGCCCAGGACCAGATATAGACAGTGCCTCTCCCAGAAGGCCAGCATAACTACAGCTCTTATTACTCACTTGACTTGAAGTTTCCTGTTCCCAAGAAGAAGACAGGTAGCTTTGATTTGATGTCTGTTCCCAGACATTTTTAAAAACAAACTGCGTGACAACTGAATTCCTGCCCTTTGTGTTGAAACGTAAATAAGCTGTACAGAGAATTAACAAAACTGCCATCATTCTGAATAGGAACTAAAAGAGTCAGCCAAGATGACCACTGCAGAATGTTTCCAAGCCCTGAGACTTACAAGAACTCAAGAAGAAAAGGTAAGAGGGGTGCTTCTAATCTGGCAAGGGGAGAACAAAGACAACGAGATTAGAATCAGACTGGACAAACGAACCTCAGCATTTACCACTCCCCCTTCCTGCCAGCATCTCATTTTTCATTCTTTCTGGAGACCTGCATCCTCTTTGGTATCACATCTTTTCCTTCCTGTTTTGATAAGCAGAATGTAGCAACCCTCACAGAGGGCCCTGTGTGATGAGGTGGCCAAATGCCAGAGACGACCCCATCTGAGAATGCTGCTTCTGAACTTGTGCAAGCCTCTGAATACAATCCAATATTTTGATACACATCTGCAGATTCTGGTAAGCTATGAATTCTTAGGGCCAGTGACATTGTTCGGTATCTTATTCATCAGAAACAAAGTTTTACCTGATGCTTGATTTTGGAATAGAAAAGCTTTACTGGTTGTAAAACCTCTGATGCCAGTTCAATAAGCACTGGAACATTTTGATGAGAAGGAGGATAATTCAGTAAAGAGGACATTTGTCAGAGACATATATTCAGCCCCTTGCCTTACCACAGACTCTCTCTGTAACCACTGGCAAGCTATTCAGTCCCAGAATTATCCAAGATTAACCCCAGACTAACCCCATCATTGCCTCGTTCTTACTACTTGCTGGCTCTGAGCATTCACCAATCACAAGGTGTAGAGTCCACAGAATTTAGTCTCTAAAACTACAGACTTCTACTGTGTCTAAAATGGGGACAATACTGTTTTCCTTGTGTACTAACAGTCAAAAGAATGGCTGTGAAAAAGACCTAAGAGACGGTTAGAAGCTGTAGCAATGAGAACTACTTAAAAACCAGAAAAAAGAAGATAAAGTTGGAATTTCCCTACTGGTATTTGTCAGCGATTTTTCTCGCAAATGTTGCTGAGAATGGTAAGATACTCCCTTTAAGACGATTTAAGTGCCCTGAGAATCTGCATACCAACGTGGTAAAGGTTTCTTAGACAACTGCAAACTAACAAGAACAACGTGAGAGCCATATGCGAGTACAGGGGACAGTCTGTGCATGTGGGAGAGCATACTGAAGAACAGATCAGCAGAGATAAAAGGCTGTATTTTGATAACTAGTTTCCTAAACACAGACAGACAGACAGCAAATTAAAATAATGCAAACTCAAAAAATCTGATGTGCCAAGTATTTTGCTTGCTCGCCAGCTCAGCTGTAGCAAACAAATGTAACTGTTGTCACAATTCTACTCATGTGGAGGAGGGAGGAAAAAAAGGTAATTTCACTGTACACACACACTACCAGGTGCACTACACACAGGCTGGGCACACTGACTGCCTGCAGCTTCTAATCCCACACCCTGTGCTCAGAACCATGGTCCAACAGGGCAACTTCACAGGGATGTCGAGAGGTCTGGAAAAGTAGCTTGGAGGCATCTTTTACCCTGCCAGCATGTCCTTAAGAAAATGTAGGACCTTCGTTTTCTAATTGCCAATGTTTCTTGAAATTGCCCAGGCAGACTGCAGACTGCATTTCTAATAATTTAGAGCAACTGCAACCCCATCATCATGAACAGAACAGCTATTCCAGCACCTATTTTCACATAAGAATTACATAAGGCAATCCCAAAGGAGCAGAAAATGACTGGGTGCTTGCTTACAGTCCCATCTGACATCAGGAATCCTTCAGCATACATGCAAGAGACAACCTAGAGATATTTCTTGGAACTGAGACAGTTCCTTGCTGTGATTTGAAAAATAGGGCTATTCACCCCATTTGGCTGTGGAGTGCTATCAACACAGCTGATGCTTGTACTTTTGAGTTATGAGAGGTAGCTGCATTACTGAGAGATGGTTCCCATCACTGGATGACCCTGTTAACTGCTAGGAAAGACAAAAGAAAAACATGATGTCACTGCAGCGCTAATCATTCATTTCCTAAAGATTTCCCCAAGGGAAACTTCTGCCCCAGAGGAAGAGAAGGAATAGAAACAGCAACACCCCAAGATGGCAGCATTAGCATCTTTCACTGGAAGAAGCTACAGCAAGTGATAAATATTCTAAGGGATGTGATCACTTAATTCAGTGCTCCAAAGCACCTGTAAATTGTGATTGCTCCCTAAAGCAAAACCCTGCCCAGCAAGATAGCCACTGTGACCCGGGCACATAGTTAAGAGGATTCAGTCATATTTTGAAAACTGCATGGGGACCTCCTACTGCAGTCTGGCTTTTTGGGATGCCAATTGTTCTCAAAATAGGCAAGGAAATGAAACCAATTTTCAATCCAGTAACGGAAATCATAAACCTGTACCACAGGTTTAAGTGGACACAAATCCAGTTTATGAAGGCTCTAATAATTTTATGCCCGTGCATAATAAATCTTATATTCTCAGCATTAGCAGCAAAGAAAGCCATGACCTATTTTACAACAAATATTCTACTCCATGTACAGAAAAAAATATACATGTGAAATAACTGGGGGGTAATCCAGCCACAAATCTGCCTGTAAAAAGAAATGCTCAAGAAGTACTTCCTGTTTTACAGAAAAGTCTTACTATGTATCACAGAGGGTACTGCACAATCTCCTGTGCTCATTTCACATAAACCCACATACTTTTTGTTCGGTGTAAGTGTCCCATTTACCTTAAAGAAACTTCCTCTTTTATCCACACAACAGGTTCTCATTGTCAAAGACGACATCTTCCCTGAGAAGACTCCACTGTATGCCTTGATCTCCTAAAAGCAGACACATATTTGTAATGGTTAGTCCAGTCTGTAGGAAATTCCTCTGCAATTCTAAGCCACAGAAACAGTCACAACAAGCCTCCTGCCAAACCCTTTCCATCAACAACATCGTGCCATTTATTTCCTACCAGAGTCCTTACATATCCCTTCAGTTCATTATTTTTCCATAAACTGCTTCAAAAATAGTGCTATTCAGAGTTCTGTATCTCTCCCTTCCTTTCACAGCTGATCCTGTAGCTGTGACTAGATTTTAATGTGCTCATTCAACAAGAATGCTAAAACATAATGATTGCCTTCTTTGTTTACTTGACCTCAGTCTGCAGTACAAACAGAACAAAATGTTAGATGTCATTACAATCCATTCTCAAATACCACAGTATTAGCAAGACTTATCAGGAGGGGAAAAAAACAGTTTAAAATCACTCACAAGGGAGAAAGCACTCTACCATTAAAGTAAAAACCAACAAACAACAACAACAAAAAGCCCAAAAACCCTCCAAAAATGCTGCTTCAGATTTCTAAAATGCAACTGAGTCATATTCAAGTCAGGAACTGATGATGAATTTAGGAAGAAGCAGCATTTTCTATCAGGTAAACTGAACAAACAGTTCAACACCCAGGACAATACACTAATGCATTTGTCAGGTAAGGAATATTAAGAGAGTGATCTCCACCTGGAAGTATAGTAGAGTTTCTCTAAAGTCACAACCAATTCACACCAGTAATTTGTGGATCAGCTTCTGAACTAAGCAGGATTCAGTTCCATGGCTAAAAAGTCGCCCTAGGATTTTTACAGTGAGCTGTAACTGTATTTAAGCAGCCTAACTCTCTTCTCCTTGCACACACATTTTCCAACCACATAGCAGGGAGTTATGCTGGAAGTTTGAGCTACCAAAAGGGCAAATACTGCAAGTGCAAAACATTACAGAATAGAGATGGAGACACAGCTTTGGATTTGATACAAGCAGAAATTAAAATAAAAGGCTGTCAGTAGCAATGAAAACCAAGTTTAGTGGTGTGACTGCAGAGGGAGATGGAGTAGAACAAAGCAGCTGGGACAGAGAATGCTGACAAGTAAAACCTCAAATTTGACACACAACCCACACCAAATACATACATGCTTCTGCTTCTCTCTAATGCCTTATGAGAAAGAGTTGACATGGGTGAGGAAGACCAAGGCAGAAGGAGGATCTTAAATGAAAAAAAGGCGTAAATGAAAAACCCTGGCAAGCAAAAGTACTTGAGAAAATAGAGAGGTACAAGCAGGAGAAAAGAAACCTTTTAGTTTTACCATGTAGCAGGAAGCCTTAAATAGTTTGCCCTGTTTACAGAGGTCCTCCCACAAGAGCACTAGAGTAGGTTACATTTTTCCACTTGCATTCTGGTTAAAAAGCAGCCATGCCAGGAAGCTCAGCAACATGCTTGTTTCCCAGGCAGGATTTGCAGACTTTGAAGGCTGAAAGTACAATATTGAATTCTGCACTGTTGTGAAAACCAAACACTAGGGCATGAGCAAGAGAAGACAAAAAAAGAGGGCCGAGAAAAAAAATTAAAAGTAAAAAATTCCAACTTTCTTCTTAAAACAGTATATCTAAAGAATACATTCTTGGTGAAGCTCTAAAGAATTGTGAACTGTGTTTCTTTACCTATAAGTGTGCTTAAATAACTTGACTGCACTAATCCCAGAAGAGATTATGTTCAGCGGGTGGTTTTGCAGGTACTATTAAATGAGTGAAGCTCTGTCTCCTCATTTGTCACATACACAAGGGTACAGCGCAGGCGTTCCCCTCTGGGGAGCATAAGAAATTATATTAAAAAAAAATAAATCTTCTTTAGATCAATTCTGGAAAGAAAATTTTCACCTGAGAGTGTTAAGGAGTTACATTAGAGGGTTATGAGCAACATCCTGCAGTTGTCTGTACATCTCTAGTCTCAGTCATTAAGCACTCCATTTATAAACAGCAACCTCTTCACAGGAAATCTCATGGGTTTTAATTTTTTTTTTTTTCAATTTAACCACAAGGATGTCTGCATGCAATCCTACTACAAAAACAAGACCATGCTGGGATTTCTACATCCTCCACTCAAATGTACAGAGGAAGGAAAACACAGAAATACACAGTTTTTGCCCTTCAAAGAGTGGTATGACTCCAGTCAGAAGAAAGCCTCAAAAAGACCCAGTGCTTATTTCACTAGTAAGAGGTTCTGGAGCTCTAGACTTCTTCGTAACTTCTTTTACTGTCACTATTTATGCAACATTACTGCTATCTGTAGGACCTTAACTCTGAGCCTCAGCTGAGCTCTTCTCAGCTCCACAGCCAGTGAATCAATCCCCACCATCTTTCATGGTTACAGTGTAATTTCAAACTATCTAGGGTAACCTAAATAATTTTTCATGTTTGAGTGGGTTTTAGTATTTCTGACTAAAATCAGCACAATGGGAAACACTGCTGGGCTTCTTTGTGTTTGTTGGGAAGGGTGCTTCTTTTTCACCATCCAATAACAGAAGAAGATACTAGGGCTTGCTGGTAAAATGGACGGCCAGGCTGGGTGCAACACTCCAAAATCTGGAGGCAGGCTCCTACCTTGGAGCTGAGAGGTATTTCCATATCATGCAGAAAAAAACTGCCAAAAAACAAACCTACTGTCAGAAGTCTTCATTTCTCTACATAGTTGTGCACATCTGATGCTTACTCAGATCCAAGACAGGCTGGAAAACCACTGCTCTGAAGTTGTCCTTGTTGAATTTGGACTGTATGAGGCTGTCAGAAACAAGAAATCTCTATCCTCTGATTGGGAAGCTAGGTGGAGCAAGTCAGCAAAGCCTGTAATCTCCTGCATCTACTGGAAAGAAGCCTTTTCTCCTCCTCCTGTGTTCCAGGCACCGAGGCAGAGAGCCCAGACAGATTCACCCAGACACTGCTCAGGTGCTGCCTGCTCAGAAAGCCATCTGGAAATGTCACCAGGCTGCAGGACCCAGCTCACTTTGTAATTCATGTGGCCTTTTGCCTGGCCATTTGGAGGGAAGCCTTCTCTGTCTCCCAGGGCTTTGTCCCAGCTCTCCATGGGCAGATGGTGCCAGACACTTCTTACCCATAGCACTGCCTTCCTACAGCTCCCCACATCCAGGACAGAGCTCCTGTGTGTGACCAACAAGACAGGGCAGGAGAAGGCATGATCTGTCTGCTTGGCAAATTTCTCTCAAGTCCAACACTACTGCATGGATGTTCATGCCCATGCAAGCTGTACGTTTCAAAAACCCAGATGCCTTTTTATCTTTCTTCCATTACCTTCTCCTGCTGGTTTTCATTCACAAGGGAATGCCAGAGCACCTTTCACATGCCTGTATATAATCTGATTTATGACTCTTCATCAAAACAGTTCCTACTTAACTCCCTCTACTGCAATTTTACTTTGATTTTTTAAATGTTTTTATACTTAACTATATTAGAGCTGTTATAAATGAAAATTTGTCCAGCCAAATTAAAAATGAATAACATAAAATATTTATTTTACGATCTAATTCTATCTAGCCAGACACAAGGAAAGAACAGAGCCGAGCCCGGGGTCGGCCCTGGGTGTGCAACAACAGTTTTTCTTCCATTCAGAGTCCATAGGCTAATAGGATTTTCTTTCTTGGTGATGAGGAAGAACAATTCAGTGTCCAGAGTTGCTGAATCCCTTGATTAAATTTACCACGCTGCATTCACATGTATTTGCCCGAGGATTTCCATTATATCCATCTCGGGTCGTTCACGTGGTGATCAGCGCCTGGGGTCTCCTTATCTCTCTAGACATGGCCCATCTCCTGGCCGAGCCACATCCTTTTACTTGTAAATCGGGTTTCAACACACACCAGGTTTCTCCTGTGCGGGTGGGGGGACTCCTAATACAAACGTGTATACTCCAACAGATATTCAATATCACATATATCATACTAGAAATGGCGCGAATTATATCTACTACACATAACAGAGCCAATGACCATCTCACTGGACTTTTCAGGATCCTTCCCTTTAATCCTCTCATTCCAATCCTGCTTGTACGAAGCAAAACATCTCATTTTCTTTAGCCGAAAGTCCTAGCAAAGACGAGACAGTCTGTCTGTATGCCTCCCGCTAGCCCAGCCACAGCAATCTGTAGGAAGTCCCTGCCCACAATCCCACCTCTTCTCTTTCCTAAGGAATCAAGGCTATCTAACTGCACTAGCTTCCTGTTCCTTAGTTCCTAACTAGGATTTTTGATCTTTTGGCCAACCTAACAAGACCTGAATAAGGAAAGAGTTTAGCACAGACAAAAAGATAGCAGGAAGAGACTTCAGTATCCACTACTGAAGGAAGAGAGCTATCTGCAGCTTTCCTTTTGCTGGCTGACCTTTTTTTCCCCCCTGTATTTTAAATGTAAGTTACCCCTCTGAAGAAACTCAGTCCGCCGTCTTTCATTCTCTACCTGTAAAGACCATGCAATCAATGAGCACAGACTGTCACAGAAACTACTTCAGGTAAATTAAGAAATGGTTTTACTTTTCTGCAGCCAAGGAAACACAGGAGAAAATATTAGTCCATACCTTAAGTATAAGTCGGCAAAGGTCAGCTGATGTCAGAGGCTAATGCTGGTTGCTCCCTGTCAGTGCATTCCCTTGGCCAGCAGTGGGGTACAGCTGGAATACAATCCCTACTGCTTCATAACAGAAAAGCATGGAAGCTAGGTATATACAGATATACTTGTAAAACCTATAGTGAATTGGTATCATATTACAATCAATTTTTACAGCAATTTATAAATACATAGTATTAAAACAACTAAAATTAATTTGGTGAATCCATTTTCTTGTGGGTTAAAGTAGAAATCAGAAACAGGAAGGATAAATACATTTTACTTAATTTAAAAAAGTAAAAAAAAACCCACCCCGCTCAAATGCAACTCTACACTTGACAATATACCAAGAGATATACACAGTACTTCAAATTTTCAGCAAATATAATAATCTTCATACAGTTCATTTTCCTGTTTTCCTAGCACATTTGCCAGTCCTAGGGAGCAGTCTATGTTCACTCTCACTTACAAAGCTCTGGTTTGTCTAATTACTCTGACCGTATCTGAATCTTGGCAAAATTAAACTTTTCCTTTTGAAAGTATTTCCTCTGAGAAGCTGACTGCAAGCCTCCTTCCAGGAACATAGATACAACTGAGCACAGTATTACTTTGAAAATCCATTAAATAAGACCTTCAGTCAGCAAACTACCACTGGTGCCAGGATCTGGCAGATCTTTCAACTCAAATGTTGCATTGTGTTAACACAGCTGTATCCACAAGCAAAATGTGAGGGGATTATGTAAAAAGAAATTCTAATTTCCATCATTCTTCCGGCTGCAGAAAGGGTTTACAGTCTTTTTTTTTTAATTCAAGTAATGCAAGGGCACATTACTTGTAGAAAACAAGTAAGACATACATCAAAAATGGCAAGTCACTCTTTACACACAGGTGGATTTTTTTTATTTTGCCATTTTATTTAAAGAGTTTTAAAAACCTTGGAAATACAAAAATTCCTTCACCCTCCTTTTCCTTCAATAACTCTTTATACTTTTATCTTTGCTACCTAAACATAATGTTTTTTTGTGAGCTGCTCCCCTGAAGAAAGCCACCAGTATGATGTCAGTGAGTACTTCTCAGTCAGTATTTCTGCCCTCGATGTTAAAAAGATCTTACAATGATAGACATTCGCTACACAAGTAGGCAGAAGGGCCATGAGTGACTGTTTGCAATCCTTTTCGGGAAAATACTGTCTTAATAAACTGCAAAGGAACATAAATATGCAACACGCCCGAACTTTTCAAAGGCAGTGAGAGGGGTCACAGATAAACTGTATCAATGCTGCTCATCTCGCTTAACAAAATGCTGTTAAATCACAGCCAGCTCTCCAAGGAGGACTTCACCTCACCATGCATTAAGCCATGAAGTACCAGCCAGTGCTTAAGAAACTGTCACCCGGACAGACTGATCTTCAGGGGCTGTGACAAGAAACTCACCCGGAGAGAACGATTTTCAGGGACTGTGATCCAGTCTATGCGTCAGTCATAATTTTCGGAGTCAGTCTAAAGTGGGAACATCACTGCCAAACTTATGCACTGATCTTTCCATATCTGGTTTCAGCCAGTTATCATTCTTGCCTCAAACAATCTTTTGCTAGCAGGCTTATTTTTTCCCCTTGATTCCAGGTCCTATTTGCTGGCAGCTTTTTATGAGGCTAAAGGATAAAGAAGAGTTTTTACTTTGAACTTATGTTAGTACAGCACTCTCAGGAGAGGCTTTAAGTCCCATCAGATTTTGGGCAGATCCACTGCCTCACTCACAGCTGTCTACCCACTTCTTTTATCTATGAAGCCATGAATTAAAAAATGAAAGCATCTGAAAACCCCATCTTACAAGGGCACAAGAATCGTCCTGGCTCTGCTCCCATCAATATGAGCAGACATGGCATCACTCTTTCCAGCAGAAGCATACTGTTATGCAAACACTGAATGCCTCAGGAAAGCCAATCCTCAAGCTTTGTAGAGCACAGCATGTTGCAAAAGCAGGGCACCCTACCAGGACAGTTCCATTTGCTCCTAGCACTGTCCCTCTGCACCCCTTCCCAAGTTTCTTCTTCCTCTCTTCCACTAAACAACCTCTTCCTGCTTGCTCCCATGGCATACTTTCCACATTACTGAAAAGGAATAAAACCCCAAGTCATTTTTTCTAGCACAGCATTTAGTCATGGAAGATACTACCAAATCTCTTATAACAGAATGATTCTTGATACATTCATGTCTTGTTTTGCCTCTGAAAATGTCAGAGAAATAAATTTAGGAAGAGATTGACTTTGATTTGGATAACCTTTCAGAACTTTTCTATTCTTCCCAAATTTCCTGGCCTACATACCTCACAAAAACTAGTGTTTCTTGCAGTATTTCTGTAATTTCCACTTACTAATCCTGCCAAAACCACTGAATAATAAAAATACATTCACAAGTGTTTTCAAACATTTTTTTCAAGTTTAACATAGAGCTGCACTTCCTGGGAGAAGCAAGAAAAAGTAATTGCCTGAATTACAATATTAGCTTCACAGTCTAGAGAAACTTCAGAATTCATAGTGATACTTGAATGCAAAGGGACATGGGGTTCAGCACCTACATCTAGATGGACATGCACAGGACAACCACCTGCTGGGCTTGACCATGGTTTATTTTAGGCACCTGGGAAAAGAATCTTCCCCCTGTACCATGAAAGCCAGAGCAGGATGAGGGTTTCAGTGCTCAACTCCTAGATCTTCCTTCTGGCCCAACAGAGGCATCAAAACAAAGCTCTGTCTACTGCACTGCCAGAGGTGACAATCCTCCATGCAGCAAGGGGAAAGAAGAGACCTGACTTCTGAAGGTTCAGAGAGCCTGAACACTTCTATCTACTCACATATTTCCAAGATCATAGAATTGCAGAATGGCTTGGGTTGGAGATCTAAAAGGGTCTTGTTCAAACCCCCTGCTTTGGGCAGGGACACCTTCCACTATCTCAGGTTGCACCAAGCCCTGTCCAACCTGGCCTTGGACATTTCCAGGGATGGGACAGACACAGCTTCTCTGGGTACTTATGCCAGGGGCCTCACCACCCTCACAGGGAAGAATTTCTTCCTAATAACCTAAACTTAGTCTCTGTCAGTTTGAAGACACTCCCCCTTATCCCACCTTAAAACATTTCTTCTGTGTGGCAGAGTACTATGTACATCAAAGTTTGTGCTCATTTTGCTCAGTGCTTCCAGAAAAGCTTCAGCTGATTTCCAGTAAGAGCAATTCTCTTTTCAGAGCTAGGGAGCACAAATTCTTTTGATAAATTCTTTTGCACATAATTCATTGAAAAGGATTGCATTTGTTCACCCAAAGCAACACACAAATGGGAAGAAATGGCAGACAGACCTAAAAGTTGTTTAACCTTAAAAGTAAATATGAGACATGGATTGCAAGACAGAAAAGTGGTATTAAAAGAACTGCAAAAGCTGTGATTTTTTAAAGCCCTAAATATCTTTTAGGCTCTTTATTACTAAGGAAAAAAAAAGAAACTATTAAATAGTTTGTGTACCACAAACAATGACAAATATATCTTCTTTTAATTCTAATGCAATAGAATTTCACAGTTGTGTTTGTTGCATCACCAATATGCTTAATAGGTATCTCTTTGTAAGAAAATTACTCCTTATAATAGCAAGCAATGGTTTCATTATTCCCTATGAAACGTTTTACAAAGTAAATTGCTGTTTAGAAGGCAGGCAATGCCAAAGAAATTGCATCCTGCATTTCACAGAATCAACAGAAAGATTTCCATTGATGGCCATAATTACTGGAATGAGTTCAGCACAGCACACAAAATGGTATGCAATAAGAATCTGTAAGATCAGGAGCCCCTTAGGCCATTATGCCAAGCTCCATATAAAAGCTTGTGCTGTGCACCTCAGCTTCAGCACAGGCCAAGGCATCAGAGCAATGATTAACCAGGAAACAAAACACTCCTCTCTTTATTCTGTTGTTGATCTTGCACTCATCTTCGTGTGACACATTCAAAAGATAATATGAAAATGCCACTAATCTAATGGTTTTGCTATTAACTAAGGAATGAAATCATCAGAAATACACCATACTTGTCACCTGGTTTTTTGGATAGCTCCCAGTGACAGCAGCTGCTCATTTCCAGTATACAGGCTGTTCTTCCTCTGAGCTGAGTAAGCCAAGTTAAATATAGATTACTTTATTTTAGCCAAACCCATGGTAAAGGCTAATATTTGAATTCCTTAGTCAAAACTGTTAAGATGTAATTACCTGGGACACTTCTCAGTTTAGCCCTTAGCATTAGTTAGGAATAATTTCACCCTTTCTTCTTTATTCACATTTTCAGCATATCATATGAAACAGTAAATTTTGTGGACCACAAAACTCAGGCTTTATACCAAACACTATGTTTACAAGCATCAAGGAGACAAACCTAAACAGTGTGGCATCATCTTTAAAATAGAAAGATGTTTTGGGATTTCAGTAAACATATGTGCCCCTCTCTGGTCTATGCACAGTCCACAGGTACCAAAGTTAATGCACTCTTGTGATTTAAGAAATGGGCCTCCCATTTGGCGAGAATTTTGATGTGTAATTAGTTTTTGTTCCCTGTGAAAAATGAGAACAGTACTGCCCTACATCAGAGGGTTTACTCAAGGAGTAAACCACTCAGAAGTGACAATTCCAGACACTGCATTGATGGGGGTGACCCACAGGAACCCCTCACCGTCACCAGGACATGTGCAGAGGAAAGAAAGGTGTGACCAGAGGAGTGGGACAAGGTCCCAAGCTCCTGATCAGCCTGCACAGAGGGCTGGACTAGCTGAACTCGGCAAGCCCCTTCTAACCTCTGTTTTTTTGCAAAGCCGTCACCAAGTGGAAAGGGGAAGGAATGAGGAAGGGTGTGTTAAGGAGGTTGGATATTATTTTTGGTGGGGTTTTGGCTTTTGTGTTTACTTCTTTTGCAATACAAAGGTATCAGAGGAAAAGCATGAATTTTCCTTACTCAGTTTCACATGAGGGGGAGACTCCCACTGCTCCAAAACCCATTTTTATGTTTCATCACTAAGGAATTACTAAATTTACATAACCCAAAAGGAAGCACTAAGTCAAAAAGCATAATATCAGCTTAAAAAATTAATAAATCAGGCTTTTAACTTTGTGTTTATTAGCAAACGACACATACCCAAGCACAAAAACTGTGTGAAAAAACATCTAAACTTGGAGCAAACAAATGAATGTACTGTTGGGACTACATATCAACAGGAGGAATAAAAATTTGGATGTATGTTTTTTTACAGGGATAACCTGACTAAACAAACCACAACTATTATTTATCTACACTGGGAAGTGTTTAAAAATACCCTGGGCAGCTCACCTAGTACATGATATGCAAAAATTTATCCAAGTTTAACCAAATGAGGAAAAATTGCAGTGATGGAACCTGAGTTTTTGCCCCCTAAAGCAAGTACACTAAGTGTTATAAGTCAGCTAGTGCGAAGCCACTGAAGTTCTTGAAAGGATCCATTTTCCAGCTGCCTGTTTAAGAACGCATCCAACATCCTGAACTGTATCAGGTCAGCACCAAGTGACTAACCTGAGGGGCACTCCAGGTGCAGGCATGGATTTGCTTTCTGTTCAGTAACAATTTTATTTGCATGTCACTAGTTATATTTGCACTAGTGCTTTCTGACCAAGAGGTTAATGTAATCCAACAGACTGTATGAGGAAGATGACGTGAGTTTTTGTGGTCGCACTGTTTATTTTAAACAGCTGGACATGAGACTTGATGGACAGTTTGCTTCTTTATTCACTAAGTACTCGCTACTAATTTTTGAAGAATGCTGTCAATTTCCTTAAGAAGCACTTTTTGTAGCACACTTCTAATGTGGTTCCACACCCTTGAGGGCGCACAAACACAGCAAATCATGAGGCTGAGTACCAAGTAGATTTATTTCTCAATGAACAAAAGAAAATATTTTCACTAGAAAAATCTTTAAAAGAACAGCGCTTATGTCTTGACCTATTCGTTTTGGTTTATGCATAGAAAAGACTCCAAGAAAATCTTGCATTAGTTAAACCAAGGTCACTGCTGTCAACACAAGGATGATCCATGTAACAACACTTCTGCCTGTAGCAGAGTTTTCACTGTCCTAACCTAGATCAGATCCACTGACAATGAACAGATAAGTTGCTCACTGTAGAAAGCTTGCATGGAGACAGGCTTGGGAACTGGGTTAGCCCCACTAGGGACTTGACACCTTCTGCAGCACCACAGCAGAGCACTGCTAATCTGTATTATGTAGAGAGAAAGCCACCATTAGGCTCAGAATGTGTAATTTGTTCCTTAACCACACTCGAATTATAACAGACTGGAAAAAGCAGACTGAGCCATGAATGTGTGCCAGCACACTGCTGCAGAAGTGTGCCAACACAGCAAGCAGGACACACCCCAAGCACACATTCTCACTGTCCTGTCAGCTGTGCCATATACACATCATAGGAGATAGAATGCCTAGACAAAATGGCTGCACTTGTTTTGTGATACTAGGAGGTTAAAAACCAAAACAAACCCACAAATCAAATCCTGCAGAGAAAAACTCTATTTGCACAGGCTACTTCTTGACTGTTAGAGGATCTGGTTGGGGGCAGAGGGGAGGCATGACTAGAGAAATAGAACAGTTCTTCATAACCAAGTCTGCAGATAGGATAATGCACAGCATTGCCTCTACCTGACCTATCTGGAAAAATCAGGAGGTCATTTTAAATTCCCAAAATCGTGTAAAATACTTGTACATTCCTCATAATGATCAGGTCTATAAGACTGGTTATAAAGAGTGTTCTATAAAATCCATGCACAACTTTGTCCAACTGTGCTCTGAAATACTCAGCTTTGGTTTTTTTCATACAACTACTGAACTACTGCTTATCTGCAGTACTGGAGAAGTGGAGGGATTCACCTTGGAGATGTTTTCTTTTTGAAGGACAAGGGAGTTCCAAATATTCAAATATTCATAATCTACAACTTTGTTTCCAAATATATGTTCACCAAACAAAAAAGTCACTAATAATACATGACTCTGATAAACAGTCTTAAATGTTTCTTCTTCTACTCTATTTCTTTATGGAAAAAAAATATTAAATTGTGAAAACAAGGTTATGACACACAGCAATGAAACCCAGGAAATTCAAAACTGACAGCTATTGAAATATCTGCCTCAAGTTAATTCCACTCCCCTTCCTGTTTTCTATACATGCACCATAGGACTGACTGGCAATGTCAGCCTCAACCAAACTTCCTGGCTTGGGTCCCAACCTGCATAACCGAAGTCACATAAGCACAGGTCATGCTTCTTGTCCTCATGGTGCTCTTCTTGATCCTCCTTCCAAGGACAATTGCTCCCTCAGACATCTCCCTGCAACTCTTCCCTCTGATCACCTTCTGTCAACAGCTGACTTGTAAATTCATCAGAAGTGCAAAAGTTACTGCTGCTTTCCCAACCCTCTTCCCTTTTCCCATCACTAGCACCATTCTCTTATTCTGCTGATCCTGAGCAGCCCCAGACTCCCCTGCCAGAGCCCCTACACCCAGCTTGCAGTTCACGTTTGCAGCTGAACCCCTGGGGATGAAGCCTCATGGCTTTGCCAGCTTCCTTCCCTGAACTTGTAAGGTTTCCATCCACCAATCCAATCCTCCTGCTTTTCAGTTTTCACTGTTTTGTACTTTCTGCTAAAGCTCCTCTTTTCTACCCCTTTCTCCCAAGCCACCTGCATAAGGATCCCAGACAGGCAGGATTTCATATTCATAGAATCATATAACAGTCTAGGTTGGAAGGGGTCCTAAAGGTCATCTAGTTCCAACCCCCATGCCATGGGCAGGGATACCTTCCACTATAAGGTGGACATTCCACAACACCTTCACTTTATGCACATTTGAGTAGCCTTCTCATCCCTTCCCCTTCTTCTATCACATTTATTTTTAAGAAGGTAGACCAAGATCACCACACCCTAGTAATTCCCCATCTGCTTCTTTCCTCCAATCCCTTGAAAGGCCAGGATATATACAGCTCACAGATAAAGAGGGAGGAATTGATGCCACACCACCAGCTGGCTCTAATAAGCAAGGAGAACAGCTTGAAGTGTCACCCGGGCTGTCTCCTTCCAGACTAGGAGGAATGAAGGTCTTCCCTAGGTTTTGGGATGAGTACTTTTCCCTCCTCTAACTTCTTTTTGACCCCCCAGTTGAATGGTGGATATCATCAAAACCAAACTTTCCTTCCTCAGCAGCATCAGCAGTCACATCAAGACCCATTTGATCAGAACTAAAAAGTTTCTCCTTACTCAACTGGATTAATGAGTTCATAGAAGCTTTAGGCAGGGGAACTCCTGAAGAAAGAAGCATGGGTGTTTAGTTCTTCTCTATTAGCTTGCTTGTGTAAATAATTTGTTTTCTCTCTCCTGGGACACTGCATTTTGAAATAGGCTTTTTAGAAGGCAATAAACCTCATTTGTTGAAATGGTGAAACTGGGTCCACGTACTGCCAAAA
>QUSF01000008.1:28416436-28455125 GCA_003676055.1 Chloebia gouldiae | reverse complement strand
CCAGCAGTGCCCATTAAGAATGCCAGTGACCACAGTGAGGAGCAGGCTTGCCGTGTCAAGCCTGTTTGCAAACATGTTCATACACATTCATAGACACACCACAGTGGCAAAATCTGCTTAAAGGGAGTATAAACAATTTCAAAATCGAGACCTTAAAATGAAAGGTGGATGCTTACCTAGCTCTGAGGAAGCAGGACATAGGAATGCTCTCTCATGTCCAAGAGGATTTTTATATTAATCCACGGCTTCCATGAAAGCTCCCATTTATCTTCAGGCCCAAGAGCCCTGGTTGGCCCCACTGAGCAGCTCCAGTTGCTGCCATGCAATTTATAGCTGCTTTTTGAGAGAGGCGTGAACTCTGGCATGAGCTGGAGCAGTCCTGCTTGATAGTTGTGGCAGCAGTGGTGAGTTCTACAAGGTGTCTCCAGGGCCACTGGCAATTGCTCCACCTGCATGAATATCACACAGAACTGGGACATTAAAATGCATTTATTATGAACTATATTGTGACTGACTTTTCAGTCCAATGGGAGCTGCTGGTGTTTATTCAAGAACCTAGACCACTGAAATGAAGTCCAGCTTTGCCTGGTTTGGTAGAGCCATCAGAGCCGTTGGCTACTCTTTTACAGAGGGAAGGGGAGACACGGCTGCTCCCCTCTCCCTGCCAAACATTTGAGAGTAGTGAGGTGAACTGCCAGCCACAGAGGAAAACAAGACCAGAAAAGGCAGCAAACAAGAGGCAGGTTAGAATATAGCCAGCCCCACCAAACTGGAGCAGAACTGAGCTCTAAGACCTGGAAAAAATTCACTGGAAAAGCCTCTGCCTTTGAAGAATCTGAGATATAGTGTGAAGTTTCATGGCTTGTGTTTCTTATTTATCCCTGAGACCCCTCTCCTCAATCCAGCTGTGAGATGGGCTTGGCATGGTTTCCTATGCATACAGTAAGCCTGTTGAATAGCAGGTTTTGTTGTTTGTTTTGGTTTTTTTTTTTGTTTTGTTTTGTTTTGTTTTTTGCAAGCCCTGAACAGCTGGGCTATATTTCCCATCATACCAGTGTGGGTTAGAGACCAATTTGTAGGCAGAAGAATTTAAGATGGGATGCCCCTGAGCACCTGACTAGTCTGGACAAGACCGGCATACAGAATTCCCCAAGCTGCTGCTTTGCTGTGTTATAAACCATGGAGAAGTGAGGGACGCTTTCCCATGGAATTTGGGGTTGACTGGGCCAGGGCAGTGTGTACTTCAGCTATAAAAATCACGTCCCAAGTTCAAAGGAAAAGTGTGTTACCAGAATGGATCTCCAGTGTCCTGAGAAGATGCCACAGGGAAAGAACAGACTGCTTATCTACTGTCACACGGTGGGAGCTGCAACAAGGAGCAGAAACTGTTAATTCCTTTGGCTAGCTTCTCTCATGGCAGCCAAGATTCGTGCATCAAGACACTTTCCTCTTGCTCTGGCTCCTGCCCTAGATGCCCGTCACACTGCTGTGAGTTCTGCAGGAGTGAGAAGAGAAACCACAGCCCAGGAAAAGACAGAGGAGTCGCTTGCATCTCTCTCCTGTGAGCTGAACATATTGCTGCTGCAGCATAGGAACAACTGTGCCATCTCCCAGCCATGGAGGTGCATCCACCCCAGCCTCCACAACCAGGTCATGTCCACCAATGACTTCAGAGTGACCTTTTCTCACCTGCAAACATGATGTATGTTTCATTTTATAGCACGTGATAGCTATTACTTCAGTGCATTCCAAATCTGGCCCTTGGTAGCATTATGCATATTAGACTTTCAGCTTCAAGCTGGATTTCTTGTTCTGATTTGCACTCAGCTGTTCCTCATAGCAAAGAGGAGGGAGATGGGAATCAAACTGCATGAAGGAGGCACAGCAAAAACTGCTTAAAACAGACCGAGATGTTTTGTTTCATTTTCCTAATTACTTTTTCATACATTGTGAACATATCAAACATAATTACACACATACAAAGAAAATAAGCTACTAAAAAACCCCACTAACCAAGAAGTGAACAAAACCCTAGAGAACTGAGCCAACTAGTTTTTCTGCAAGCCTAGTTTTTTTGTAGCTAGGTTAGTATTGGGATCCCGAGTTGTTCTGTGCTCTGTTCTGTTGCCCTGCAATATACAGTGAGGCAGAATCTCTCCTTGTTCCACCTCTTCCCTTTCTCTCAGCCCTTGTCCCATGAAGGTAGATCTGGCCAATAGCTTTCCAACACTCCCTCAAATCAATACAGATCTCCATGGTGGGGTTCTGATGAGAGAGCTGACACCAGCTATACTTCCTGACCAGCCAGGAAATGAAAACGTGGAACAGCTGCATAACTGTATTTCCAGCTCAGCAGCACTTACTTTTTACCTTCCCTCTCTTTTAATTTCAAGATTTTTTTGACAACAGTATTCAAACAACATGTATACTTATATGGGGATGTGCAAACACTTGGACATCTCAATTCCCAAAGAAGGTGTGCAGCAGAAGCCCAAGTTTCTCAGAAAGCCTCTGCAGTATCAGAGCAACACAGAAACACCACACATGTCTCTGAGCACTGTGTAAGATGTGAGGGCCATGGCATCTGATCCATCTCCTCACTAGCTCAGGGAACCAGAAAGGAGATGCAATAATGAGCCTCCAGCTGCCAATGAAAGCTCATTCCAGCTGTGTATCTACCAAAAGCTATTCCTTTCTCTATAGTCCAAGCCAAAGTAATGTGGCAGTAGTGATGAGACCTCTGCAAGGGAGATGATGACTGCCAGACACTACTGTGAATAATCCTCAGGAACTTGGGAATGATCTGAGCCATATTCTGATCCCACTGCTGAACATGTATCTTCTTTTTAGGTGGCGCAGTGTGGGCAGGAGAGAAGCAGTGGTGGGACCTGTGTTTAAGTAAGGACTTCCTCAGTGAACCCTAGTTCAGCATCCCTGATTCTGTCTCTGACCCACCACTGAAGGACAGCAACTTGAGTTGATCCAAGTTTGAACTTGGAAGTACCAGCTACTGAGTAAACGAGCCTCTGTCTTCACTATGGTTGATGGAGCCCAGCATGCTCTCACCTTTTAAAAAACCAGGCTGATATTTCCAGTCTTTCTCTCACAGCTGTCTTAACTTGCAGGAAAGTAATGATTGTGATTCATCCTTTTATCTTTACACTAAAACGGGAAAAAGACAGTGTTTGTAGCCTGGATTTAAAATTGTTTTCTAAATAAAGTCATCTGTGCTCTAGATCTCCAGTTACAGCGAGGAGTGACCTACACCGTACCAATTTAAGGGACAACAGATCATTAGGGAGAACTGTGATGAACCAATTATTCGTCACTTCAGCATCATGTTTTGACAGTGCACTGTTTAACTAGACCCTACAAAAATTTAATTACTAATTTTACTTTATGTTCTTTAATTAATACTGTTGATATCTAATCCTTCCCCAGACTTGGAGTGTCTGCAAACAATGCCGTTCTAAGGCGGCAGCAGGCATTTGCTTTATTACCTCTTGGCAGCCAAACCAGACCACTGCAAACCTGGAGGAGAATCAGATCTCCTCTATGCTCAGATAGCAACAAGAATGCCATTATTCCAGGGAAGGGGAAAGCATTCCTGCAGCTACATTAAAAGCTCTTGTCTTTATTAGTGAAAGTACTAACATTTCCCAGTATGCTTTCAAATTGTAGTCAAGTATTTTGCCTTCAGTTTGGAGCTGCTAGCAAAAGCAACAAAGTAATACACAACCAGTAACTTGAGGATCATCACCTACACATGTAACTCTCACAGAGGCAGAAGCTGGCTGGTCTAGAACTTGGTGTACAGCCTTGAGAGTTTGAAGAATGTCCCGTTTGTGAGCTAAAGCACTTGCTCTTCTCTAACGGGGAGCAAATTTGTGTATATAGAACAAAACCCATTGCAGAGACAAACTATATTTTTCTGAAATGCCACTATATATTGCTACCATTCCCTAGAAAGGCCAAGCATTATGAATTCAAATGGCAGGAAGCAAGAAGAGATGGTACCTAAGATGCACTACCAGTGAGTTCGAGTTCATTAATCATTACAGGCCTTCACAAGACCCAGCAGATTGTTACTTTGTATTTGGCACTTCATCTTCAGCCTGGAGAGAGCTGCATCAGCCAGGAGTGAGGACAGCCTGTGACCAGGTCAGGTTCTTGGGGTTCAGCTAACACAGACCAGCACTGTAGAGGCGGCTTGATTTGAACAGGAGAGCCTCAGCAACACAGTAAATAGCTTTGAGTATGGATTACAAAATCTGGCCTGTTAGATTTAATATTTTAATCTACTGCCCAAGTGTACTGTGGCACTAATCACAGCCACAGCAGATTCCTCAAGTAGCTGACAATTAGAGAGATCATCAATAATCCCTGCTGAGCTGCACAGATGAAAGCTACCAAGAGGATTTAAGGGTGAAAAAAGGTATATCCAGAAATTCATTATGTTCCAGTTGAGACAAAACAATCCACTAATATCTGACAACTGAGAATAGTCCAGAAAACTGGAACAGATATTGAAAATGAGCAAATTTCAACAGGCCTAATGTAGATGTGATGAACTAGTTATAAATATTAAATCCAGGAAGCTCTGTCACTAAGGATGGATAGCATTCCTGTTGGTAACTGTAAGGCTCTATGCCCTAGATGGCATTGCTCTGCAACATTAGAAAATACACTTCTAAAATCCAAGCTCTCCCTGCAGTCAGCACAAAAAGATTTCAGGCAGGACAAGTGTTGATTTAAGTTCACACACAAAGCAGAGTTCTCTTTTTAAAATGTTACTTGTTTGAGACATTTGCACTGCAGCTGATTAATATTATTTATGCCACTTTTTCTTTTCCCCAGTTATTTTTAAAATGCTCACTTGTAAAATCTTGTGTGCACAGTTTGAAGTAGTTTCACTGCACCTGCTCTCTCCAGGCTGTGGCATTCAATTGTTTTTGTTTATGCTGTGCTACTCTTCTCTAGCAATTTGCTTGGCCCTGTAAAGAGAGTGCTGTTTGTTCCCCACAGTCAGAAGCTGAAGATCAGCCTCCTCCTCCTCTCTGAATGCTGCAGCCTGCTCAAGGCAGCTGGATGGGAAGTGGGCAGATGCCCAGCTGTGCCCAGAGGGCTGATCACTGCTGCAGCAGGGAGGAAAACCACGCAAAACCAACATACCTGCAGCTTATCCCAAGTCCCATGTCTCCACACTGCTCTCCCCAAGGCATGGTCACACATTGCCTCTGCTTCAGCTTTCCAGCCAGCACAGTGTACTGGGAGCACCTGTGTGCATCCACCTCCCAGTGCCAGGGATTGGGAGATGCACTTCCAGGAGCTGTGCAGCCCAGCAGCAACCCACAGGCTGCCCAGTTTTAGACAGCAGAATTGATTTGGCACTAAAACCTCTTACAGTTAAAGCCCTTGTTTTCCAGGGTGTGGTTAGGATGTCTAGAATATCCATGTCCTGGCATGCCTGTGCAAAGATAGGGAGAAGCCCCAGGTAGGAAGTCTCACCTGGAGCTGGGAGGTGTGCATGAGAGCTGTATGGAAATGCCCCAGCCTTCCTGCAGTGTAAAACCCCATTGCTTTGGGATGCCAAGCAGCCCCACAACCTGCCCAGCATGCACACACTCTTTCTGTTGGAAAAAACAGGTCAAAATCAAGTGGGCAGAGCCTGGAGGGAGATTTTTTTATCTGCAATTTACAAAGAACGTATCTCTTATCTCTGCAAGTGTTATTTCAAAGCAAGTAACGTCTGGAGTGGCAAAAACACAAGTCAGTCCTCTGTAAAGCAAGCTAGATGTGACCTCCAAAGGGGGAAAAAACCAGATTTGTGCACTAGTTTTGCATATTTAAGGTAGTCATGTGGGAGAGGAGGGTTAGTTTTCTTTTAACCAGCTTGTACTTTTGCTCTGATGCTTAATTTTTTTTTTTTTTTTTTTTTTTTTTGTTCTGTACTAAGAATTCACATCTTTGCTTAGTCAGGGCTTGTGATGGTTGAAGAATAACTGCAAAGGCAACACAGGAACAGCTTCTAAAGGAGCAGAAGTAAATACATGAATATGAATACATGTTCATCCATATCTACTCCATTGAAAGCAATGATGGCTTGCCATCACACTTTGATTTTCCTAATTTTAATGGAAGTGGTTAGAAATTCAAATACTCGCCTGATCTCTGAAAACCAATTTCTAATTTTTGGGCTGTAAGCTACATAAAAATTTTCTGAAGTGAAGCACACAAGGCAAAATCAAAAAAGATGCACATTTGGCATATCACCATGGCATAGGATAGGAAGTGAGAGTGTCTTCAGAGACCAACAGCTAACTGGAACTGCACCAAAGTGTGACAAGAAGCAAGATTATCTTTGAACCAGAAAACCAGTCATGGGGAAATAGCTAGAGAGATGGAGCATCCGTATGGATTCCAACATATGCTTTGGGTTGTAACCACACAGAGATGGAAAGCAAACAATCACACCAATGGAAAATATTTTCAAGACAACTGCTGGGCTGGCACTGATCAAAGACATTTTCTGCATTAACATCAAAGCTGCACCTCATCCCTGCACTTGTGGACAGAGTTGTAGGACCAGCAGGTATGCCTTTTCTGCACTGCAGGACTCTTCTGTACCTGGAATGAGCTGTGGATGTGTAAATAACCTGCCTAAGACACAGCACTGCTTCTTGGAGACATGGTGTGTACTTCAGAAGGAAGAGATCCTTTTGTCAGCGAATGTTACAAAGACACAAGTAAAGGTGTTTAAGGTGAGGCAGCCAGACCCAGTTACATGCCTTTTCATTCCCGGATCTCAAGTCCTTCCTTCAGGGAAAGTACAATGGGAGGGGGGGCCTGCTGAGATGTCCCATGGGATGAGGTAGGAGGAAGAAGCATCCTGTTACCAGGGCAGGCTGAGCTGGGGGGGGGGGGGGGGGGGGGAGGGGGGGGGGGGGGGAAGTTGAGGGGAGCTGCAGCTCCCTAGCTGGTGCAGAGTAGAAAAGCAGCACAAGTATTTCCCCCTTAAAGCAGAGGCTTCTGACCAGCCCTGCCGCACTCCAAGGGAAGCTGCCTGTCCCCTCATTATTATTCCAAGCATTACAGAAAATATTACTCCAGGAACTGCTTCCAATGGAGGACTGGCTCTCATCACCATGGCTTCAACAGCTGAGCAGGCACAGGCACAGGTTCCTCCAGACGGGAGAGTGACAATCAACACCTGCTTCCCTTTGCTAGAACAGATTTAACTAATGCCAGTGCAGTAATTTCTGATCTGTATTGTTGTAAATGAGCAGAATTTAAGTCTTTATAAAATAACACATAAAGTTCCCAGAGTGTTTGTTTCTGCACAGATTCCTACGTGTACAGGATGACTTCTAAAGGAACTGCTGTGGTGCACACACCTTCACAGCAAACACACATTCAGTGGCACAGGTAATACAAAGATTAACAACTCTCTTCTTCTTCCTTCACTCCCTAATCCAGTGCTTAGATCAAACAAGGGGTATAAAATACTCTCAAAATTAAGCCAGAAATTAATAAATCATTAGGATTGGAACCCAAAGGGGTGCTATAGTCCTATGTCCAAGCACACCCTGAAATGTTAAGTTTGTACAAAGAGAGGATATTTTTATTGATAAACGTTATACTGTCTTAGTGTATATGTCTGACACATTATTAAATCAATTGACAAAACATTTAAAGTAATTCATTCGGATAAAACTTTTTGATATTTCATAGACAATAGTGCTGTGAATTTTGTTTATAGTATAACACATTAAAATCACAGAAATACAAGTTTCTAATTTCATAGGTTACCAGCAAACAGAGAAAAATGCATGCTTTCATTTTTGTTAGATTTGTAACTTACACAGGCAAGTGGAACAGCTATGCACAGAAGACTACTCTACAATAAGTTGCAAAACATACAGAAAGACTGACCTTATAACACTTGTACAAGTATGACAAAACCATTGCAACTAATTTCAAAAGGTAAAAAATGTTTTGTCTGTGGCTTCACCATTTTAACACTTTCAAGCTGACTTAATTGAAAGCTATTTTGAGTAGAATTATATTACTAGAAACCACTGCTTGTTTTGCTTTCTGGCTGGTTGTAAATGAACATACATTATATGTACATTTGCGCTCAGTTCCACCTACATTTTCTTCCTGATGATTATAAGCATCACAGAATTGCCCAGCAATAAGGGACCCAGACAGTGTCATTTGATCCCCAATCAAATAGAAAGTGCTCCTATCAGTCACTTTTACTGCTGTGTTTCCTGCAGCTTGAATGCTGTGACTATCACAAAGCAGAAACCTCACCATGCCCAAGATTCAGAGACTGGTAAAGTCTCAGCCTTCTTTTTTGGAACAAGCCACAGCAGGGATCACATTTAGCAGTCTATGACTTCAGCAAGAGTACAAACCCAAATTCTCTATTATAGCTCTGTGAAATGACCAGATCTTGAACAGCTGACTGCTGGGCCCTGAAATGATTTAAACACCTCACCCCCAAAAGGAGTGCTGGCACTAGGGCTATCCCCACATGCCCTGGTGATGCCAGGCTGACTGTGGGTACTGAGCTTGGCTACTTTTGGCTTGGCACTCATGTACACACATCAGTTTGGGTTTGGCTTGGAAAAAACATTGGAAGGGGCTAAAACTTACACAGCATACTAGAAGATTAACAAGTCTGTCTGCTCACCTTTTTGTTCTCTGGAATCCTGATTTACCTGAGTCTCAACTCCCATTGCCAGGCCTGTGCTGGAGTGCTTGGCAGAAGTGCCCCTTCCACTGCTTGTCACACACCTGTGTCTGTGCCCAGGAGAAGCGGCACTCCTACCCTCCCACATGTCCCACTGGCTGAATCTCTGATGAATGCACCAGCAAGAGGAACACCCAAACCATTGCCAGACCTTGCCAGGAGGGTTCATATTGCACATGACTTTGATAGACAGAAAAAACCAAAAAACAAAAACAAAAGTAAAAAAACACAAAACAAAAAGAAACCACAACAACACAAAAAAAACCCCAAAAAACAAACAAACAAAAAACCTCAAAAAACCCCCAAACAAATTCCCCAAACTGTTACAAACATCTTCCAAGTAGTGTTTCAGTCTTGAAAGCAAAGATTCGATGCAAGGATGAAGGTAACATTCCATTAGCAATCTCACACAATACTGCCTGCATAGTAGGGATTCTCAGCATTACAAGGGGGAACAGTGAATTCAATCACACTGCTCCTCAAGGGAATGCTAACTAAAATTTATCCCTAAATCTTCAAAGCACTGCCAAGTTCACTGCACACCAGAGAACTCTCAGGTACACAGACTGGCACACACCTGTACAGCCAGGGTAAGAGTCAGAGACATTGCGTTAGGCATCTCTTTCCCTTCTCTCTCAGGAAGTGACAAAGTACTATTCAGCTTTCCTGACCAAAGAAGATGGGTTGCAAAGATCAAGTAGCATCCAGGAAAATCTTCATGTAAATGCCACCCCTGTGAAACCTGCCAGTATCTGAATTACAGACAGCTTTTTGTGATGCCATACTATTTTCACTTGCACTTGCTCTCCACTGGTGTTGCATGATTACAGATTCACACTTTGTGTCCTCTGCTTCTGGCACTCATTAAAAAAAAAATTACTTCAGAATGAAATTACTACACAAACATGCTTACTTTGGCTTCTTTCAAAAACCTATTGTGGTTCAATCTCTGTGCTTACTCACTTCACCTATCAGCAGTTCCATGATACAGAAATGCATATTATGCTCAGAGGTCCCGAGTGCAGCGAGAAACATGAGAGAAAAACATTGTTTCTTAGAACCAAGGATGAAAAACTCAGCTGAGCTCTATGCTTGACAGAGTATAGGAGCTCGCTCTATGCAAAACTTGAACATTATTACAAACCTTCATGAAAGACTGAGGCTGTACTTCGTATGATCAGGCTTTATCTTCCGTTTTTTTTTCCTTTCCTGATCTAAAATTGCCCCATGTCTTTAAAAGATGACAAAATAAAGTGCCCTCCAATACACTGTCTGTAAAAGGACTCCATTGTTGCTGTTGTATTTTCCTCCAGAAAGCAGTACTGTATCCCCACTGACAGTGACAATCTGAGAGATTCTTCTACACTGGAGATCTGCTGACCCCCCTGAACCCAAACCAGTGTGGTGGAAATAGGGTAGAGTTGTGTTTGTGAGCAGTGGGACCGTTTTTACTGCAGGATTTCAAGGTGGGAGGTCCTTGCCTGCTGTAAATAGGAACAACCCTGTCATAAAGCTGGGACAATACATGTCAGCTTCCCCCAAGCATTAGCTGGCACATGACACCTGGTTTAGGGGGATCTTCACATTTAACCAGAGTCAATAACTTACTTTTGAAAATAACTGGGGGAAACAAGTCAAAGGAAGATTAATTCTCTAATGAGAAAGGGGGAACAAAATAATAAAAAAGTCTACTTGTGGATAGCTTATGAAATGTGAATTTTGGTTATTGCAAATAGTACCTTGTAACAATGATATTACAAGTATTAAAAGTGCAAGGACTATTTACTATTTTCATATTTCTACTCTTATAGATCACTTCCAGAAGCATCTTTGGGTCTCTCAGCATTTCTCAGCTTCTCTACTAATAAAAGTTACAAGAATCATTTGAGAAGGTCTCACCCCTTTTTGTGGCCACTTAAAATGATAGAACAATGCTTTAAATAGCTTAGTCTGCTTGGCCCCTGATCCAGGGAAACCTGGCATTAGCTTTAGGAGGGGACCAAAATTAGGTTCCTAATTCTTCTTCCAGCATGGGGAAATGCTCTCTTGAACCAGGGGCTCAGCACTCTGTGTTTGATAATTAAATGCACAAATACTGTAGTGCAGAACTTTCTGACCCCCTCAATGTACCACACATGCTCTTTTTTTTTTCCCCAAAGCTGACTTTATATTCAGCAACAGAACTGGAATTTCAAGTGACTAACAATAATTAGAAATATTACCCAATGTACACAGATGTATTACACAGATGCATGGCAACTGCCATGCACCACTCATAATACCTTGCTAAAACAAATAAAAACTTTGTTTGAGTTTATAAATAGGTATGTGTAAGATTGTCTTAAATACTCATACACCTATAGCGTCTTTAGCACTTGCCATGGTAAGAATTTATTCCTATGCAGAAACAGCTAATTACCACAGAGCTTCAATTTAACAAGTTAGCACATATACTTTACTAGGTCAAGTGTATATATATATGTATAAATATGGTATTTTGCTTGAATACAAACCTATGTTCATACATTTACAAAAAAAAACCACTAAAAACCTGACAATGAATTATATGAACTTGTGACCAAGTCCCTCAGTAAAACTCCCATAGTATAATCTAGCTTCACAAAGTGTAAAAGGCCCAGGTCAGATCTAGAATCCCTTAATTAGATCAATTATATTTATTGTATAATGAATGTCTTTGCACATGAGGGCAAAAAAAGAGTGCAAAATTCCCTTGAGGGAGTCTCTGAAAACACACAAGAAGTGTTCCCATGTCCTGTGCAGGGCCTGATTATTTCAGTGGCTTGGGGCACTTTCCAGGCAGGCAGTTTGTGCTGTTTGGAGTCAGGTGCTTGGAGGCTGGTGTGCCAAGCAAGGATCTCTTTGCATTTTCTCTGATCAGCTTACTGGATCAAAACCTGCACACTATTTGTGCTAGCCCAGTGCATTAATTCTGTGTTACAGAAAGCAGCATGTGGGCCAGCCATCAAAGCCAGAGGGATATAGCTTATGAGAAAGTGGAAGCAAAATTCTGAATCCTGGCAACACAAGAAGCAAGATAAAATAAGGAAGCAAAGTGGGTGGCTACTGGGTATACAGGGATGTCTGCCCATGGGAGAGATTTCATGGAATATCCCAATATTTATACAGGCTCCATCCAAAGTCCTCCTGTGACACAGCATCTGCCACTCAACATCCTCCCCTACACACATGAACTGAATGGAGCCCTTGCTCCCTCCCCTGCTCCAGCATTTATCAGCCAAAAGCAACCCTGACCAGAGCTAAGGAAAGACTTGGTCCTCAGGAGAACACATGCTCCTGCTCTGAAAAAGGAGCAAGTGTAATCCTAGGCTGGCAGCAGTAACTAGTAGCCAAGGGGCCTGTGCCCCTGCAACCCTCTCCTCTCCTGACAGGAAAAAATGTTCAGCAGCAGGCATTACTCCTCCGGGAGCCCAAGGTCTCATTTTACTTGTCAGGCACGCCAATGGAAAACCTCAGCAACAAATGCTCAGCAGTGGAGCAGATCTGTAACCAACTACAAACATCCTCACAGGGTCAGGCATACAGTGGTGTGTTTTTCCTCAGCTGGCAATAAAAATGTTGCATTGAATTGCTCCTATAAAATTATCTCACTGACTTTTAGCACCATTCAAATCCTACCCGGCAGACAAAGACTACACTGACATGATTTCTATCAGGTTCTTCTGGTGTGGGTGGTTTCCAACTTGTTTTGCAAATCTATTAGAAAAACAGAAACCTATCTAAAAACTACCATAAAGTAATTCTTGCTACATAAATATGTTTAAAAATATGTTGCTTAAAACAATCTGCTTTTTTTGGAAGCCTTCCTGAAATTAGGTGCTTCTACCCCAACTTGGATAACTTGGCCTAGATGTCAGACTGTTTCAGGACAGCAAAAAATTGATTTCATAGCCAAGTTACATCCCCAGGGCACAACGAAACAGACTGCCATTTCTTACCCTATTGCTTTCCCAGAATAAAGCGAACTTCTCCAAAAGGCAGGGATCAAGTCCTCCCCAGAGTTTGATTCTGCAGATTCAGAGAGACAAGTGTAAGTAGTAGTAGATGCAGAAGTAGATGCTTTTTGGAAGTAGGGCAGAAGTAGATGCTTTTTGGAACTGAGCTTCAGATTTGAGACCGCTAAGTGGTAACAGAGTATTCATGTAAATCCCCTTAAAGGTGTTTGGTCTTATTAATTAATAGTCATTTATCTATTCAGGTAAGAAAATAAAAAGGCCACTCACCCAAAAAAACACTGTGTCCCCATCCTTTCCAGGACTCACTGCTACAAACACATCACTGACCCTACAACAGTCACAGGGGTTCTGCCCCTGATTTCACCAAAGTCAGATTTCACTCAAGTCCCTGAATACTGAAAACTCTCTTCCTGAAACTAAGCCTTGCATTCTGCTTGGTACATCCATTCAGCACACTCAGACTCTGCAGCTCCTTAAATCTGAAGTGGCTGAGGTCTTTCAAATATTCATATTTCCACTGCTTTCCTTAAAACCATGTCTTTAAACTGATTCAGTTAAAGTTGTACCAATCTAAAAGGGACATTCTTACGAGAATTTAAGTCTCTTTTAGACTAACTTGAAGTGGCTGCTGATCAAGTGAAACTTTGAAAGTACAAGGCAGAATTAAATTCAGGTAACCATGGTCCGCTGAAATTGATTTTTAAAACATATTTTTAAAAAAGTTTAAAGCTCCAGTGGTGTAACTTTGAAAGAGACAAACCTCGCACTATTGCATCTCCGTGAACTTTAATTGAATTTATTAGGTTTTCAAAAAATCTTAATATAAGAAATATTTGTCAGTCAGCAGAAAGCTATGGTTTTCTAAAAAGTTATTCAATAACATTGAATGCACATTTCATCTTACAAGTACCAACTGGAAAAGACATAAAAATCCCTGTTTTGACAATAGGGTATTAAATGTTACCTTCAGGTCACTCTACCTACCTTGAATGTCGTTTTTTCTAAAACATAACTGCTGCTCTACCTGATTTGTTTTGTCAAAAAAAAAAACCCAGTCCTGCACCTCATTCTCCAGGAGCACCACCATCACAAATCCAAAGCTAATCAATTTATTTCAGTGACACAGCTGAGGACAGAGATCTGGAAACTAAGCATGCAAGTGGTATCACAGCAAAACCAACAAATTATGCAAGTGAAAAATCTCCCATGCACACATTTCATATTGATGTTCCTATCACAGAAAAAGTCTATTAAAAATCACAGCACATGAAAAACAAAAATTTAAAAAAAGGCAAAAAAAGAAGGCAAGTAAAAAGTTCACCTTTGGTGGGACAAAAGCAGTTTTCATGGAATGTTTTAAGACCATCTCTTATCATACCCTCTCCTGTCATTCTGCCTTTGAACTACTGCCAGTGGAAGGCCATCCATGTCAAGCAGATATGAAGCCAGCCAAGGGTCACATATTTAAGTCAAAGTAAGAACTGCAGTGAAGCCTCTCCATTGAGAAAAAGGCTCTTTAATCTCCCTTTGAAATATTAATTGAATATCGTCTGAAATTGCTAGGAATGGAAACAAAAGCAGTTGACTGGTCCAAGAGCCAGAGCAGCCTTGGATGCGAAGGTGACCTTTGCTTTCGGAAGATGAAAACTGCAAATGAATCACAGTCATACTAAAAATACCCAACACAACCCAGCTTCTCTAGTGGCTCCCTGCAGCCCCTCAACCCTGAGCCTCAGAGCCCCTCAGCTCCCTCTTTCCACCCCCAAGCAGCCGCTGCCAATCCCAGCAGCGGTGCCAGCCTGGCTGGCTCCTGAGGCCCTGCATCCGGTGACAGCTTGCAGCTCATCCAGCCACAGGCAAAGCAGAGCCTCCCATGGGGACACTGAAGCCAGGCACTGGCTACCCTCTGGAGTCTGACCTCCCTGGGAGGAGAGAGCTCCTGGGAGATTCAGTCCTCTGTAAGGCCCAGTAAAGCTCTGAGTATGCCCTGCAACAGAATAGAACTGTCCATGCCACTTCTGGAGACAGCATACAGGAAGGATTCCAAAAATTGCTGGTTTTTTGCTCTGGGGCCTTCTACACAGGTCGTGACTGTGTTAACAAGAATGAGAGGCAAGCTCTCTCCTGGCACACTGAGTCGGTCTACTCTGTTCCAAACCAGGTGTGGACCTGACAATTTCATGCAAATCATCAGCACATCTGGCAGAAAGCATTGCTTTAGCACGTGCTTATCAAGCCATCTACAGCACAGGTAACGGCAGTTCAAGGTACCTTTTGCTTCTGCTTAGAACAAGCTGCTTGCAGAACATTCTGGCAACACATACAAGTATCAAAGCAAGGTATTTCAGGTTTTACACACAACACAAAACTACAACTATTACAGTATTTAATGCACACCAGTAGGAAAAGTTCCTAAGAAATACATGTGTAGTTCTTGTGCTGTGGGATAGTTAATGGCTATTTCGCAGAAATAGATCCAATTGGCTCCATTGGAGCAGCAGTAAAAATATTCAAAATAGAAGAAATAATAGGCCCTGATATGAAACATCTTTTTTTCCTTCCCCTTATCAGCAAGGACACACTCTGCTTAGGAGCAACTGCATCTTGCTATGAAGTGAAGCTGTGGGTTTGTGGGGTGGCTTTAGTGACATGTGCCACATTGTTGCAAACATCATTTGACTTATAGAAGTATTTTAGGCATTTTAGCGATTGCTATTATTACTATTCATCTCATTAACAACAACAATAAAAAAAACCAAAAACCCAGCAACAGGAAGGTACAGTGGGCTTCCTAACGCAAGAGGATGTCCCGTGGGCACAGATATGAGAAGGCTGCTCAAACCTCAGCTGCAGAGCTCAACAAGCAGCAACACAATTGCTTTCCAGGATGAAAACTGGTGATGCAGGCATGTCATCCACTCTCTGTCTGTCTCTGGACCCTTTCTTCTTCTTGCCAGGGATCCACCGACACACTTTGTTCCCCGAGCGAGGCCAGTGGGACGTGGCTTTTTCCACAGGACTTTGCTGCCACACACAGTGCAAGAGCTGCCAGTGCCTCCACGTGTTTGGTGTAACAAACAAAGAAAACCAGCTGCTGAGCTGAAGGGAAACCACAGGGTGTAAATATTTTCATTTACAACATTTTGCCCAAAGAAAATCAGATTGAAAAAATCAATTCCAAAAGTGCAAATGAAAAAGAAATTGGCTTTTCATCTGTGAACAGAATGTGGCTCTCTTCTTTTTTCTTTTAAACTGGAGCACTTTGTTTTCCTGCTATAGTTTAGGGTTTGGTTTTTTGGGTTTTTTCCTTTCTTTCTGTTATGTAGGGTTTGCTGTACCTTTACTATTATCTGCCACTGTATGTACCATAGACAAAAACATTCACCTAGCTGGTAGTCTCTTAATACATTTCATAGCAGAACATATACAAGAGGATCAGAAGTGATCAGTGCTTAAAGTAAATACAAGAGCCACAGTGGCAAGAATGCACAGTATCAATACATACAAATGAAGCAGTGATGGTGTTTCTCAGGGGTGGAATCTGCCTGCATATTAACACAGAATTATACAAAATCTAGCAGGGATATTGGAACAATGAAGAGCTAAACTTTCACAATAACTTAAGATCTGTGAGAGAGTCTGCATTGAAGATATTCCACATTTTAACATATGCCATCTCTGTCTGTGTCTTCCTCCCTCCCAAAAGGAGAGGTGATGAATCCACATGATCTGTTATCAGATAAGTTCAACTGCTTAAGATGAAAAATATCAGGCTAGGTCCAGTGTATACTTTAAAGAATGGCAAATTATGACTTCAGTAACCATGTCTGTGCAAAATATGCCTCTTTCCTCTTAAAGAAACCAGTGTCTGTAACTCAGAAAAGTTTTCACATGTACTTATGTCCTTCTCAGAATGAATAAGACGCGAACTATTGAATCCCCCAAAACAAGAAATCTGATGAAACAAAGAAAGTTCTGGCCTTCCATTTCCATTTGCAGACCATTAAAAACCAGGATACGTCCTTGGTAGCCCTTCTGGGCTGGCAATCAAACTATTGCTTGGAAATAACAAACACTCTTGTAATAAAACTCCAACATTCATAGTAAAATGGTAGCACTGTTTACCCTTTGAATCCACATTTAGCTTGCATTCTTTAACAGACGTGTACAAGGTTAACTATTTATAGTAAAAAGTCATCAGTTTTTTCCTTGATAATCTTCTTTTATTCATTCTTATGCTGAGTACCTTGAATTGCATTTCCATTTTACACTGCCCTGTGGCCTTTGGATTGTTACAGGAGACCCAGCACTCAGAGGGAGAAGATGCAAGAGAAGATGTTGATCTCTGACAAGTGAAAAAAAAAGACCAAAAGCAAAACCCCCACTCCCAAACAAACAAAAAAACCTGCAAACCCGAAACTAAAAGCTAAAACCAAACAAAAACCACTCCCCACAACCAAAAAAAAATTCCCATTTTTCTCCTTGAAAGTCAACCTCCATATGACGTACCCTCTCTTGCATTGTAGCAATAGTCTTAAGTCATAAATTAATTCGTCTTCCATCAAATAACTTAAAAAAATAAGGAATTGTAGCAGACCAGTTTGACTGGTTTAACACCAGTTAACAGCCAGTTCATCTTGAGTCTCAGTCACACTGTTCAAAAACTGAGCAAGGAAATCACATGGATGTTGAAAAAAGCTCTTCATATCGACGGAGGATTGTTCCAGGTTGTGGGGGCCAGAGAGAGAGCAAACCTAGATGGGGCCATGGGTCCTATGAACAGTGAACAGGATATAGGTCACGACTTGGAGGTGCACTGCATCCAGGAAATGCCAGCCGTGGCTTGTATTGCACAGGTAAGAAGGAAGCTCCTCCCGACAGTCTGCCACCTGCGTTAGTGATCTCTGCACATTGGCAAGTTCACAAAAGTGAAAACATTGAATTCTGTCATGATGGAGAAACACAGGAAGATGCCGTAAAAGGAAAGGCACACACACCCTAGCTTCTTATCC
The DNA here is from genome assembly GCA_003676055.1 of Chloebia gouldiae. NCBI lineage: Eukaryota > Metazoa > Chordata > Aves > Passeriformes > Passeridae > Chloebia > Chloebia gouldiae. The sequence goes on along the minus strand of QUSF01000008.1, from coordinate 28,437,360 downwards.
AGTTTCCATTTGTTCAGGTGGACACCAAAAACCTACAATAAACACAGAGTAAGCCACCACAGCAGGAACATTTTGAATAAAGTGGTAAATCCCCTCCTCAACTACAGGAGCCAAAAAAGGGCTGTCCCCTTACTGATGATGGTTAGTTGGAAGCAATCACAAACTGCACCAAGTGAGCTGAAAACCACAGCTCAAGTAAATCAGAGCAGCAGTCACAAAAGCCACCCTGACTTACATCACCTCACCTTAGGTTTCTGCAGTGAATTTAATTTTGGCAAGAACAATCCCATCAAATTCAATCAGAAATGGATTTAAAGGCCAAGTTCCTTTTTTTTTTAACTCAAAATGCTTCATGTGCTCCTCTGCATCCCAACCTAGAGCCACACAGTCTAAGACTGCTTGACTTTGCATAGTTTGCTCCCACCAAAGATTAACATCTTGTGTATGTGGGAATTGTGTTCCTGTGCATTGCACAAGATTCCCCTCCCATCTCAAGATTTGGAAGACGCCACATCATTCCTCTTCTATAATTTCTGGGAAAGGTCAGGGAACACCAAGTACTGATTTCAATAGAAACATTGTCAGGCACTGTTTTTTCTGGAGTGTGTTGTATTTCAGAAGGATCCTAAAGAGGGCCAAGCAACCTGCTCAGCATTTTGTCTGCTTGTCTCACAGGACAATGGATCTCATCATGCATCAAGGGACCTGCTTCAGCTCTAGCATAGAAATTCCTAGTGATTACTAATGGCTCTCCCAGGTTCCTCCCATGGAAAACACACAGGCAGGAGTGTCATCCCATGGGAGTGGCAGCTCCTGCAAAGAGCCGAATAATGACCTTGGGAAGCTTTTCAAACAGGGAGCACCCCTATCTCACAACAACAGACTTTGCAACCACTATTTCAGCTGGAGGCGAGAAAGGATCAGGTGAAGAAAATGTCTATAAAAATCCCTCTTTTGGAAAAGAAGAACAAAAGGCTATATACATACTGTGACAAAAACTGATGCCAGCAAGAGACCAACAGAATATATAAGTCCTCTGCTGTTTAACCGAATCTGTAAAAGAAGGAAATTTATCAAACCATCTCACAATTTCAAACAATATTCCTCTCTGCTTATATTTCCATAATCCTAAACTGAGCTGATGAACTGCTGAGCTGCTAAACAGTGGCTTGCAAGCTGTAAATGCCAAGTCAGACCATTACATCACAGATAACTTTGCCTACTCCCTATTTTGCCAAAGAAGGAGTGTTATTAGCAGACTGTCCTTAGGACCTGACAATATTTCACAGTGTTCCACTTCCACGTGAGATTTGCCATCCCTTGTACTATTATATAATGACATTTTCTAATTCTTATATGAATCCTGTAAGAACAAACAGGGAAAGGAACTTTTGCAGACAGTCACCAATTAATGCTTCAGAGTGGGGGAAAATAAACAAGGATGCACACAAGCACCTGATTTCTTCCCCACTCTCACATTATTTCTTCCCTAATCTTACTCCTCTTGGTGAAGGGAACAAGTGAGTAATCTCCAAACCACAGTCTCAGATGCTGAAAAATTGTCTGTATCAATGCATCATGGCACACTAACATAGGCTGGACATTATTTAGCACTGAGGCAGATCAGACAAAGAGACAACTTACTGCCTGCAGGCCTGTGTACCAGGCAGCTCACAGGCTCTGGTGCAAGATGTCTTCATGGCAGAGCCCCAGTTACAGTCACTGTCCAAGAGAAGAACCAATATGCAGGTCTACAAAGCTGGGAAGCCATTAAACTGCCACTTTTAGAGGCTTTGAGCATAACCTAAGGAAATCACCTGTATCGTTAAGGCCCAAATACTTTTTAAAATGTGATTTTTGTGAGACATAAACCTAATGTTACAAAGGAAGTCTACAGGAAATAAAGCCATTTCTCCAATCCTGCTCCTCAGCTAGCATCACACTTATCCTTGCTTTCCCATCCTTCTCTTGGGGAACTTAAACATTATCCTTTTGGGCATTTTTATATGACCTCAAACAGCATCACCTGCAGCATTATGAGGGGAGTACTCAGTGGGATCTCTCAAGGCACTTCTCCAGGAGCTACTGTGTGGAGGGAACATCCTTCTAGGAAAGGCTGGCTTCTCAGTGCTACCATCCTTCTAGTTAGATTACAAAGAATCCTATTCGCAAGTGAAGTGGGTATTGCTAATGTTGTCAAGCAGCACTACAATTTTAAGAATGCAGGAATACAGATACACTTGTATCATTTTGCACCACAGCCAGGAAATCCTTTTCACCCTACTATTGCTCCTAAATCCAGAGTAATGATTTAGGTTCACTCCCCAGGAGCCACAGAGGGGAGAGTCTGACCTGTAGAGTCAGAAAGGATGATCAGTCCTGACACTTGGGAACTCTCAGCCTGCACTGCACTCTGCACACCCAGGATCTTCTAAGCCAATCCGTCCTGCCTGAGCTTTGCTGTTCCCTTTACACATGTTAAAATACCAGCTCACACAAATGGCACACTTTCCTTCCCTGCTGATAGTTGACACCATAAAAAAGGCTACAACCATGATGATCATTTTGTCTGAAAGGTACTGGAGGATTTCTTTAGGATAAATGTGCTGTAAGGGTATGGATGGACAGCAGGACTCTAACATTCCTATGGCCATTACGTGTTAAAATAATATTTTCATCAGATTGCTCAAAGAAATGGAGGATTTGGATTGCTTCAGGGCATGAAGACTGATTTTGGGACTGTCTGCATAATTGAAGATGAAAAATGCCATGATCCTTCTGCTAATGTAAACTTCAGAGATCAACCAGCCTGCTTGTCTTCAGTCATTCCTATGCATCCACTCGTCCTCTCTTGCTTCCACCCATCAGAATGGCCCACATGTAACAGTTAACCTGCATTTCCATTATTATAAAGTTCAAAAAAGCCCTACACTAACTCTGTGTACTAAAACACACATTTAAACCACCTTCCCTGCTATATCCCAAATGAACAGTAGCTGGCTGGGAAAGAGATAATAAATTACAATAAATTCCTGTCTGGATTTTGGTCAGGAATTTTGTTTGACTAGTGCAAATATTTGTAACAACTGTCAGTATAAAATGTATCAATTGGAAAGGGATCTACAGGAAAAGGCAGCAAATTAAGAAGATGGAATTATTTTACCATGTAAAATGTCTGAATTTAACCTAAAGTGCAAAAATTTAATCTTAACAATGCTTCTCAGTTACAACTTCATGCTCCATAAAACCACCAGAGCATTCCAAAGGCCTCTGTATATAATTTGCTGAGGACAGTGCTTTCAAAAAAGAGATGTTTGGGGCTGCTTTCTTCAGACTATCTGCAAGGCAGTTCCTTGGAGGTCATTTGGGGGAATAAAAGATGCTATAAGGGATAATTCAAAAGCAGAAAACGTATGCTAATTATTTACAGCAGCTTTACCAATGTAAGAGCCACATACATCATGCTGTTCCTATGTGGGCCAAGCAAATGCGGCAACCCCTTCTGCAGTGTGAACGCCAAGTTCCCCTCACAGGGTCCCTGCACCAAAACACTGGAGTTTCACTCCAGGTTAACAGTTCTTAGCTTGGGTTTAACCAGCCACATTCCTGGCCTGGTATCTAGCCCAGGTCCCACTGCTGGGCAAAGCAGAGAGCTATGAACCTAAATAACAAGAACGTTGTTGGCAGTCCTGCCACATTTTTTAACAGGCATGTATCTACTTCAGAAAGTCAGCCTACAGAACCATGGGTGGTTTTTATACAGTGCTGCTGAAGAGTTTTGAGAGAGTGAAATTTAAATGATGCTGAATCCCCGTGGTTCACGTATGCCTGGCTCCACTCTCCCCATGTGCCAGAGGCTGCTGAGGTGAGCCTGGCCACTTGTGCCAGGTGAGCAATGCCTTGTGCAGGCCCCTGCCCAAGCCCTGCAATGCTCCCTGCAAGTCAAATACATGGGAATGTTGGTGTGCACAGGGTAACCCCACAGCACTGCAAGTCCAGTTACACCAAGCACCCATCTATGGAATCCATCTCCCAGTCATCCCAAGCAAAATGTGCTTTGGGAACAGGCTTACATCAATGTCCACTTGTTCCAACTGTCCTTCTGTTATTTCCTATTTGCTTCTCAATTGTTTTATAGCCCTTTTCACAAGTGGTTCCTGTCCCTTTCCATCCCTTTTCTACCTGCTCCATGGCAGGGAGATGCCATGCGTATATCACCTCCTGAGCCTCAGTAGAAGCATCTGGAATTCTTCACACCTTTTCCAGTACTTTGAGCTCACCAGGAATATTTTTTTACTCAAACAGTTGCACTCTTTCTTCCAGAAATTCCAGCTGTAATGTGTATCTAGTTTAGGCAAATGACCTTCCTGACAAACCCTTTCTTTTCCTGAATTTGACTCTGGACTACCTGCTGCTGTTTCACAAATTTCCCATGAGTCTACAGCTCTGGAAATACAGATTTAACTGATTCCATCCCTGTGGTAATTACCAGCCTACCCCATTTCTTATCATGACTTTTCGCTATGAGCACAGAAGCCCAGAAGGCTCTGAAATTTGAAACAAAAGCTTAAGAAAAGTGTGTACTTGATCTGTCAAATTAGGGCAGAAATCAGTCAAGCAGCCCTCTCATGAGACGAGTGGCATTTCCTGTAAGAGGCAACAGAATACATTTCCTTGGGATACGTGAAAATGTCCAAGTTCAGGGAAAATAAGGGCAGCAAAACATCCAAAACTCACAGTAAGGGAGGAGATAATTTAAGGTTTTGGCAAAGACTGGAAAAAGAGTCTCAGCTGGAGTCCTTTTAATTGTATAATGAAAAGTCCAATCCCCTGTTCATTTAAGAATAGGAAATGCCTCTTCCCCAAGAGAAAACAGGCTACAGAAGAATCACTCCCTCATACTGCAAGGAGGAAAAATCAATATTCCCAAACTCCCCTTTGAGGACTGGCTTGTGTGTACGGGCTGAAGCAAGGCAGAAGAATGCTGTTCTGGCTGATCATGCACAGAAGGTTTGCACATTCACAGCCTCCTCTGGCGGGGGGGGGGGGGGGGGGGGGGGGGGGGCACTTCCCGGCTGGTGTGCAGCAAATGCAAAGAGGCTGCCACCAGCTCCAGTCATTCCCATGCTGCTGTGGTAACCAAGGCTGAAGCTAAACAGCAGAGGAAAAACAATGGAAATAAAAGTTATTCTATTCTTAAGTCCTTTCCTGGCAGCTGCTTAAAGGAAAACAAGGAGCTATTGCCAAAACCCACACTGGTTTTGCTTCAGGGCCTTAATATGACAGAAATTACCCCAGTAAGAATTTCAGAAGGGCTATACTTTGTTTCCAGTCCCTCAGCTGAAAAAGCTGCAGGTCCTCTGTATATCTGAGTATCCTGCTCCTTCAGTGTCTCTGCCTGGCAATGGAAATTCAGTCTAAATCCTGCATTCCTGAGGTCTTGCCATGAGACAGCGGTCTAAGCAAACTGGAACTGATGCATTGCTGCATGTCTAAACGGAATTTCCTTCTTAAACCTGTTTTTAGACTCCTAAGAAAGTGTCCTTGTTTTGCTCCATATCACAAAATTAATTTTGCAGTGGGTACGCTATTCAGAGTATCATGCAGGAGCTATAGCTGGAGAGACTTCCTGTAATGCTAGGAGGATTGGCAGGGACACTTTTGCTTGACTACAGTATAACTATCCCAATAATAACTCTTTCACAAAGCCAGGGAGCCAGCTTTGTCCTAACATACCATTCACCCCAGTGCCTTGGAATTTAACAGTGAAAATCAACTGGTCGGCGAGGAGCAAAGCAGTGAGGCTTCCTATCTCCATGTGTGCTTTGCAAGCATTTGCTTCCCTCTGGACTCTCTGATGCCTAAATGCGATTGCACTGGGATTATTCCTGCAGTACTCAAGCAGCTTGTTTGCTTGGAAGGAATATCAGGTCTCTCAGACTTCTAATGTACTGTCAAATTTTGCTGAAACTGCCTGAAGTTATCAGGCAAAGGAGCAAACTGCACTGACATGATTATACTCCCAAATGCTGATGTGATCAAATCAACCTGGCTCTTTATCCTTAGGCTAAAATTCCTGTTCTCTAAAATACTGCTGGATGATGCCTGGTTTACATGCAAAAAAATATTCCAGAGGAAAGCAACTGGATAGAAGATAAGGAGCAAACATCCTTCCACTCTGCATACACCAGGTGCACTGGGGAAGGATGTTTACTGGATTACAGAGTCAGCAAAGTGTCCAGGACTTGATGCTGGAAGAGAGGAGAGAGTGAATATGACAAAGGACTCTCAAGGTCCAGAGGGATGCTGCTTTTCCTCCAAAACCCTGCTGGCCTGCCAGATTAGCTGTGTACATTACAGAAGGCATGAGCAGCTGCAAGAGGGTCGCCAAGTGAGTAGTGGAGATGGAAGTACCAGTGGGAAGCTGAGGAAGGCAGAGCTAGTACCCAGACATTATTGAGTGTTCAGAAACCCTTCAAGGACCCTTGAAATAGTAAACATATGGTTGGGTTAAAGACTTGGTGTTACAAGAACAGAAGGGATCTGATGTGGAAAGTTTAATCCTGAATAGATCTGCCTTTTCATGGAAAAAGGGTTGGTAGCTTGGTCCAAGCCAGGAATTTTGGAACTGACACTTGAGCTGAAGCCAAAGGGTGAGGCACTTGCAGTGTAACCACATCCTAGGGGAAGATGTTTCATTAAAGCAGGAACACAGAAGGAAAACCTCCTTCTCTAGATCAGGTGACAGATGCTTCTGAGATATAGCCGGAGAATCATGAGATGGTTTTCATCTCCCTTCCTGTAATAAGGAAGGCAGAATAAAATAAATACTAAGCTGAAGCATATATAAATACTAATATAAATAAAATAAATACTAAGCTGACAATGGGACTGGGGAAGCAGCAGTCAGAAGAGAGGCACTCAATCAAAATGTGATTTAGCAACGCAGCACCAGGATGTGTCTCCAGGGATTCACAGCTATTTCCAGACATTCACCTACTATGACTCCAGCAAGCCCATTCATCTCTCTGACAGGTCCCACCTTGCTCTTTTCCTGACTCATTCTGTTAGATCACAAAGCTGCCTTTTCCCCACTCAGACACTAGCCCATGGAGTAAGCTTGTTTAAACAACAAGTTCCAATTCCATGTAAAGCCACTTATAAAGACTGCTTTGAGGAGTTCCCCTGTTGGAGGAGATACTACAGAGACACATTTGGGTGCTGCCAAACACCAAAGGAACAGTACTAAATCCTGTACTACTAGCTCAGAAATCACCCAGTACTTTTGACTCACAGTGATATTCATCAGTGGACAACCAGGTTGGGCCTGAGCCCAGGAGCCTCAGTGCAGTGAGCAGGGCCTGCTCATGCAAGCAGCCCAAGGCTCAGCCTGACAGACCTCAGGAACTGGAGCTCCACGTCTGCTGCCCCCTCTGACCTGGGTGCCAGGGACGATGACCACACTCCTGGAATAACAACCAGCATCTTGGAGCTCTAGGTACTGTCACCAAGGTACACCTGACGCAGCTAATGCCAGCTTTTGCTAGCAACATAGTAATACTTTAAAAATTAATTACTAATAACTGGGTGGCGAAAGCAGATTTGCTTTGTTTTAAAGTCCAATTACCCAAGAATTTGGAGAGAAATCCAAGAACAGCAAGTGAAAACTCTCTTTTGCTAATTGTGAGGCAGTTTCCAAGACTGCTTTTTCTGACCATGTACAATGGACATTTTGGGTATGCAAAACAGTAGTGATACTGTTAAGCCTCCATGAAAGCTGGTTGCTTCCGTTCAGCCACTTATTTTCATCTTTTTTCACAAAAATATAGATGACCTACAGATAAATTGCTCATTAAAGAAAGGGATTTTATTCCTACAGCACTGCTTCCTTGTGGCACTCCTATATTCAAGAAGAGGGAAGATCTGAGGAACTAAAGGCTGGTCAGCCTGACCTTGATACCTAGGAAGATGATGGAATATATGATCATGTGAACCACTTCTAAATACACAAAGGACAAGACATGTTAATTTATGGAGGGGAAATCCCGCTGACCCTGCCTGACAGTCTTGTATGATGAGGGGGACTTGCTGGGTGACATTGTTTATGTTGACTTTAGCAAGGTTTCTGGCATTCTCTCAAACATCCTCGGAGACAAACAGAGGAAGAACAGCCTAGAAAAGTGGACAGTGGAATGGCCTGATAAGCAGCCAAAGCTCCAAGCCCAGCTGGGGACCAGTCACTAGGGCCTTATCCCAGGGGTCAGGACTGCTTAGTGTCTTTTTTAATGAACTGGATGATGGGGAGAGAGCAGACTCAGCAAGTTCACAGCCCATAGAAAACCAAGGAATGTGGCTTATGCTCTGGAGGACTGTGCTGCCATAGAGAGGGAGCTGGACAGGCTATAAAAATGTGCAGGCAGCAAACTCATTAATATCCACAAAGGGAAATGAAAAGCCCTGCACTTGGGAAGGAATAACTCCACATATCAGCATGCGGCTGACCAGCTGGAAATCAGCTTGGCCAAGAAAGACCTGTTGATCTTGGTAGACACTAAGCTGAAGTGAACAATGCACCCCTGTGCCATCAACAGCATCCTGAGTGACATCAGGAGAATTGTTACCAGTAGGAAGAGAAAGATGATCCTTCTCTGCTAACATCTGAAGTGTTTGGTCCAGTTCTGTGCTCCTCAATACAAGGAAGATATGCACTTCTTGGAGCAAGTCCAGTAAAGGACCACAAGGAAGATATAACGGATGGCAGCATCTGACATATGGAGAGGCTGAAAGAGCTGTGACTGTTCAGCCTATAGAAGAGAAGATTCAGGGGGATCTTAGCCATGTGTATAAATTCCTGATGGGAGAACATAGAGAAGGTGCAGCCAGACTCTTCTGAGTGATATCCATTGAAAGGACAAGAGGAACCACACAATTTTAAATACAGAAATCCCATTATAATATAAGAATGCTTTTGAGTGTTGAGAGTGGTTAAAAAACAAAGCAGACTGTTGAGAGTGGCTGTGCAGACACCATCCTTGGATGTACTCAAGACCCAACAGGACAAGGTCCTAAGCGTTCTGCTCTAGCTGACCCAGCTTTGAGCAGAGGGCTGAGGACTAGACAATCTCCAGAGGAACTTGTCAAGCTCAGCAGTTCTGTCATTCTTCTGACTTTTATCTTTGCATTCACTCAGTGACTATAATTAACAGTCCTCTCTCTGCCCTACACTGCTGTCTGAGTGGTGTCCAGGTAACAGCAATCGCCACAGCAACTTCCCTCTAGAACTCTGTGGCATCTCCTGCTTTTACTTCTCAGGAACCTTGGAGCAACTCTGGGGCAGAGGTTGGCTTTTTTATCACTTGGGAAGTAAAGGATAAGTTCATTGGTGTTTGGTAGTTTTGTCTTATACAGGAAAGCTCTGCAGAGTTTCCTGCTGATTGTCATGCTCTGAAACATCCAATTATTTAACCGTTTCCTTCACTTTGCAGTGTGTTAACAGTTTAGTAATGCCAGAATTTTTCTTAGCGAAAGCCCTACAGATCTCATCTACATTTTATATTTCACTGGAGTGTTTATCCCCTCTGCCTTATTAAATATAGGGTCATTCTTGGAATATATTCAAGAGTATGAAAATCCAGTGCACTCTAGTAAGGTAGCTTACTTCAGCACAGACTTCTGTCTTCAAGGAGGAAATGGAAGTACTTGTCCTCAAAAGGATGGGAAATGTCCAGTGACAATTAATTTCTACTTCTCCCATATCATAACAGAGAAAATTACTTGTTTTTTAAAAAAAAATCCATAGAATTTTGGACTTTTTTTTTCCCTAGATAGAACTGGCTTATTAAAAATAAATAAATAAATAAACAAATAAATAAATAGTAACAATGATGTAAACAAATGTAGGACTTACATATGATCCATAATTCACTGCTAGGGTCTGCAAAGCCCATGGAAGGCCTAGGCCAATTAAAATATCAAAAACATTGCTTCCGATGGAGTTGGACACGGCCATATCCCCCATACCTGCAGGAATGAAAACCACATACACTCAGACGTATCTCAGAAAAGTCCTGCAGCGTTAATCTGAGGTACTCCAGGCAATTTCCCCCGATTAAGGCCAAGATTTATGGAAGATGCCCCTCACTCCCTCCCTTCCCTTTGCCCCCCCATCATACAAGGACAGCAGGCTTAAAGGGGCTTAATCCACCTTCCAGGATCATCTGAGAATTCTCCTTCACTAATCCTCTGCTGCTGAGGGAACTTGCTGTGCCAGCTATGACACGCCAGTTCTCTGGTGCCATATTCAGGGGGACTTTTGACCTTTTACTGTGATCATGACACATGAGCTTCTGTATTGGATTGACTGCAAAAGGTCTTTGAGTTGTCTGCTCAGCAGCTGCTTATTTCAGTGATGAGCCATTGGTTTTGCTCCCATAAAGCAGTACTGGCTACTTGTTTTTCCTCTTAACACATCTGTTGCTCAGGCCACAAATATGGGGGAGCTGTTTCCCTTAAAAACAGTAATATCTTCCAGTCCTTATGACTGAGAAGTAAAGCTGAAAGGTGACCTGAAAGATTCTTATGCCATTAAATACTTCTATACCACTGATATTCAAATCAAGAAAATTACTGTGATTATTGAGGAAGGCTTGAAGTTGACAATACTGCCAGAATTTGCTTCACACATGTGTTGAGAACTTAACTGCTTTGCAATAGCAGCACAATTTATTTCATTCTTTGTTCTTGTTTTAAATTCCTTGTGGAAAGAACTCTATATATTCTCCTGTTGAGGAAACATCTGTGCTACCTGAAGAGAAGGATAATGTCAGGACACAGGATGCCATCCCTGCAATGACCCACCTTGCCTGGCCACAATAAGGCTGGCCATGCAGTCTGGCACGCTGGTTCCTGCTGCCAAGAAAGTGATGCCCATGATTACGTCTGGAATTCCCAGAGTGTACCCAATGATTGTCACCTAAGGAGAGTATGAAATAAACTGTCAAGCTGTTTACAAGAATTAAGACCCAAGACCAACTTGGCCCAAATCTGCAAGATGCTGTGAGACAGATGGTATCTCTCAGTGCAAACTCACACTTCCTTTAAATAGAGGCAGTGACAGGCTTTTTTGGTATATTCCTCAGCTGGCAGGGGATAGCACTCACCTGCTGTGTACCCTCTCAGGTTAGTTGTTCCATACATTTCATCTACAGTTTTCTTGATACTAATCTGGAAAAGAGACTATATGGTCGCTCACTACCCTGGGTAACTGTCTCCTGATCTTAGATTAAGTTTGTAAACATTATTATATACAAATACTAGCTAAGCAGACACAAAACCACCCTGTTTCTAGTTCTGCAGGAATTTGATTGAATGTCATGCTATTGTTCATGCTAAGTTCAAAGTGTTATCATTCACAACTCCATGTCTCTTGAGCTTGCTTGCTCCAAGAGAATGAAAAGAAGTTGTGGCCAGATTGTCATTCAGCACCCCTCACACTACCTTGCAGGATTAGGAGACGTTCCTTTGCTGCAGCTGTAATTGTTGCCCAAGGTAAAGAATCTGAATGAAATGCCAGCCCTAAATCAAGCTCAAAGGCCATGGCTACTGGCCCCTAATTTTCTTCTCTGAGTGTGGACAGATCCAAAAGAAATAGAAGCAAACCTAAGGTTTCTCACCTGAAAATTCAGGTGTGTAAAACTTCCTATGCATTTCTCTAGACTGCCAAACCCCCTTCTGCTGCTTCTCCCAGGCAGTGGTTTCTGGGTTAGTTGGTACGTACCATCCACACCATCATGTAAGAAAAAGCTGCAATCCACAGGGTAGAAGAAGCAAAGGTGACCATGAACCATTTTTCCAAGTGGGGTTTGTTACAATTGGGCACTGTGAAGTACAGGAAAAAACTCAAGGGCCATGTGAAGACCCACTTCAACATTTCTATCTTGCCAGCTGCCAAACAACAAAACAAAGGGAAACAATCACAAGACACGTCTGCTGTATTTCAGAATGCTATTAACATTAACATGCTAACATGTGCAAACGATATCAGGTACATCTCAGCCTGTTATGCCAACATGCCATTCCTTGTTCAGAAGATAATGATGTAATGGCAGATAGAAGGTCAGAGACAGGCACAGGAGTATGAAGGCCCTCCTTGAGAGTTTAAGTAATGGGTGAGACCATATGTGCTCCCCCCCCCCTCTAGTCAAGTTCTTACAAAGCCACATAAAATGCAAGTCCAAGAAAGAGATCTGATTCACCTTAAATCACCTAATGAGAGGGTACAGAAAAGATGAAGGCAGGCCCTTCACAAGGGAATTACAAAATTCCTTGCACAAGGGAATTACAAAAGCCAAATTACTCAACTTCCAATAAGGGAAATTCAGAACAGACACTACATTAAGTTGTGCATTTTCTCTTTTTTTCCTACTGGGGTGGGGGTGTGTGGGGGGGGGGAGTGGTCAAACATTGGAACAGGTACTCAAAAGTCAGTGGGATGTCCATCCTTATAGATAATAAAATTTAACTGGACACAGGCTTGGAGGAGGACCTGCTTTGAGCAGGGTTTGGAACCAGAGATCTCGAGAGGTCTGTGCCAGCCTTTCACATACTATGAAAGTCCATAGGACATCTAAACTACTCTCTTCAAGGCTCAGGTCTTTTCCTCACTCAAACTACAGAAATGCTGTTTGAGTGAGACCTGAACAGGCGTTCCCAAAATTGTATCTTGCCTGCAAAGGGCAGGACCACTCCCTACAGTATTCCAGCTCGTCTGAAACACAGCAAATCTTGCCAGCTATGGCAACTGTGACTCAAAGGCAAGACAGGGATACATTATGATCATCCCAGGACCACAGCCCTGATGTGGTAAGAAGCACTAGGCTAAAAGGAGATCTCCATCCTGCAAGTGCAGTGCTCAGCAGCCTGAGGCACACATAGGTCCTCACGAGTCATGCAGCTGCTCTGACTATCTAAGCCCTCCATACAGAGCGAGAAGCACTGTGGCAGTGACTAGTAAACAGCAGCAAAGCAGAGGCACTCAGGACCACCCTGTGTCTCTGCCTCACATCTGTATCACCAGTGCCTTGCCCACATCAGTACTGCATTGTCCAAGTGAGGTAAGAGCACACCTCACCTCCCAGCAAAGGTATGTCTTAGCCATGGACATATCTGATCTTCACTCAGGCTCCTTACCAGCAGCCCAGCCACCCTCAATTTCCTCCACAGTGAGCAGAGATCCAGCTCTCCAGGGGGTGATCCATGTTTTGGGGGCAGAACCCACACTGTGGAGATTGCTATGTCTCCCCTGTTACTGCAACAGCAGCACAGTGCCAACACAGGAGCTGCAGCAGAGGTGTGCCCAACCTCAGGGGTCTGCACCCTGAGAGGCTCCTGCTGCTTACCAGTTCCCCATCTCTTTTACATGTGGCCAGGAGCCTCACTGCAAAGTGAAAGCTGATGGAAGCTCTGAGAGACACTTCTACCCCTACATCAACCTGCAATGCTTTGCAGCATATCCAAACAAACACCACACAAAAGCAGGAGCTTCTTACTGGGTAGGTCAAAAGGTGTGTATGGCCCTTCATGGTCATCGTCATCATCATCATCATCATCATCATCATCTTCTTCTTCTTCTTCTTCCTTGTCGTTTTCATTGTTCTTATTATCCTCATTCTCATTTTCATTCCTAACCTCAGCCATGTCCTCATCCCGCCATGTGCCACTCACACCACACTCAGCAGAATTGCTGGGGCCTGTTCCATTCTCCACCACGTGCTTGATGGGTATTTTGATTGCTACTTCTGACTCACCATTGGTGTAAGTCCTGCTGTTGATCAGCCTCTGTCTCTGTAAATAAAGGCAGTCTTGCTGAAAAGACTTTTTAAAATTTGAGGGTTTTTAAGAAAAAGGGAGGAATATAGAAAGAGAGGTGTGTAGAATTCTTTAAAATTATCTTTAAAAGCAAAAAGAATGATTTTCAACAGGTACAACATGATGCTTGCTTGCAGACCACTAGAAAAATCTTACATCCACAACTTTTACAAGTGAAGGTCCAGTGGCTGTGGAATTGACTCCAGGAGTACTCAAAGACCAGTGAAATGCTAAGTGCTGTCTTAGGGTAGTACCATATTATATTAAAAAAAAATCTATGCAGAGGGCACCTCCTGTGTGTGAGCTACAGCTACATAGTTATGTTACGCAGTTACATAACTGCATAACAACCCCTGCAAAAATCTCCAGCGGCACAAGAGAGCAAGGCATGTTCAGTGGCAGAAGGATAAAATTTGGGAGAGCACTATCAGGGATCCAGAAGAAACACCAGTTGCATTTCAAGCTAAACACTGCTACAGGAAAATGCAAACTCAGAAGAAGTAAGACAGGTGGGGGAGATAAAAGACATACCTCATTGATTAACATGCGGCTGGCCATGGAGAGACGTGTTTTGGGAGGGAAATGGCTGGTTATCATGATCCGGAGCCCAGCCTCGGAAAATGAAAGCTGGTGTGGGTAGGCAGAGAGCAGCTCATCAACCATGATCACAGAGGCTTTACGGTGGAAATTTCCTGCAGCCAAGGAACAAAAACAAATTGAGGCCTTCTTCCAGCAGTCCCTCCCTCTGCTCTATGTGCCTCTAAGAAGAATGAACCCATAGGTTCCGGAAGTTCTCTGTAAGAACCATTCCTTCAGCTACATTATTCAAAATAGGCCTCATCTGTCCTTAATTTCTGCCTTCTACACATCTTATATTCCTGTTTTTAAGTAAATTGTCAACATAGTATGACCACTTATGCTTCTTACAGAGAATTAAATCTGCTCTGCATGCACAGTTCATCAGACCTGTGTTAGGCACACCACTGCTTCAACAGCAGCTATCCCACCAAGGCACTTACTTCCAGTTGCAACCTGCATTTCTGTGAGGGTATTGTCCTCATCCATCACTAAATGTGCTCCTTCAAGGTACCAACACAAATGAAAAGAATGTTCCTCACTCTGAGCTTGCAGCTCATGGCTGGGAACTGCCACCAAATCCAGAAGCAACTGCATGTGCCAGAGCAATCCGCAGTGTGGGAGCAAAGGAACAGGGAGACAGAGGCCGGTCCCTGATCGTGCTCCACCTGGAGCACAGTGCCAATGCCCACTGCCTCTGCAGTTCATCCTTCCGTCACCTAGATGACACCTGGGGCTGTGAATTCTGTGCCAGGACTGGGACTTGGCAGCAGGGAAATTTGAGGCCTTATCCAACACACTTCTGCACAGGTTTAATAAAACCAATGTTAAAAACTGGCAAATGCTTTGCGCCATTACCATTTTTAAATATCACTGTTAGTCTTACAGAAGACTACCTCCTTGAACTTTATGTTAATTTTTTTTGCCTACTGAGGCTTCCATGGAATAGGGTAGCTATGTGAGATCCTCTGTATTAAAAAAATAAAAATGCAAACCCACAACAAAAGCCAACCACACAGCTTTTCCTTGTGAGTCTTTCCAACTGGCACTTGTTGAATGGCACTTGGAAAAACTGCCAAACACAGAAACCTTTCTGTTTCAGACTTTTTGGTCCTCTGTTCAGGAAAGGTTTCAGAAAAGGCCTCAGAAGACAAATAGTGCCTGAAACTCCCAGGCACCCAATTGCAACAGGTGCTGTTGGTGGCCCTGTATCCCAGGCTGGGACGAAAACAGCACCACTTGCTTCTTCAGGTCTCCCATGGCCCAGTCCCAGGGAAATACAGGAACAATCTGCAAGAAGATGAAGCAATCCTTTTGTCTTCCTTCCTCGGCCAGTGTGAGTAACCACAAATGTCCAAATCAAAAAGTAATCAGCAGAGTATGCAAAAAACCCATTGGGGGAACATTTAAACCAAATCCCACAATCAGAACTAGCCTGAAGCCACTGGGTAAAGTTGGATGTGCAAGGTCTGAGTTTGTGCTCACTGAGTTTTCCCAGTCCAGCTTTCCTGGTACAGAAATGCCAGCATAGTTCTGCTATGGAGAGCTCCAGGTGACAGAGAGCCATCCCCAAAAAAGCAGCTTCCCCAAATCAGAGTGCACAGCACTGCTGACAACCTTCGCTCTGCAATAAGGCCTGTAACTGAAAGCTGGCAGACTCGTTTGCTACTGCAAATAAACCCCACTACATTTCATGCTTAACTGCTTACTGTATACAAACTATGCCTCTCAAGCTCCACTTGCAGGAAAAGAGACCTATTTTTGGTTGATTGGTTGGTTGGTTGGTTGGGGATTTTGATAGACTAGCTAAACAAAAAAGGCAGCCCATCTGTGGTCAGAGACCAGGACTAATTTTGACAAGTCGGAGCTTCTTCTCAGGGTAAGTCTGTGCCTCAGAAAAACAGGAAACATTATTCCTGATTCCTGATTATTCCATGTACATCCCAAGCACATACTGCACATGCTTGTTGATGGTTTTAAAGACAAAATAAATCCACTGTGAATACAGTTTAGGACACCCTTGCAAATGCAGACATTGAACATCATTGCTGAGCTATGGGATGGGGGAATTTTTTTTAAGCTTAAGAAATTCAACCATTTTTATACATGATCATGACTAAAGTCAAACTGGAACAGATTTCCACCAAAGTGAAATACTCCTAAAGACCACTTACATGGAAAAGCTGGGCATGGTAAAGCCAGCATGTGCAGTAAGAGCACAGTACCCGGACCCACACAGAGTCCTCACCCTTCCTTCACTGGGGATAAGTGTTCACTGGTCTAAGTAGGGCCTTTTTTCTTGCTCAGTTGATGTCCCTTTGGAGTGGAGTTAAATTTAACTGGACATGCTGTAAATGGGCAACTTTGGTGCAAAGCAACAGTACAGAAGGAATTAAAATGGCTGTAACAGGCTAGATAAGCAGCCCCTAGGCCTGAAGAAGTCCTTGCAGCCAAGCAATTTGTCCAGCAGCAAGAATCAGCCACAAGAGGCCTCAGCCACCTCCAGTGGCATAGGCTGTGGTGACTGGGATCACCACCCTTTGTCCGCCATCTGGGAGAGGGGTTCCAAAAGGACCACCCACCCCCTCCCATTTTACAAGAGAGAAGCAGCTCCCACTGTGTGAGCAGGAAGAGAACACCCAGAATGATGCAAGTGACAGGGTAACTTACTGGAACAGTTACCTTTCTTTAGTAACACCACTGTGGCATCACAATTGCTGTTGTCATCCATTTCTGTGTTACTTGCTAAACCATTAACCATATTTGCAGGGCTTTTTGTCTTCCTCTCAAAGAAGTGATGTATGGTTGAGTTGTACCTGCACAAACAAAACAAACTCAGGATGTACCTTTAATTCTTGACAGTCTTCTTTTCCTAGACTTGTATCCTGTGCAGTACAGCTAAGGGAAGGAAGAAAACTCCTCTGGTTTTGAGGATCCCAGAGCTCCAGCTAAATTGTACATCATACAATCTCTCTATACCCAGAAGGCTATGAAAGATAGAAGCCATGGATCTTGAATGACATGCATGTTTATGTGTTAGGTGTGATGAATATTCTACTCATGTATCATGAGTAATCTTTGCTTGTCATCATCCAAGTATATTTTTTTATCATACAATCACACCTGAGTATCAGCATTATCTTACTGAGAGGACTCAACCCAGAAACACATCACCTTACGCTAAATTCATCTCAGCTTTGGCAGGAGTGGGGAATAATCTTTGCTTCTTGGAGCTGACACAGATATGAGCCAAGGCTCTCCCCATGACACTCAGAGGCAAGGGTAGACTCCTATAAACACCTGGCAAAAGTCTTTAACTAGGCTGATAACCTTTCAAGCTATATCCAAACAGGTCCAAAAAGCCTGTTCACATTACATGGTTGTTTCTAGAAAAAAAAAAAATCTGCGCACATTACAACTGTCTTGCTGGTCATTTAATTGTTCCAAGAGTAAAAAGCTACCCTCCATGTCAAAATTTCTAATTAATAGATGAATTCTGACTTGTGTTCCCTTCAGCCAGCCTGAGTGTTTTGCTGTTCTAACTGAGAACCGCTCTCACAATATTACTCTATTCATCATTTCAAAACAAATCTCTAGTCTTACTTGTGGAGACAAGACCACTGGTGTGTTTGGCAGCGGGAAGGTTTCGTTGAATGTTCCAGTTTGAATCTGGGTTTCCTTTCCACTGGCTTTTGAAAACAAGACAGGAGGAGGTGAACCAAACAGCAGAACAGACCAGTTTTACAAGCAAGAACTTGTGTGGAAGAAGTCACACAGGCCGACTGTGCTGTGGTTTTATCATGATCTCCAGGCAAGCAAGAACTGCGGCAGAGCTTCACGCCTATGAAAAGTAGACTGGAATCTCACTCCTGCTTATTTCCGAGTAGGGATGCTAAAGTGAAGTCAGAAGAGACTGTTTTGGTGGGACCTGAGGATGGATCCCAGTTTCTGCCACAGGTTTGCTGCATTAGACTTGGTCAGTTCACACAGGACAAGATCCATAAAGCACAGATTCACAGGACAGTCTAAGTTGGAAAAAACCTCCGCAATCATCAAGTCCAATGTTAATTAAGCACTGCCAAGCACACTGCTAAGCCATGTCCCTAAGCACCATTTTACATTCTTTTAAACTCCTTCAGGGATAGTGATTCCACCACTGGCATGGGCAGCCTGTTCCTGCACCTGACAATCCTTTTGGTGAATAAATTTTCCCTAATAGCCAAGTTAAACCTCCTCTGGCAGAACTGGAGGCTGTTTCTTCTTGTTAGAAGGGCTAGGTGAGGCAAGGGGAGCAAGGAGCCTTAGAATTTAGATAAGCTGAGGACACATTTGACTTACTTCATTATAAAGATGTAGATGACATACATCAGCACTAAGACTAAGGACTCCCACCTGGAAACAAGAGCAACACAAACACATCAGAGCAGGGCATGGCATCAGTGGCCCCTGTTCAGCCCCTTCCCCATCTGACACGCCACAAGTGTGTAGAAAGGCTTGACCCTCCTGGGCTGCCTTAACATTCCTCTATAAAAAAAGGATGCACAAAAAAATGGCTCACACATCCATGCATGATGCCTCCTTTGTTTTCTTGACTTCTGTGATTTTACTCAGCCAAACTGACCTGCCAGCTAAGAACAAGTGACAAAATCCAGGAGTTCAGTGAGGAAATTGCACACCCAAGGATCACCAACACTTCCATAAGGACAATAACCATGGGATGTGGCCAAGGGAGGGGAGCAGCCACTCTGCTCTACCTGAAGGAGTGTAGAGCAGGATGCTGGACTTTGTAAAGCCAATTGTGCTAAGGCAACCTGAGCAAGGGGCAGCTGGCCTGCTGCTACTGCTGCTACATGAGTGCTGAGAATGCAGCAGGCAGCAGTTCAAACTGCTGATTAGATACTGACAGGATTTTTCTCTCTGCTGTTTCTGTGTCAAACTGATGGAATAATGAAATTTGTATGAAAGCAAATTACAATATGACTTTTAAAGCTTGTTTCTAGGTGATCTTTTTCACTGTCCAAAATGCTGTATTCTGCTTAGTTCCCCATGGCAAACTGCTAGTCCTTGTGGAAATCATCCATTATCAAACTACTGCATGCTAAACTCATGGAACATTTTCTCCACAAGGACCTTGAGATATTGCACTAACTATATCAATGTCTCATTCCCTGTTTCTGAAGATTCAAAACTCAGCTTCTGTATGTGTTTGGGTTTTTTTTGTTTTTTTTTAATACCACAGCTAAATACAACTGGCCTTCAAATGAATTTCAGTTAAAAAACAAAACCACACAAAAATCAACAAAGAAAACCAGGCCATTGCCAAGAATGGGTGTTTGAAACCTTCCTCTGAAATGGGCAAGAGCCAGTAAGGGAAAACACCAGCCCAAGCAGCTTGAGGCTTCCTAGTGTTTGTAATCCAAATGACACCAGCTGCGAGTGACACCAAAGCCAACGCTGTCACCTCCACTGTCACCTCCAGATGTCACCACATCACCTCTGGTATGTGCCAGAAACAAAACCATGAGACCAAAGCAACTGAAAAGTATCTGCAGCCCTCCTAGACTACCATACCTACTGCACTGCACTTTAACACATTAATAGGGATTTAAAAAAAAAAATTGTAACTGGTCATCCACTAAATTATGAAAAATCCAACTAAACACTTATTTATGACTGCTTGGGTGGCTTCTTCTTGCACATCCACAGCTCTGCTGAGCACACTGTCATCCCAAGACTGCTGCAGGGCATGCAGAGGGCACTGACTACTGCCACTGTACTAGGAACAGTCTGATTCTCCTGGGCTTTCTTCTCTAGCTCAAAAAATTAGTTACTCTAGCCTGTCTTGTGCTGATGTCTCTCACACAGCAGCAAAAAGCTGCCCTGCAGAGCTTTTTAGCTTTCTCCTTCTCATAAACACTAATTATGGCAGCTTTTGTGGTATAACCAGAAAAAATGAAAATAAAAGGGATTCACTTACCAGGAAACTCTTTCATCATAAATAAACTGTGGAGAAAAGATTTTAAAATAGCATGTTATACACAAAACCACAGTTGAAAACAGCACATCACCTGAGGCAGGGGACAGACTAAAGCAAGCCATGGGTCATGGCAATGGCACTAAGCTCAGATGTATTTTGGCACTGTACTCCTGCCCAGCCTTTGAACTTCTTAACCCTTAGTTTCTCTCACTAGTCAAAGCTAGCAGGTACTCCTTTCCCAAATGCCACTGGATCCTTGTGCAGCAGTTAACGGGAAAGCAGTGGAGAGCCAGAGACAGGGCTGCGCCACTCTGACCCACCTGGCTGTCTAACTGGACATGGCTTCCTCCCCGCCGGCTCCTGGCTGGACGCTGAGTGACCCACCAGCAGATCCACAGCAAGCTCTGCAGCTGCTGCCACCTCCTGCTGGGCCCAGAAAGCTGTTCCCATCAGCTGAGGTTGATCACTACCCCAGCTGACTGTAGCTACTGACAGACCCTTTGGC
>QUSF01000008.1:28338165-28416426 GCA_003676055.1 Chloebia gouldiae | reverse complement strand
GTGTGTGAGGGAAGGACACGAGCCATGCTCAGGGGTGTGAGGGAAGGATCAGCGCATAGGTGAGGGGTGTCAAGGGAGAACTAGCACCATGGTGAGGGTTGTGAAGGAAGCAGCAGCACCGTGGCAAGGGCTGAGGGAAGGGTCTGCACTGGCAGTGGCTGAAGGCTCACACTGGCAATGTCTGAAGGCTCACAGGGGCAGTGGCTGCCATGCTCCATGACCAGACCCTTCCCCTTGCTGTGCTCCGCCAGCCCTGCTACTCCCGTGCCTCCAGTTCTCCTCCCACCACAGCAGGATGGCTGCAGAGAGGCTGGAGCTGGAATCGCATGCAGCCCTCGTGGCCTCAATGACAGGTTGTGGTCCATTCAGCCCTTCCAAAGCACCAGCAGGGAAATGCGTGCCTGCACCAGGGATTACAGATCCACGGCTGTGCCCCAGGGAAACAGAAGGGAAAAGGAATGAGGCCCTGAAAGCACAGTGAACACTTCCCCTTGACCATACAGCTGTAAATAGCAACTCCTGTGTGACAGCCACATGAGGCAAGAGTTACATTGGTTACTGGAAGAAAAGGTGACCACAAAACATTGTAAATTACAGTTCCCAGTCTAATATGACAAGGCCTGTTTTAGGTTACAATGTTTTGGTATGATGGCACATGATAGCATGTGTATTGACTTCTGTGACTAAAAATAGCACCCATTTCAATTTTGCCTCTAATGACTCTGACTATGTCCCTTCATATTAAGATACACAGGCATCTTTTTCCTTTCAAGAGAATAAGGAGTAAGTTTTGCC
The DNA here is from genome assembly GCA_003676055.1 of Chloebia gouldiae. NCBI lineage: Eukaryota > Metazoa > Chordata > Aves > Passeriformes > Passeridae > Chloebia > Chloebia gouldiae. Next base: position 28,415,631 of record QUSF01000008.1, on the reverse strand, counting down.
AAACTCTACTATAAGACAAAGTAGCATTGTAATATTATTATAAAGTTAAAAAAATCACAGGGCTGAGTCAAGATGAATTAAGTATGGTAAATGTGTTTTATATCCACTTCTAACCTCTGTTGTTTAGAGTTCACTCTCTCTCATCAAATGGCCTGGAACAGCAAACAGGTGAGTCTATTTCTTACAGGTGCTCTATTTCTTACAACAGCATTGTACTTCCTTTTCTAGTGCAAATGGAGACAAAGTCATATTGATTCACCCAGCACAACATTAAGCCTTTTAAAGTTGCTATATCTCAGCCTTGGAAGGAATGTATTTATTTCCCCTCAGGTGTACTTAGGATTAGTAAAGATACCAGTGGAGTGCAATTTTTAACACAGCACCACAGGCTGTTGTTTAAACACCATGAGAACAAACTTCTACAAAAAATATAATTCTTCAAGATTGATGACATTATTCCAGCTGCAGAGAAGTCTCAATGCACTCTTATAGAAAAATTATCCCTGCATACAAAGAACTGAAGTGTCTTCTAAAAGGAGCACACAAATCTGATGAAGGAGGAACCACAAGCAGGTTACACTATGCTCTGCACAGAGCCCGTGGCTCATCTCCCACCTAAGACATGGGGGACTAGAGAGTCAGAGTTTGAGGAACAATTGAGGTCCTGGCACCTCAACTGATTCTGTCTTAAAAGGAAAGGAAAAATTAGAGACACTGGGAAGGCAAGAGGTTCCCGGGTAAGTGAAAGCAAGGAGAAACTTCTTAAACTGAAGCAGTGTTTGATTCTGAAAGGAGAAATTTTTGTGTGCTAGCAACAGGGAAGCAATATTGCATACAAAAGGGTTGGTACATGAGCTAGTAGGAAGCTAAACACTTAAAATGTTTTCCCTGTCATCTTTCTCTGCTTTTCCCTAATAGGTGTCTAAATCATTTGCAATGATTGCTATGGAGTAATACTGAAAGACCTGGGATGTGCTCCACCTCTCCCAAGCCAAATTAGCAGATAGTGCTGTAACACGAGAATAAAAATTCTGGCAATGCCTTCAAACCTCCACTAATGCCTGGAGTGTCACCATCCTGCTACCCTGGCTGCCTGGAGGGTCTTGAACTCCACCACTGATGAGTAGAAGAGTGGGCATACAGTTGGAGAGAAGCTAACTCATGGCTTAGGGAAAAAATAACTGTGTCCTGGTATTATGGGGTACACTCCCAAAAGAAAAGGACTCCTGCAGTTCTGTAATTACAGAAATAAAGTATAGGAGAGAAGTCTTAGGGGTAACAGAGATGTCTGTTCTGCAAGCCACACAACTTTCTCATGATACAGGAATAGTAGGTAGGAATGTCAGGGGTGCACTGGACACAAAAGAGTAGAGGATTTTTCTCCAAATCCTGATGCTGCTGACAACCACAGGAATGAACCAACCATGAAAAAAACCCATCTTGCTTAAAAAATTTAAAACTGATGACAGAATCAACGGATTTTCAACTTGTCTGCCTCCATGCAATAAATGAAATGTGTAATCCAAGCACCAGAGATGACAACCACAGGAATGAACCAGCCATGAAAAAAACCCATATTGCTTAAAGAATTTAAAACTGATGACAGAATCAACAGATTTTCAACTTGTCTGCCTCAATGCAATATATGAAATGTGCAATCCAAGCACCAGGAAGCCAGATGCCAGGCAGATGCCCACATGTGTGCTTCCTGTGGAGTGAACTAAGACAATGCCTGCTGGATGCCTTTAGGTTGGGCAATGGAATTCACTACAATTAGTATGCGTGGCTCTGTTTGCTGTTTAGCAACACTTTTTGTTATGAGGTTACTGTCAAGCTGTCAAAACAAAATAAAACAGAAAAAGCTTTTTGTTTTGCACCACATTGCTAGTAATTATGTAGAAAAGTTATTTTTCACCAGGTACAAAATAGCTGGCCTTGCTGTACGGGCAATTGAAGTACAAACAGGTTGAGAAAGATACCCTGTTTGGGATAAGACAGATAGAGGGCTTTGCAGCTACAGAGTATATCTGGAAACTCAGGCTTGTGCAGCAGGAAACAAACCAAAACCCACTGTTGAAACACACTAACCAAAGTAACCCAGTCTGCAAGCGACCCTCTTCTGAATATGAAGTTCCCTTCTTGCTGACATCCCAAAATCACTCTTCCTGTCTTTGGGAATCTAGGGTACTAGGCTAGGATGGGGGGTTACCTGAAAACTAAATTTTTACATTTCCTGGCACTATAGGTTGCAAAGGTAATGCTAAAATGACAGCAGTGTCTTTATTTAACTCTTGTGCCAACTTTTTTTCATGGAATAGCCCAATTCTGAGAGATTTGGAGCATTTTCTGAGTTTGATGGAAATCACGACAGGCACAGCACTAAGAACTGTTGAAACTGTAGTTTTTGTTTGAGGACTTGCTGTCAGCATGCACTTAACCTGCCCCTATTATGTGTGGAAAAACTAACCTGCATGTTTTGTCATAGCTGTTCAGGGTCTCTCTCCTCTGGGCACAAGTGCTGCCTCCTTACAGGTTAGTGACCTGTATTTGAGGAAGTCATGAAGGCTACTGCCAGGAGAGCACTGATCCACCCCTTGCAGGGCTGCCCGGGGGCTCAGAACGTGGGTTAAGCTTGGCACCCCATGTCTGCATTGGGCCACCATGCCCTGCCCCAGCTATCCCTCCGGGGTCTCTAGACACTCCTCCATCCCCTGCACTCGGACCAAGCTTCCCAGCAGAGCCAGGGAGATTACAAGCAGTTTTCCACAAGAAGAAATCCCCATGAATGCTTGAGCTGAGATCTCAGCTACATGACTGTTATGCCATGGCAGGTTCCCTGTAGAGGTGGCAGTAGACATGGGCTCCAACAGATGAAAAACCTTCAGAAACTTACCACAATGAGTGCAACAACAGAGAGCGTGTAGTAGATTGAATCTCTCAAGAGACTCCATGACGACAGTGCAACAACCTGGGGAAATAGGCAAAGAGAGGGTGTCAGCTAGGCTCTTGCCAGCACGACTGCCACACCAGCAGTATGTGCCCAGGTTCTGCCTGTCACTCTGTGGGAGCTGTCCACAAGCACGCTGGGAACTCGAGGAAGAGGCCTAAGACGGGAAACACTTTCTGTGGCTGCTGGGGAACAGCTGCAAGGGAGACAGGAACCATCACACAGAAGTGCCTGCAGACTCAGCTGTCCCCCACGTCGGGCTGTGTGTCCCCACGCAGTCTGTGAGGGCTGCTGCTTTACAGGAAGGGAGGGGCTCAGGCTCTACCAGCAGGACCACACTGATGATTGCATCTACACAGGTTTTGGGACAAACACTCAAGTCAACACTCCGGCAAAGTGTTACAAACAAAAACCAGGAATTTGTATGCAACGGAGAATAAAAAGGGATCACTGTGGAGTTCATGTCACTTGACACCTTCCAAAGCCACAGAAATGAGAAGGAATTCTCACTGCAGGCTGCACAAGCCTGCAACTCAGATCTCAGAAGAAAATACCACTGAATGAGTTAATCTTTAATTTTATCAATAGTATTCAAAAGGACAGATTAAAAGCAGTCATGTAGAGGTAACATCTTCAATATGATTCTATTTTTTGCAGCTCTAGGAAGTCCCCTCAGTAGAATCTTCTCCTCAGATCTGTATTTCCCAGTTCTGGAGAGCATTTCAAACACTCTGGATCACATCCTTCAAAAGTGTAAAGCTGAAGGAGGAAGATGGGATATGGTTCATTTACACTGATTTGGATCTGAACGTATACATTAATTTTCTGACTGTACCCTCCAGTCATGTTTGTGCATGAAGTCAGTCACATGAACAGTAACATCATTTTCAGTTCTATTTCAGCATCAGCAAAAATAGTTTTCCAAATTTCTCTTCATAATAACTCTTAAAATATTGGAATTTTCCAAAACTGCAAATGAAACAAATGCTATAAAAAGATACTGACCATTATCTCTACAGTCTCTTAGTAACATGGTTTTCTAAAAAATTGATGTAATTTATGCCCAGTGTAAAGTCTCTTTATGCAACCATTTACAAGTTAGAAACTCCTACCTGAAGCAAAAAAGCAAGCTTTTAAAGCCCTTGGGTCAAACCAGATTTCTACCAGCTGACAATACACTTCAAGGCTCACAGACAGATGAATGGAGATGCTTTCTGATGGAAATTTCCAAATGTAGGAACATGGAGCTGGGTTCATTATTCTATTCAGAGATCCCCAGTTAAATCTTACATTTTACATCAGTGTGCCCCTTCATTCTGATTGAGCAAATTTTGCAAGAAAGTTTATAGAACAATTGGACATCATTTCACTCCGTTTTCAGGATGCTGCTTAAGGTCCTCTGCACTTGCTTCAGCATGGAGGCATGCTGATGGGTATTTTACAGCTGCAAACTTCAGCTCTGCACAGAGAAGTCACATTTCTGAAGCAAAGGACAGCTCTCATAGGAAAAGGCTCTGTCTCATAACCGCTGTCCCTGGCCTAAGGGGTGTCACCACATCTGTGAAAGGAAGGTGCCTGGCCACAAGGAGTCAAGGTAGTCTTCCTCCTGTTCTTTGATATTCTACAATATCAAAGGATTTTGAAGGTGCAGGATAATATTTTCCCAAGGAATTTTCTTCAGACACCTGAATGAGCACAGCAAGATGCAGATGCCTAAGAGCAGCTTTCTAGAAGGGACCCACTGCACAGAACTGATAGACCAAGATCTTGTGGGAATCACGAGGACTCTTGTACTGATTCTGGATCGGATTGTAGGGGAACATGCTCAGGCCTGGCACCTGTACAGGCTGCTCCCATTTCACAGACATCAGAGTGGGTCTCCCTGATGCAATAACTGTCAGACAGTTAAATCTCAGATGTCTTTAGGGCCCAAGTCACCTAGCTGAAGTTTCTCAACCATTTGATCCATGTGATACAGGAAAGCCACGCACATAAGGCAACTGTGCACCAAGGGTGAAAGGAGCTCATGAGCACTGAGAGCAATGACAGTGCTCGGCCTGCTGGTCAGAACCACGTCCTGAGGCAGAACTACCGAGCTCCTGAAGGTCTAAATTGTGCCTTGCAGCCACCAATGACTCCCCAAAAATCTTAACATGCTGTAAGACACTGAAACTACAGATCAGCAAGACAGAAAAGAAAACAGGGACGCAATCAGCTTGGGTTAAAACGTTATCAAATTGGAGTTTTAAATCAGTAATACTGTCATATTGTAATCCAGCAGTGAGATGGTCTTGTGGGAGTTGAGCATAAGGAGGCATCTGCAGAGCCACTGATTGTCAGTGTGATGATGCTTCCTCGTTTTGAAGTGAGTACCTGAAATCCAAACATCAGACAAGTGCCTCTTAGCTGTCCCTTGACCACTTAGTGGTGACTGAACTCAGTTCACCTGAGCTGAAAGGAAAAGCTCTGAAGTCAAGGCTTGAATGAGAGCATCCCCTGATGGCTCCACACAAGACACACTGAGCCTGCTCCCCTGCATGTGCAGCATCACTCCTAAGGGTAAACTTACCCATAAAAGCTACCTGGTTTCTCACAGGTGAACTTTCACCCTGCAAAATCCTACATATAAAATTTACTACTCAGAATGCTTACTTCCCTTTTGATGGGCTGGAGAGCAGAAAAATCAAGATTTTCTCAGTTCAAGCTTGACTTCTGAGACTTGTAACCACTAAAGCTGTGGCACTATGCAGCACACATCACCTCCTCCACTTAGCACACATGCAGAGATCAGCCACTAGAGGGAAAATCTCCCCTGAAATCAGACACTGGTGTCTGCTTCCTGTAGCACTGAAGTTGACTCAGGGCAACCAGGACCTCAGTGGCAATATGCCCCATGCCTCATCCTAGGACTTCACCTTTTATCCTCTGTAAAACTGACCCTTCTCTCCGCTGCTCATCCAAATTGCTTCTCTGCTCTTAGGAGCATGGAAGCTCTTCTTCCATCCAGCAGATATCCATAACCAGAGGCCATCTAGTTGACTGTTTTCCAGCCTGCTCTGCCCACAGTAGCAATGGGCCCAAGACAAAGCACATGTGGCAGAACAGGGCTGCTGCTCCCTCAGCAAGGGTATCTGTGCTCCTGCTGCAGGAGTCCAGAGGCATGTGCACCCCTGAGTATTCTGGCTGCTAAACTTCCAGGGGAAGCATGTAATCACATCCATGTTCTTCAGGAATCTTCTTCACTCTGAATTGTTTTGAGGGTTTTCCTCATCTCATGGCCAGTTCTTTGCTTGACATTCTCAAGCGCTGATCAGCTACTAATACTGCTGGGAAATGCTAGGCTTTGGAAGCAGTTTCCATAATCTTGTTTCTCTGTTACCCTCTGGCACAGAAGGTCTAGCTTTTGAGGTATTAAGAGCTAATAACCTAATTTGCTGATGTAGAGAGGCAAGAATGCTTGGACTACAGTGTCAAAAGATTAAAGATAATCCCTGCAAGCAATTAGCCTTAAGAATCTATGGAGGTCAATAGAGATGGTCCAGCAATGAATCCACCACCATCAAAAGGCATCCAGAAGCAGAGAATCTGGGACAGTCCTCATGCTGCCCCTCTTTGATGTGGATTGCACAGAAGTGATTAGGGAAGCTCTTACACCACCCTAGCAGATGCAGGGATCTGGCTTTTGAGCGCTGGTCTGTGCCGCCTGAAAAGCTTCTGCTCGCTATGATCCCTTGCAAGCCCCTGGCCCACAACAGCTGGCCAGCAGCGCCTGTGTCAGCCCTCTGGGTGAGCTGCAGCCAGATATGAGGTGGAACCTCCTCGCATGCTGCTCCTAGTTTGAAGGAGCTATCCTCGGAGCCGAGCAGGGGCCTTCTGGAGTCTGCTGGGGTCCCCTCCAAAAAGGGCTGTGCTCCTGACACTACTGTTCTGCAAACCCTCAATGCAATTTCAAATCAGTCCCATGGTAACATAGGAGGATCTCATGCCAAAGCAAGAGAAACAGCCAACTGTTGGCCACTGTTACAGGAAGCAGTGAACTCAGGTGGAAGTCTGGGAGAGATTTTCAAGGAATCAGGCTGGCCATAGTTTGCAGTTAATCCATGTCTTATGCATTCAGAATTATACAAAATTAAAAAGGGCTCTATCTCAGGTATCAGGGCACAAGCTCTGCCTTTAAATTTTGCAGCTGATTATTTTGCTCAGCCCAGGTAATTCCAAGGACCTGGCCACCTGCCTGCTCATTCTCACTGAGCAAGGTATCAGTGAAGCACCAGATTAATGGGAGAGTGTAACAGTGCCTTACTTGTACTCATTTTTGCATAAAATTAGGCTGTAGATCCACCTGTGGATGTCAGCAAGAAGCCATTGTGGAGCCTCTGCACCTTTCCTGGGAGAAACATACAGGACACGGAATAGTTTGGAGGGTGGTGGGTTCATGGTGGCACTTTTGACACATCCATAATTCAGACAGACAATCAGACAAGCAGGTCCAACAGGATCCCAGAAGTGCCATCTCCCAGTACAGCAGGAGTCCTGATCCCACATCCCCTCCTGGCACACTGAACCACCCTGCCACAGCAGACCTTTTAGACAGACTCCTGCATGGAAAAGCATTGCTTTCCTGTGCAGAGCCCCAGGAAAGCCAGGCAGGCTTTCCAGCAGGCAGCCAGCATCAGACAGAGAGCCCTGCGCTGGGACTGACAGCACAGCAGGACATCCTGGACTAAGTGATACTCCCTCTATACCCCATGGTCATGTCCGAATATCCCAGGACACTACAAGTATCCAGCTCAGTCTCCAGACCATAATTTTGGCCAAAGACCCCAGGGTTTCATGATTCAGCATTCGGGCTTGCCTGAGGCTTTGACCAATACTAACCATAACTCCCAGATTCAGCAGAGCACCAAATACAAGCACAGGTCTGGCCAAAGAAAAATCCAGGCCTAAACATATCCATCTCTCTCAGGCAGCTAAAGCAGCCATGATCTAAGGGACCTGCTGTGAGGAAAGCCTCCTTCCAACTACCAGCCCCCTAATTTCACTTCTGGTTTGACATTCTCTGTAGAGTTCAGTTGTCACACTGGCTCCCAGTCTCTACACTGTGCACCAACTCCATCTATTCTCATTACTTCCCCAAGAATATTTGCTTTTTTTAGGCCTCTCTTGATATTTTCATCACTGCTGCAGCAATCTGTCTATGTGACATTCTCAGAATGGAAACAGTGGACACTCTCCAAACATCAGGACAAAGCTAGAAATATTTCACTGTTCAACTAATTATATGGTAGTTATAATCATCCATGACTTTATTTGGACCAGCATGTCTCTTTAGCTCAGATTCCCACAGTGCTGAGGCAGCAGGACCCCAAGGCCTATGCTGGACCACAAGATCCACAGCAGAATTCAAGGATAGCTGTAGACAGGAAGGCATGCATGGAGTAAACATCTCCCAGTCTCTTCAGACTGCCCAGTCCTTGTCAGAAGTAAAAAACAGATTTTATTATCTCCCTTGCTTTCACACTATAAATTATTCGAGAAAATAGCCTACAAATGGTATATCCACAGTACTGATCTGTGTGTCAGTTTTGACAGAAAAAAATGAACTGAAAATGGTGATGGTTTTTTGGTGACAATTAGGAAGTAGCCTTGATGCGGATAGGAATCCATTTGCAACTCTTCTGATTACCTTGGACAGCATCTCTGAATTAATGGTACCTCTCTATCCTGAAACTCCATCCACATCTCTCTGTCCCGGCTGCAGTCTCAGCACCTTACAGACCACCTGATGTTCCACAGCATCCTGCCATCATCCCCCTCTGCTTTCCCTGTACCTGGTCTTTCACACACCACAGCCATGTCAGCAGCTTTAGGTACCCAAGGACCACAGCCTTGCCTTCTGCACTGCTTCAGTCTAACCTATTAGTCTGTCCCATGTCTGCAACACAGCCCTGTCAGTGAAAAACCAGGCTCATGGTCACTATAAAACACTGCCAGCACTAAACCCAAATGTGCCCTGGGCTGTGAGAGCAGTGAATGGTCCCAACAGTTGGCATTGAGCTCTCCTTAAACTACTTCCCCAGAGTTTTACATGTTATCCACTGATGTTCGCAGACCAATGAAGAAAAAGCAACGGGATTCCAATTCTCACCTTTTAAAACTTCTCCATAGTCAAGAAGAAGAAAATAAAAAAACTCATTAATGCAATCATAAAGCCAAAAGTCAGTAATGGCTGCAGTCTGAGTTTTGAATGAAATTAAAGCTTAATAGATTGAGGCATGCAAGCTGGCTGAATGGCAGAAGCAGGGTAAATCTGTAAAACAAATTATAGAAGTCCCAGTTGCTTCATTAAAAAACATTCTACCATGTTATTAAACCCTGTTTAGTGTCCTTGTCAACATGCCTAACACAGGCATATTTTCCACTAACATAACCCATGGCAGCTGATAATTCCTAGAGGTGCCTCAGCTGGCACAAGGGTTCTGTGAACTGGACAAACGAGAGCCTGCTGAATTTAGTTTCATTCTTGAGGTAAAAGAATCCCAGTGGAAAAGAACAAGGGAAGTCAGACAGTCACAGTCATCCTTTTCCTCTCCAGCATGTTGAGGAATGATGCCTTGCCACCCACCAGAACCCTTGACAGAACCAATAACTGGAAGAGCATCTGTGGCACAAGCCAGCATCCCTGCTCTGCCCAAAGAAGCCTGACTATTTCTGGGAAAGGTGAAATAGAGAAACTTGGACTCAACCGAAAAACAGAGCAGTTAAATAGTAATTAACAAATCAAGCCATGCACATTCAAAATTACATGGTAATGCTAGAGTGACTTGCAACTCATGGTTATACTGCTCTCACATAAGCACTTCTCAGCCTCCTCTGCAACACTGCAGAACACTGTAGGTCAGTGCTGGGAGGATAGGACAGCAAGGAGAGAGCAGCAGAGCTGTGAAAACAAGACGGATCTGGATGGGGGAATGTCCAAAACCAAACAAACTCTGCTTGTGCTGGCCTGAATGAGAGCTGAATTAAGGGAGGACTGCTTCCAAGAATGTCATGTCCTTGCCGCCAAGGACTGTGAGAGGGCAGGGGAAGGAGGGGAGAGATTGAGAAGCACAAACATGAGCATGAGAGAAGACAGAAAAGCGTGACCAAGGCCTGGAGGGGACCCCAGGCTAAGGTCAAGCTCCCCATACACAGCTGGCTTGCAAACATGGAAAAAGCCTGATGCAATCCATCACAATGCAGACAGCAGACTCCTCGCTGCTATCCAGCCTATCTTCCTGTGAATGTTGCTAGACTACTGTCTGAAGGGCTGCATCTGTTGCCATTTCATTCTCCCTCAGTGTTCCCTTACCTCCTCATTCCTGCTTTACCAGAAGGAAGCAAAGCAGACACAGCAGCTATAAAACAACAGCTGGGCTATGTGCCTTAGCAGTTGGCTACCTGCAAGGAGATGTGCTAGTGTCCAAGTTGTAGGGACATAGGAGGAAACAGCTGCAGACACATCCAACCTGCACTGCACAGGCAAGTGGGGAATGAGAAGAGCTCCTAACATATTTCTATATACTGAAACCATCTACAGCTTAGAAGTTGCATTCACTGCCTGGATGAAATAAGAGAAATCCTCCTCTGGGTATGAGTACTATGCAGAATATTTCAACAGCCTGCAAGAAGAAAGCAGGAGGAGCTTCACTGCCACAGGCACATGGGCAGCATTCACTATCCACGGGGAAAACTTGAGCTCTTTCTCTAAACATGTCTTGGTCAAACAACTCAACACAGACCAGATGTGAAGTTCTTCTGCTTCTGCAGAGGCCCAGTTTTAACTAGATTTGAAAGCTCTGCTTTTCAGAGTGTGGATGCTAGTTTAGAAAATCCAGCCTTTAGGGGATGGTTCTTGTCTAGCTATCAAACACACGGAGAGCCTGCATCCACTGTCACATTTTTAATTCCTCCAATCCAAAATCTCTGGAGGAGACGAAAACAATGAGAAATACAATTTCCCTGGCTGCAGAGCAGACTCCTGTATCTCAAGAGGTGCCTCCCTGGCATGGCTAACATTAGCCAGGACAAGTCAGGCCAAAGAGACATAGAGCAGAGGAGTGGTGTCGTGGTTCGACACTGAAAAAGAATCTTCTTGGGAGGAAGAGGTCAATTTGGATATTGACACTTCGGGTGACCAATTGAGGGCAGACACGCCTCTGAGAACACAGAGGGGTTAAAAGCAGAATTCCCAGGGGAACTCGCTCTCTTTGCTTCTGGTCAGGGTGCAGTGCAGGAATCTCCCCTGCGCGGCCCATGGCTGGGTGGGGGAGGGGAAGGCCCACGGCCTGGCTGAGGTAAGGCCGAAGGGTGGAGGGACTGGAACCGGGCTGGCCCCTGCACATGGAAGGGTAGGGGGGAAATCTGGGATGTCTCCGTTCCCCCCCACCAGAGTCTCTCTCTCCCTCGAGAAAGAGACAGCGACGGTCTGCCAGAGGTGCACTGCGGGGAAGGAGGATACCAGGGGGGGCTCTGCAAGGTGCCCAGCATGGGAGCCGGAGATCCGGGCAGAGAGCCAGCCAGGGAGTCGGGACTTTTAACCCTTCCTTGATAAATGAAAGCTTTGTGAAATTTTACTCCTCCTCGGTTTGAAAGAGAGGAAGAGAGACAGCCTGGGACCTGAGATGTTAGAAGGAGAAATTCTGGGTGGAAGGAGATGATGGAGTGGCTTTTGGCTGGACTTTTTCTTGTTAGCCATAGACTGAACCAATTTTCTCCTCCGAGAGAGAGACTGTATTTTAGGAGGATGCTGGTGAGCCAAGAGACCTGCTTCAGCAGCTGAGAAAAGACAGGAACGGAGCTAACAGAGAAAAGTTGGGGAGCTTTGTGGTGGTGCCCCTTGTCTTCAGAGAAGAAGAAGAGAAGAAGATCTCTGTTCCTGAGACCCTCGGCCCCAGGGGAGGAAGAAAATGGGGGGGACTGTGGTCCCAAAAATATGAAAAACTGAACTGTTGTTTTTCCCCTCTTGGCAGAGCATCCTTGAAAGGAAAAATCCTAAAAGCCTGTCCATCCATGCATTGGTGGTGAGAGCACTGTGCCTGCAAAGGAGAGGGTCACACTGGCAAACTTTTTCTCCGGGTGGTGCCATATGTGACATCGAAACACAAGGAGTGGCAGCTGTGTTTCCTGGGGGTCTGTGGTGCAAGGGAGACTCCTCTCTCCCCTGATGGACTTAGTATTGACTATATTGAAGGGTGAATACTTGATTAAGGGTCCAAGTCGTTGTCTCACTGTGGTTTGTTGAAGTTGGGTGGTGGGAGGAGGAATGTTTTGGAAGGTTTTAATTTTGGATCTTGTGTGTGCTTTTCTTTCTTTCTCCTTTATAGTAGTATAGTGGTAGTAGCTTAATAAAGTTCTTTTCGTTTTTGTTATTAAGCTTGGCCTGCTTTGCTCTGTTCTCGACTGCATTTCACAGCATTCAATTGAGAGGTTGCATTTTCATGGGGGCGCTGGCATTGTGCCAGTGTCAAACCATGACAAGTGGGGAGAACAGAAGGGATCAAAACCACTGGAAGAAAGCTGGATGCTCAGAAAGCAGTTATGGGTAGATGGATGACCCAAGGGAGGAATCTAGTAAAAGCTTTTTTCTCAGGCTTCAAGAGCTGGAGGGGGAGTGACAAGAAGAAACACCATCATACTGGCAAGAGCCACCACTAAATGTTAGGAGATGTAGTTAAGTTACTTGCTTAGTTGCAGACAAGAACAACCCCAGGGATGAGGGCAGGGCTCAGGACAGAGGCATTCTGTGTGGTGCCCTGTGGAAGGAAGCCGGAGTAAGGAGAAGAGGAGCTCATATGGCTCAAGGAGCTGAATGCTCCCAAGGAGAGCTGGGCTGTATGGAGACTGACATGGCCACTCAAACCAAGGCTTTCCAGAAAGGAAAGCCCTGTGGAACAGCAGGAGCAGCACCCAGAGCCTGGACCCACGAGCATGCCACAGAATGCTATGCACCAGAGGAAAGAGCAGGCCTGTGCCAGCTCTAATTGGCCCCTAAAAAGACAAGTTATTATTTTTTATTTAATCTCTCTGTGCTTTGTTTTCCCATCTTTAAAGCATCCATTCATCTCACAGAGGTTTGGGGAAGATTAATTAACTGCTCATGAACTGTCCAGGTACAATAGCGATGAGATTGGCAGAAGTTCAAGAGGAAATTAATAATTCTGCCGCTGGAACAGGGCTTGAATAGAGCCTGGTAAATAAGGCAGAAGGGCACAGAGTGAACAATAAGAGAAAACAAAATCCTTAATATCTACTCACTAAGTGAGCAAAGTCCATTCTGTGTGCAGAGGGAGGCAGGGAGGCCATGGAGAACCTGGCAAGAGACCTCATAATTAAAGCTTGGATAATAATGCATGCTCACTGGGGAGGCAAATTAAGGGTGCACAGGGAACCCTCACACTGCTATTTTCTAACTTTTCAATGTTTGACTTTCAACCTTCACAATGCTCTTTCAATGCCTTTTTTAGGTATGCAGTGTCACACAGAGGTATGGGCACACTTCCCTTCTCCTTTCCAGAAGTGGGATGCTTATTCTGATTTATCCTGAAAAGTATGCACATACAGCCAGTAAAGGCTTGGAAGAATAAACAATTAGGGCTAGTGCTCAAGCAAATGCATACCAGCTTTTTGGGGCTGTGCATTTGTTTCTTTTTCTAAACATAGTGCACATAACCAAAACCAGTCTTTTCTTAGGCCAAAGAAGAATACATCCAACACAGCACATACAAACTACAACCTAATTTAAAAATAAAACATATCCTGGAGAGGGCTGTACAGTATTTTACAATTCAACTGTTTACCAGTTAAAAAAAAAAAAAAAGAAAAAAAAAGCAACCAAAAGAAGGCTTTCAGAAAAGCAGAAGGCCCCTGCAGGTCTCTGGGATTCCCAGCCCATGGGCAATATATCTGAAAATCTGAGGGCTCCAGGTGCTCAGTCCACAGATCTGAGCTCAAAGACAAAGTCCTGGAGCACAGCAAGCATTTTCACCAATAACCAGCCCCCAGGCTCACCTGGCAACTCACTACTGAGATCCAGGTTCCCAAGAGAACAGAAATCTCACCAAAAACCAAATTTACCACCTATGTTAGTGCCTCTGTAGAGACACTGTTGACGATAAAACCAAATTCCTACTCATTCATACTATTCAACAAATAATGAATCACACCACTAAGAGGGAATGACTTTTTGGTGAAAGGCTGGGAGTGGGAAACAATGAAAAGTATAAATTGATCCAGAGCTTTATCTAAAAGATTGCAATTATTGCCACAAATTTCTTATTTGCGCACTAAAATCACAGTTCCACATGGTGATGTCAATCATTCCAGTGCTCACTCACCCTCTGAGGGTTAGACTGCAGCAAATAGAGGTTAAGTGACTTAACAAAACCACACACAAGTCATGAGCAGAGTCTCAATGAAAACAAATATGGGGCAAAGCAGTCAAAATCTCAATGCTTGGCTTGAAAGAAACTCACAGACTATGTTTAGGATGACTTGAACTTCTGAAAGCTACCATGGCTGAAAGGCTGAAGATGTTTTACAAGAGCACTTTGGCTGTGATTTATCCTTCTGAAACAACAATCTCCCACCTGTAAAAGGCCCCTCGAGAAGACTGATATTCTCTGTCAAGTCCCAAACTCTAGCAGGCCTTTTCCAAAGCTGTGGTTCGTAGCCATTTTTTAGCAGGTCTGAAGCATGCAATCAATACTGTGGAGAGTAAAAATCAGATTTGGCTCCTCTGCCATCATTAACTTCTAGACAGTTAATCACTTTCATTTGCATGAAAAAAGCAGCAGGAAGGAGGAAGTCCTATTGATGACAGAGATTACCACTGGGGAACAGAGCCTCATGCCCTGAGAAGGCTTTGGTCCTTAAAAATTTACCTCAATTAACTGGGTTTTCACAGTAAGAGTTATGCAAAACCACTGACACATTGAGCATCTGTAGCTGCCAGCTGCATGTTGCATGCAAATCAGGAGACGTGTGGTTAAAAAGTACTGCTGTGACCTTACCCTGAGGCCTCCTCACATTGAAAATGTTCACCTTCAGTCTGTAGAAGTCACTGCTAATGAAAACAGAACTGGATCATAAGGAAAACCCCATCTCTCTGTAAGCTTTCCCAGACTGACCAAGGTCTCTTCTCAGTTTTTCTTCCATTGCCCTGTGCTGGTAACACGACCCTGCTTCTCCTCTTTTCAAATAAGTCTGCACAGTAACACGCCAAAGAACACTTATGAGATTGTAAAAATACTTAGCATGTTAGTAAGTGCGAAGGTAAATGCACATTCAGGTATTTAATTATACAGTCAATCATGTCTGCAATTCAGACAGCAGCTCAGATCTCACAACTTAATTGCTTTAATTTCAGATTAATAGCTTGTGTTGTCACAAGCGGTTTGACATGCTGGAGAACAGTCACAAACTACACAAGGAGCAAACAATGAAGATTTATTCCTCTGCCCACCCACACACTTTGGACAACTCAAAATGCCTGAGCTGACCTTTGCTGCTCTGTTTTCCATTTCAAAAATGTGGGAGGAACAGCACAGTTCCTATTAAAAACAGCAAAGCTAGAGAAATTTGTGGCAAGGTGGTGAACTTGGCATCTGATTTTGCAGCCAAGGCACAGGGTGAGGCAGAAGCTACAAGGAATCATTAAGTCTCTTACCTGTCCTGCAAAAAGTCCACACACCCCAATAATACAGAGGATGTTGAATACAGCCGAGCCCACAATGGTTCCAACGCCTACATCTCCTTTTGTGATAAAAACACCTGAAAAACAAGTTCAAGAGAAGCTCTGTAAATGGGAAAAAGCTGAATTTTTTCCCATAAAATTTCAGACCTTACACCCTATTAATGAATCTAAAGGCAGATACTAGGAAAACTGCAGAGCGCTGCTTTCTGAGGGGACCTGGATGGATTCTGTGATGGAAACCAAGCACCTCAGGCACATCCAAGTTACTAACTTCCTGGTATTGTGACCCAACATTATGGCAATACAGACCAGAAAACACTGCAAGCTCATGGTAGTAGCTGGTGGGACACAAATCTGCAGGAAACCATCTTCCATAAGATATTCTCCTTCCCATATACCCATCTCAACTGGCTTCAGTAGGGATGAAGCTTCAGTAGAAGCTGGAGATGATTCAGAGCTGTCTGGCCACAGCTACTCACAAGCCAACTGATGCCTCTCAGGATGAGTTATGGGGCTATGCTACAAGGTTTTTTCAGAGTTCTTCTGTCAAATTTGGTTAAAATTGGCCAATGAGGTTAATGGTGAGGGAGATGAACGGACACATGCATAATGGTGCTGCACAAAATCCTTTCCTTAGAAAGTAAGCCTAAAAATAACACTCCATCTCCTGCTAGCTGTCAGTCTGTTTAAATTCACCACTTGGTTTTAGGGTTATCTGGCCATATGTAAACTGGCCAGTGCACTTCACGTATTTTTTCCAGCTTCATCCTTTTCTCAGAAACACAGAAGCACTCACCTGTCAAGTGACACACGGCACCTGGTGGGTTATGCCACAGCAGGAAAATGATCCTGATGATCATCAGAGGTGGAGGAACCTGGTTTTATTTTAACCCTGGTACTGCACTGCCTTTAACCAAAGGACAATGCCAACTTGGTCCAATCTACCTTCCCAAATGATCTAAGTTACAAATTTGCTTGTGTAATCAGACCTCTGCAGAGCAAACAGCTTTGTGTGAATTAACTCCTGCTCTGCATCTGGAAGCTGTGGCTGAAAGACATGTGTCTCCTAGAGAAGTATCTGAGCTGAGAACTAATTCTGTTCCATGATGGAGAGCCCCCATACCCTCCCAGCTGCTGCCCTGATGATCCCCCACCAACAGAGATGCAGGTGAGTCAGACTGCAGGAACCCTTCACCCCCCTAAGGTGGTTAGGTAGAACATCAGTCTGTAACATTGCTTGCAGTCTCCCTCCCCCACTGCTGTGAAGGCATCGAGAGTTTCCTGAGTTATGCACACTTAAGGATGGCTGAATCCCTTCATCACACTTCCCATAAACAGAGAGCTGCTTTGGAAATGTGATGCTCTGACCAACCTGTTGCTGTAAGAAAGCATTTCAAATCCTCTTCTCCTCCCCATTGTGGCTTTTCCAGGGAAAAGCAGTGTTGGAAGACTAACCAGAGGGGAGGTGATGGCAAAGAACTTGGCACTGAGGACATGAACAGTGTGCCAGGGTATCAGAGAGGGAAATCTGGGGGAAATCCTTTACCACTGTGCCCTGGAGCTGACATGGCAGATGGGGCAGGAAAGTGGACAGGAGAGGATAATGCCATAGGTGAAGCCTGGCTAATGGGCAGCTATAGTAAAGTGCCCACTGGACCTGGCTTGGCAGGGTCACATCCAGGCCCTGCTGTGAGATAATGGTACTCCCAGAGTCACTTCACCTGGCGAAGACTCCCACCATCAGTGCCATGTGTGCCCAGAAGGGATTACAACAAACCTTGCAGGCATGCAGCAATCCCATTTCAGCTCTGAAAACAGCCAGGGAAATGTGCAGGTTTTGGGAAGCAGCAGCAGGCTCCTTACCTATGACAGATGTGAACAGCTCAGGAGCAGAGCTTCCTGCTGCCATGAAAGTTGCCCCAGCCACATCTTCGCTGAGATGCAAGCGCTGCAGAGAAACACAGTCACTGATCACCACACTGAGCAGCTGAAGGAATTCAACTCTCAACGTTAAACTGCCTGCTGAGAGCGGGTACTTGTAAAACTTTGTGTAAACAAAGGTTAAGTATAGGGGAAAAGCCACCACAGGCACTGGCTACTGAAGTGAGCATCACCTGACAGAGAGGGCAGGTTATGCTAGTGAAACTTTTAGAGAGGAGGGAAAGATCACTACTCCAGCCAACAGGGAAGGTAGCTTCACAACTCATGGGTCTGTCTGCTCCACAACCTCAGCAACATACAACTTACCTTTCCCACTTTAGCCTGTAAAGGGCAAGGCTAGGGCTCAGGCTTCATTCACCTCCAGCCACCTTCCCTGGTACAAGTTATGCCTTGCTTTACCCTCTCCTTACCCTCTTTCTCCTGGACCATATCACTTACCTCAGTTTACCCTCACCCTACCCCTTTTCTCCTGGACTACATCACTTACCTGTCCCTCAGCAGTATCCAGGGACTGTCTAAAACCAGGGGCTTCTGGAAGGGAAAGGACCCACTGTTCTATGAAAACTTCATCAGCATATGCTGCTTCCAAAGATTTCCTTGGTTAATTACACCCTCTGTTGTCTGCACTCCCATTGTTCTATTTGCACCAGTTCGCATGGACCCAGCACCCATCTGCATCTGCTCAGCAGATGCCACAAGGCACCTTCCCCTGTTGAAGAGGAGCAATAACCAGCTCCTGCCATATGGCCGCTGAGCTGTTACTACACCACAGCAAGAGCTGCCACTGTGGGAGCACAGAAAAGGCAGCCAGGAGTATGGGGAAGGCAGCTCAGGGTGGTGGGAAGTGTCCCTGGCAGAGCTGGCTTTTGAGGCAGCCCTCCAGCCTGGCAGGACACAGGAAACCTCCCTCTGTCCCCATTCTCCTGCAGCACTGCACGTCTCCTCTGCTGTTTCATCCTCACCCAAGTACCTCTGCACAGAGACAAGAGAGCAGAAATCCTCATAAGCAGCCTTTTCTGAAGATTCCACAATGGGTATTCCTTGCCCTTAAAGGAATCCACTGCCCATACAGACATAACAACCCTTTGTACATAAGTTATGAGGACAAGGAAAAAGGACAGGATGTGCCCTCACCAGGAGTGCCTTTGAAGCGGAAGACCACAGCATTGCTGGAGTGCCATAAAGCTTGTGGAACCCGATAAAATACAGCTTTATGGAAAACAATTTTAAACAGAATTAAAACTATCATGAAAGAAGTTCACAGGACTACAAGCAGATCCCCAAAGGCCAGGTTCTTCTGCAGGATGCTCTGTGAAATTATGGAGACATCCATCCTACAATAGCTACTGGAAATCACGGTGCCTCTTGAAAGCAAAGCCACAAGCCAAGGAAACCAGCTGTGCTGACTTCTGGGGGAGTGGTTTAATTCAAAGCTACAGTGTGTGCCCTTGAGGACAGTTTCTAGAGAATTCACTGAAATGCACACGATGATTAAGCTGATACAACAGAGCAGAAAACAGTACTCTGTATAGACAGAAAAAATATATTTGCAGACAAAGCTTTGCCACTGATATAGTGTAAACTACCAGGAGTGGGGCAGCCAGGCAAGTGCAAGAAGAAACTGCTTTAGAAAACAAAATAAAATCAGGGTTTTTTTGTAAGTAAGTCTGAACTAACACAGAAAGTGAAAGTCTACCATAGCAAGTGTTCTGGAGCAAATTCTCATGTCAACACACATTTGGGAGCACAAATGGCTTGTTGGTTCAACTCAACAACTGCTTCCCAAACTAGATGAAGCTAAGCCAGAAAAAGGACATTTGTTTTAGAATTAGAGCATCTAAACTGTGAGAAGATGTAGAACAACTGCTGGCAGATCTTCAAGGCCAAAAAAGTCTTCAGGCAGGAGGCCTGAATTCTCAGTGCATAAAATACATAAGAATATTAGAATGTCTCCAAACATCACTTATGGGGAGAGAAAAGACACTTCTGGGAGAGAATCAAGCAGGAGTAATAGAACAGTAAAAGTCTTGATCCATTTATGTGACCCAATTTGATAATCCCTAATGCACAGCACGTTTTTCCTGGACAGCAACTTCTCAATACAAGTACTCCAGATCTGGTGCTCAGTTGCTAAGCTTTCTCTTTTACACACAGTTGAGTAAAAATTGTTATTGTCATCTTATTGGTGGTGCTGGATAACAGAATGATTCAGAACCACTAAGGCACATGAGGAATTGCTGTGTACCATTGAGAAGATAACAAATAACAAAACAGCAAAGATCTAAACAAGTGAAAACTGCCTTCTAGGGCACAGGGTGTGCAAATACTGCAGTAAAGCACACAGAGAGGGTGTTTGCTTTTTAGGCATCAGATGTCTGCAGAAACCCAAGCATATCTGAGAATTTGTCAGAAGAACAAATGGCATTGTAGGGCTGGCACTTGCTAGACCAACTTCCGGAGAAGGTGGAGACACACAGATCCTGCACGTGCAGAGAGTTAGCGACCATAAAAGAGCCCCTAGCTTGTTACAATGAAGTTTACCACCAGTGAAGTTGCAAACTGGTAACACCACACACAGTGTTCCCTACTGTCATTTGTAAACACAGTCAAGGATCATCTTTTCTACTGAGCAGTGCAGGAAACAGAGGCACAGGAAAGTGATGGAGCTTGTCCATGGCCAGTCAGAGCCCCTGGCAGAACTGCAACAGAAGCCAGTGCTCCACAGACCCAGGTCAGGCCCCTGGGCTATGAGTGGGGCTCAATTACTCCTGGGCAGTAATTAATGAGTGTGCAGACAAGAGAAATAACAATCTTCCTCCATCTTGTGTCTCCCGTGTCCCTCTGCATGGCTGGCTTGCCCTTGGGCATATTAACAGCACCCCAAAATGCAAGCCTGTCCTGGACACTGCTTACACAGCTCAGGTTTTGTTCATCTGAACTAGCTTCTAGAGCCACATTTCCCAGGGAGGTTCACTTGTCTGGGAGAGAGGAGGTGAAAGAACTCAGCATGTCTACATTCCCCAGCATCTCCTATCCCCATGTCCACATCAATGTTCCCTCTCCTGAACCTTGCAATGGGGTTCTCCAGATTCAGCCCCAGAGGGTGCAGCAGCAACTTTGCAGGACAGAAGCTCCTGCCTTATGTTGTTACCTCTATATTTAAGCACCAAAAAGTGGAATTTCCTGAGGGCTTTCTTCCTTGATGATGCAAAAAAGGTCCGCACAGCAGGGTGCTGAACTTCAAATATCAGGTTAGTTTAGAGACAGCTTACATCAGTGCTGTCAGCACAAATGACTTATCCTGTCAGCTTCCACACCTCTCCAGAACAGCCCACACCCTGAAGGGTGACACCTGTTCCCAGGCACATGGACAGGTGTCTTCTATAAATGACATAGACCTCTCATTGCCAAGACCAACCATATTCTCCATACACAAAGATTTCACTGCATGGAACTGAACAGATACAGCTTGCAGTAATTTTGGGCACATGGTCTGTGTTCGCTCTGTGGCTGTCTGAGATATTTAGGTGTCTTCTAAAATTTAGGCATCCTGACCTTACCAAAGAGAAACAGAGTCAGTTGTAATTGCTGGAAGCATTCACATGCTTCGTTACAGCTTGACCTAGTTGTCCCTGCTGCTTTACAACTTACATCCACACAATACAAGGTCTGACACTCATGACTGTGAGGACAGGGTACAAGATCCACAGTTTCTACTGGGATAAATTACCAGAGGTTTTAATTTGTGTCACCTAAGGTTAGGGCCTGGTGTTTCTGCAGAGACTCTGCAAAGACACATAAACAAGAAGCAACAGCAACCACCACAGTGTGAATGCCTGGATCATGTCTGCAAGGAAGAACACAGAGTTGAGTCAATGCTCACACATCATGCTGAGCAACAAGACAAGCAGCGCAGGCAACACTGCAGGACGACAATAAAATACACCATCACCACACCCCAAGGCTCTCCAGAACTGCTGTGAAAGCAGCACAAGAGGAAGGAACATCTAACACTTACTTCACAGATCTTTTCCAGTGAAGGGACGAAGAAGTCATCGCAGACAATTGCCAAGGCGTAGAACATATACACAGCCTGCAATGGAGAAGAGAAAAGGCTGAGTCTAGAGACTGTCACACAGAACTGAACGGCAGCATCCCAACACATCTCAGGTTTGATTTTGTACAGACTTTTCAAGAAAATAAAATGTTCTTGCAAGAAGAATTCATAGAGCTGTCTGGGATTTAATTAAAAAATTGTGGAGTATTTATCCAAAAGTTCCTATAAACTATCAAAAGCTGCCAACATTTTATCTTCACCATAAAGGCTAGCTTTTTTTTTTTTAATTCTCTGGGCATTGCTAAGCTACACTGAAGTATATTTGCCTTCCTTTTTTTCCCCATTGGGTAGTGCAAGGCTTTTTTATCACTGTGTTCTGTGAAAATCTAAACACTGGAGGAGTAATTTTTGAAATCTAGTATTCTGAAAAAGGGAAAAGGAGCTTGTTTTCCTGGACTGAACTGCCCTGCCATGTCACCGGGGTCCCAGTGGTAAATCTTGCTGAACTCCCATAGGAACAAATAAAACCAAGGAGGAACACAGGGCTCTAAATGACACTGAGCCAATCAGTTCTTCAATTCCATGCAAGAAGCAGTTAATCTGTGTTTCTGTACTATTAAACAGAATGTGCTGGGGCCTGATCTCTGCCCCAAGGTGCAAACAGCACAGTGTGGCTCACATCCACGCAGCAAAGCCATGGAGGGCAACCTGGCCCATCCTGCCCACAGGGAAGGAGCTCACTCCCCACTCTGACACAAAAGACTGCCACTGGATGGGAAATTGGCATAGGGGAAAACCATTGGCATAGGGGAAAACCAGCAGAGCACAACCCCCCCAGCCAGGTTGAGTCTGCCTCCAAGCCCAGTCTGGTTTTCTGGCATGGACATATCCAACACTTGCTGCAAGGTTCAAAGACAGCTCCACCTTTTTGGTAACACCTACCAAGCACCAGCACAGTTACTTTTAGAAGCAGTGTAGCTCCAGTGACTAACTACAGCTGAGAGAAGTGGCCAATATTTGCAGAAAAACAGTTTATTAATCCTAGGGAACCACAGTTCCAAGCACATCACCAACAGATCCTCTGGCTTTGCTTGTTGTTTAAGTCCAGCAGAAGCTCAGGAAATGCAAGGAGACCAGAGTATTCTTTTCTGGAGAGAAAGCAACAATAAAAATGGCCTCCAGGTTTTTTTGTTCTTGTTTTGATTTTCCAGGAACAAGTTTAAATCCCCAGCCTCACCAAAAACACAGATTCTAATTTGCCAGAATTAAAACTTTGCTGCAAAAACACCAGCAATTACTGTACATCTCAGCCATGGAAATTATTCAAGCTCAAAAATAATTCAAGTGTATTTTTTTCAGGATTAGAGATGGGAATTTCATCATAAGAAATGATTTTGACACAATCTTGACACAGTAGATGCCAGAATGTCACTTGGATAGTTTCTGTGCTTTTTTGTCCCTCATCATAAACACAAGTAAGTGTAACTTAGGCTTTTTGAAAATCTTATGCTGCAAAACAGCCCCAAAGACCACAAAGGGCAAGCAAAATTCTAGGTCTCCAACTCTGCTGGGTGCAGCAAAGAACCTGATCTTGCCAAGTTAAAACCAGCTGCTGACACAATACCAACTGTATGAACAGAGATACAGGAAGATAGGAACATGGATGGGAAAGGGCTCCAGAGAGCAATGTGGCCAAATTCCTTTGAAATACAACGGATAGTGGGTGCCTAACTTCAGCCTAGATTTTTGATCTGCTATTCATATTATTCTGCAGTGAGACATGCCCTCGCTGTTCTGTCCAAACACAGTAATGCCTCTCAAGAATGCTAATCTGTCCATCAGCACCATTCCTGTAAAGTGAACATGTCCTGTCCATTTGACACGATCCATGCCCATGGAGCACAGGGCTCCACAAGGCTGCTGGACTTCCTGCACTTCCAAGAGGCAGGCAAGGGAATGGGAGCCAAGGGGAGGCAGCCACCACAGCAGCCCGTGCCCCAGAGCCCAGGCAGCTCACCCCAGACGTCTCCACATGTAGCACACATGCACTGCACTGCACTGTAGGTATCTACAGACGATGCCAAGCTCCACACGGCTCACCAGAGGCACCAGGGGCAAGGCACCCACCATTTTTTCAGTTTAGACAATTCCTCCTCTGGATTTTTATATGCACATTCAAATGATCCCAGGGGAGGGCTTGTGTCGCTTCCAGTGCATGTAAGACTGACAAAGCATCTCCACATTCCAGCATTAAAGTGGAATCTCATGGTGTCCAGGATTTTAGAGGGCACAACAACCTTCAAAGGTGACAAGGGAATTTTCTTTTGTCTGACCATGCTTTCTCATTAGTAGGATCAGGTACAAAACGAAAGGCAAAAAGGGCACTGAAATGAGTAAGGAATGGAAAAGTAAATGTGAAGGAACTGCCCCCCCAGGCTCTTGCTCATGCCCCCCAGGAGTGGGGACTGGTCCCCTGCTGCAGAAGCTGGAAAAACGAAGCCAAACCTGCTGCACTCCTCAGGATGAGCGCTAGCATCGGGTTGACAACACTGACCAGGCTAAACCCATGTGACCTGTACACTCCAGCATTCACTTTAATGACCTCATTTCTGTCAGAAATCTGTTTTGGTTATGAGTCTTCCCTAAGTTCATTCAAGTGGCTTGAGTGCAATAAAGTGTGAAGTGTCAGAATCAAAGGAGTATCTGGCTAAACCCCAGCCTTGTTCACAGACTAAATCACTGGAAGCTACCCACAGTCACTGAACACATGAGGACAGGAACTGTTACTTCCTTGGAAGTTCTTCAGGCTTTTTGATGGGGCTTGTTTGCTTGCTTTTTAAACAAACAAAACAAAGCAATGCTTAGAGTTTGGGCCAGCAGGAACACAAGCAGAAGGGGGCTTTTTTGTGCAAGAAGGAGGAAGGCAGGAGCATCAGGGAGGCCAGTCTGCATGGCATGTACCGTGAGGAGAGGGCCAACAGCACAGATGAGACACCCAGCATGATGAGGTGGTATCATCTTCCATCATTTCACTAAGGAGTCACATGGATTTTTCCTTCAGCACATGGCACCCTGTCTTCACAGGCACCATGGGTGCAGCAGCTCTGGAAAGGACCAGGGCAGCATGGACTGAAGGCTGTTCCACCTGAAACTGCCACTGGGAATTAATGAAGTGGTCGAGGGACAAGGAATATGGCCTGTGCAATGGCAGCAGAGTACAATGTGGAGGACTCAACACATAAATAAAGCTCAGCTCCAGCTTCACTCAGTTGTTTTAAGCTCCAAGTGATGATAAGGGAATCTTTAACTAGGCAACACACTTTTAAAAACTCACTCACTCCTCCTCCCACAAAGGACATTAAAAAATTAGGAAAATGCAATGGCCTGCATAAAAGGATTATAAATGCCAGATTAAATACCACATTAGGACTGATTTTAAAATAACGAATTCTAACAAAGATGCATTCTCTGCATCAAAGGTGATTAAGTTTCTTACTCAAAATACCTGTTCCTCTGCACAGGATAGAAATGGTCATTTTTCATGCTTGTCCAGCAGTCCTTTGAGCTTCCCATGACTGTCTTCACACTCAAACTCAAACTTGCTCCACTGAGCAAAAGAAGCTTTTCACAAGAGTGCATCATGCCATAGAAGCAACAATCCCTACAGCCCTGCCTTCTCCCCAGGGGGCTGTGAAAAGTGGAGGTTGTTGGTGGCAGTAACAGCAGGGGGGCCTGCTGCTGCCCCACACACCCCTGCTCCGGGGGGCAGGACTAGCAAGGGGCTACTCTGAAACCAAGCTCAGGGCTTTCCTCAACTCTTGACTGCATTACAAACCCACCTAAAATTCCACTGTTGGAGAGAAATTAAAAAACCCCAACCAAAGCAGGAAGCCACAGAGCCTGGGTTGACTCCAGCCAGCAGCTTGTGTACCATGATATGCCCAGCAGTGCTCCCACAGATGCCCAAGGCACTGGAGAAATCAATCCCCTAAGGAGACAGCCCTGTGCTGCAGAAATGAGATGTGCCTGGGTATTGAACCGATGCAGAAATAGATAGAGACAGGACCCATCCAGGGTGACCTACATTTCCCAAGAGCCTCGCAGGAGGGAGGCAGGTGCCTGTTAGAGCCCCCATTCCCATGGCTATGGGAAGCAGTGGCAAGCCAGAAGTAGAAGGGATGGCTGAGCACAAACACTGCCCCTCTGCCCTGCTCAGTGTTGAGAGCCCAGCTCTGCCCAGGGACAGGCTCAGCTCTGACCATGCATGGGATCCTCATGCTGGCAACCTAACATATCCTGGTATTGCACTCCAGATCTGCTGGAGAAGGCTGGGAAAAGAGGAAGCAACACTGTGCTGTCAAAAACACTGGGCAGCAAACTCAAATCCCCCATTCTCAGCTGCCAAACCTTGGGAATTGCTCAGCAAAGCCATTTCCCTCCTGTCTTGAGGGGGTAACTGGTGCCAGTGCCCCTGAGCAGGGCAAGGCTGAAGATCTGCATGAGGATGTCAGCTGGAACAAAATGAAAACTAGGAAAGGGCTAAGAGAGCAACTACACAGCCTTTCCAGTACCCAAAGGAACTGCAGGAGAGCTGGAGAAGGACTTTGACAAGGACTCGGAGTGACATGGAGGAATAGCTTCATGCTGACAGAGGGCAGGGTAGATTGGGTATTAGGAAGAAATTCTTTTCTGTGAGGGTGCTGAGGCCCTGGCACAGGTTGCCCAGAGAAGCTGTGGCTGCCCCTGGATGCCTGGAAGTGTCCAAGGCCAGGCTGGACGAAGCTTGGAGTAACCTGGATAGTGGAAAGTTACTCCAAGGTTCAACTCCCCATAGCCAGGGAGTTGAAACTGGATAATGTGTAAGGTTCCTTCCAATCCAGCCCTATGATTCTGCAAACAATAATGTTAAGATTGCAAAAAGAAGCCCTTGGGTGCTGGGGAGCTCCCAGGCTGCAGGAACAACATCAGACTTAAAATCCAGACCCTGGCCCCTCCAAACTAAACATCCCAAACCAGTGACTTAGTGGGTAGTTACTCAGCAGCTCAGCCTCTTCTCAGAGGGGACATGGAAATAATGAATGGCAGTGAAGCAGTCAGCTGCTGAGTTCTGAAAAAGTATTCAGGAGAAATTAAACACCATGACTTCTCCCTATAATAGGCCTCCAGTGACCCACTTCTCCTTCAAACTAAAGTATTTTCAGTTCAGACCTAAAACTATTGCTGATCTGCCCAGTTTTCCCTAGATTTTTCTAGGGTTTAGGGATTAACTTTCATCTTTGTGAAGCATCAGATCATGTTTAGTAATTCACAGAGCCCCACTGTGAAGATCCGATGGGGTCTTTTTTCCCTTTTTATTAAACAATAGGGAGAAGATTCCCTGGGAAGCCTCTTCCTCTTCCCCAAGGTCCTAGTGATAGCTTTTGTCCTGATCCTCTGGTTTCTGGTAAACCATCTTTGTCTTGATGTCTTTCAGAATTAAACATGAAAGTATGGGCAAATGGTCAGAGGACAGAGAATAACATTTGTACTGAAATGAATAGAAACTGTTTAAGGGGAGGTTACTAACATGAGAAGCATGGTGATGACCTCCTAATCATCACTGCATTTTTCTCCCTACCATTATAGAGCCCCTTTTACAGTCCAGTTTCCTCAAATCGATTAAGAAAACTCAGTAGAGGCAAAAACCCTCTGTGTCTGAATCCTCTTTCCCCCAGAAAAGTGCATTTCTGCTTCTGCTCTGATTTCATCATACGTTTATATTTCTGGGAGATAAAAAAAAGGACTGAAGGTTCATTACCCCAGTACAAAGAGCACCCCTTCCAACTCAGACTAGAGGCAGCTTGCTAAATGCTAACAGTTTTCTGTTTTCTCTGAGTATCATTTTTTCTTTGACAAGGGGTTGTTTCCAGCTATCCCAGCACTAGAGAGGCTGAAACCAACTAAGTCCTGCACCTCAGGGACCACAAGACAAAGAGTGGTCAGTAAATTTTCCTAAGTCCACAAAACTGCTATAGAGAGCAATGGAGCACCCATGGAACAATGGAACAAAGGAGCTGTCTTGCTGTTTGCTAGCAGGAAAGACACTGATTACATTTCTGCTGGGACAGTGGATGCTTTTCTACTTCTCATTAAAAACAGATTTTTCTTTTTATGCTGAACTACACAGTTCAGTCCTGTACCTTTGTTTTGGTACATGTTAAAGGCACATTCAGCTCATTCAGAACTGAATTAATATATGAATTTTTAGGAGTATTCTTGTCAGTGATATAAAACCTAGCTCGGGTTCAGTGCTCAGTCTCCCAAACATTTCAAAGCTCAATGTTCCCATGGAAACTTGAGATTCTTGAACTTGCCAGGCACAGTCAATAGCAACATTACTCAACAGCCAAAATAAAAGCCTTACACAGAGAGCTCACATTGAAATACACAATACAATCTAATTTATACTCAAAAAGAAATCATGAATCACTTCTCACAGCTAATGGTGACCGCTCGCTTAAGCTGACTAAAAATTGTTAAAAGCTTCTAAACATTCATTAGGAGCGGGTATTTTCTTGGCTGTTTAAGAATGTCTCTAACATAACTCATAGAGTTGATAAAGCAAGCTTTCCAATCTATGTAATGCCACGGCTATTTCTATATCAATTATTCTATTCCATTGTCCTGGGGTGCTGTTATGATGGTTGTATCCCCAGTCATGTGTTCTGTTTATGCTGGATATTATATTCAGTGCCTTCAAGAGAACAAAGGTGGGGAGAAGAAGAAGCATGGAGTTATCAGCCTGCACTGCATGGAGTTATCAGCCTGCACTCACTCCTCCACAGTCTGCTGGAACACAGAACTCCACTGTGTTATCTGGGCACGGACGGGGCAGAAGAGAGCGCTCCTTTGCTTTTTAGTTAGTTTAGCTAGCTGAGGCAGAAAAGTTTTCCCTGGACTATTTTTTTGCTTTCCTTTTTCTTGGAACTGTTTGAAACTGCTCCAGACCAGGACCCAGGGAGCACCAAGGGTTTGCACTTTGTGACCTACTCTGGGCAGCAGCCTTTCCCAGTGCTGGAGGGACTGATAACAGAGCATCAGCCACAGGAGAGACTTTCTGAATTTTTCGTCTCTTCAGAGCAGCAAATGAGTTTTGTCATCTGTTATTGGTCATTTTTTTTGTGCTGGGAAGTGCTTTGCCTGTTTAAATAAATGGGTTTTTTTTCCATTTCTCTCTGAATAAATTATTCCCAAACCAGTTAGGGGGAGGGGCCATGTGGGTTGGCTTTCTGGGGGGGTCCTTTTTGGAGGTTTTCTCCCAAATTTGCCCTAAACCAGCTCAAAAACTTCAGAGTGTTCCAGAGTTGCTTCTTGCAGTACTCTTGAATCTTTTAGCTCTCTGACATTTAGTTTTCATCTTAAAGATGTCATTTTCAGAGACAACTTTCTCTTTCCTATGGCCTGACATTGTAATGGTGTCTACAGAAAAAATGAAAACAGGAATCAAGTTTAAACCATCCTTCCACTCCTTTTTATCAGAAGATCCCAAGAACAAAAAAAGAAAAAAAAATCATATCCCTTACTTCACAGTCCTTACAGGAGATGAAAATGCACTGAAGATAAAGTAACTTCAATCAGAGCCCTTGAGCACACCAGGCCCTGTCCATGCCAGTAGGAGAAGAAAGGCAAAGTCACAACACTTACACAGAGGATGTGCAGGACGACAGCTCCATGTCTCCTGTCCTCATTTGTGAAGATGTCATTGGGGAATTCATGGAGAGCTGCAAAAAGTGGGGAGTGGAGAAAGAAAGCTCAGATGTTTAATCAGCTCCTCACACCCACCCCACGTGCTGTTCAGTAACAGCGAGAGACTGCCCAACCCAACCTTGCAGCCACCTGCCAGAGGCTCTGCCTCACCTCCCTGTGGCTCAGCTTACCTTGTCCTCAGGCACCACCTTCCCTAAAAGTTTACTGTGCCATTTCCTTCTGTGGCCAGCACCACCCTATGACCACACATGCCCAAGGGGGGACAGACACCCCCCCAGAGCACAGCATAGCTCCTTCCTTGAGGGAAGCAGTCAGAGCTGTCCAGAGCAGGTGCATTATCTCCTGGAGGAGGTGGCAGCTCTCTTCCCACTGTCCACCAATCCACAGAACCATCGAGAGGAGCACATCACACACGTTACAGCCTTTGCTGCAAATGCACTGTTGCAAGTCACTGAAAGACAAATTCCCTCCATTTGCTCAAATGTCTTATTACTGCTCTGGATGTTAATTGGATTATAAAGCTCTTAAGAACAGCCTGCCAATTGGCTTTGGGTTATAAATCAAAAAGCCAGTGTGAAGACAATGCTCTAGCATTCAAGTGCTTCTCAGTAATTCCAGATTTTGAAACAACAGCTTTCTTCTAATGGTCAGTTCTCCACATTCAGCCATCAGCTGGAAAAAATCAAACTGCCTTTCACATCTTTAACATTAATAACGCTCTAGCAATAGGGACTTAATTAGCAATTGCACAGAAGATTAAAGAGAAAAACAATCCGTCTCACTCTCCTGGTTTTGCTGTCTCTGAAGCAATAACTGAGCAAAAGGCAACTGCATTTTAGTTTTGTTCCTCATGCAAGCAACAGCTCTACCCAGGCACTGCATCAGAGGGGGAAACCACTCTTTTTTACACAGTCTTTTACCCAAAGGCTCAGGTTATTACTGTTAGTTGTATTCCTATGGATTGGTAACTTCGATAAGGAGTCCTAACAAACTAGCAGGAGCTACTGGAGCAGTACACAGCATCTTTAAAATATCCATAATGGAGGAACACAGCAATACCCTTCTCCTATATGAGAACCAGTGATGCCTGTGACTTCTTATCACCAGTCAGAACTCACCCACCAGGAGTTGTGACTACTTCCAGGAGCTGTGACTGCTTCTTTCTGAGGTAGAACTGGTCCTGCCAGGCTGCCTTCTCCTCCCACCTCAGCACATCTGCTGTGTTAAAGATGCCAAAGATTGCCAGAAACATCCTTAGGTGTACAGCCTAAGGAAGGAGTCAGGGAGGTACCAGCACAATGACAGGAGTGAGGAAAACCCCAACAAGCAACACAAAATGTAATGAACAAAAGAGCCTTCCTGGTTCCCATGGCAATACTAGGACACTGCTGGCCCTAGCTGAGTACTGATACTGAAATGTTAATTAGCTAATTGCATTGTTTGTTTTCTCTAAACTACCTAAAGATGATGTAGCCCCCCCCCCCCCCATACTAGAACTACGATGCAAATAGGGGAACCCGTGTAACCATGGGAGCTTGTTTTGGGGGATAAAGACACCCCTAAATGGAGAACTAAACACAGTAGAGGTGGCTGGACAGGTGCCCTGGCTGAGGAAGAAAGAAACACATCCCCTGATCAACGTTTGACCTGTCACCATCACCTACAGAAGACTAGACCAGAGTGGACTGTGAAAAGCAGGAACAAAGAGGAAGATTTTCCTGGTGTTACTACAAGGAAAGGAGAAGGGACAGCTGCTGCTCGGGACTTCAGCAACAGACTGTGCACGCCTCCTCCCCCTTCAGCTACCTAGAAAAGGCTACAACAGTGGGGGCAAGCTTCGTGTCAGGCCCCCTGCCCAGCTGATCTTTTTAATAAAGAGCTGAACATTAATAACGGCATAAACCCTGTTCATTTCACAATACACTATGGAAGCTGAGAGACAATGAAAGTAAATCAGGTGGAAAGGATTCATCCTTCTTCAGCAAAATATCATTATGTGAAAATCCAATGTTTTCCTCAAAGCTTTAAGAAACATGCCTGACCATTCCCCATTCTAGAAGCAAAGGAAACATGGGGAGGTCTGCCTGCAGCAATATGCAAAATGGTTTGCTAATATACGTGTGTGTGTGCTTCCCCACCTCCTACAGCTGCCTCTGAGATTTTACATTCATTGCAGACAGATGATAAAAATACAATCCCTTTATCAAGAGTCTCTGGGAGGTTCAAGGAACCTGAAGCGCACCTAAGGTAAAGGCACATGGGGAAAAAATAGTACAAAAATAGCATAAGCTGTCTCTAGTCTCAGCAGCTGGGAATCCTGGCCCTCCTTCCTGCGCACAGCAGAAATGCCCAGTGCTCCCTCAGGTTCAGGTTCCCACCCCACACGGGCAGGAAATATACCTGCTTTTCAGAGAAGATCCAAGATGTCCATCAGCACATCCTCCACAACATCATCCGAACACAAACACATTTAGTGGGTTACATTGGAAACATGCAATTATAAACTAATGTATGTAAATTTGATATCTGCTGCATTTTTATTAGCTGAATCAGGTGCAGATGAGTATAGATAAGAGGAGAGCTTTGCAAAACACATGAGCTCCTTTCTAAGAAGAAATAAAGTGTGCTGCTAGAATATCACTCCAACAACAGCTGCCCTATTTAGCAAATTATAAAAGCTCAGACAGTTTGTTATTTCGCTAAAAGAGTCTCCAGCCTTTGTCAGAAAATAAGTCCACATTTTGCCAGATTTATTTTGATTGCACAGAAAAAAAACCCAACCACCCTCCCAATGAACCTAAACTGAAAGAATAAAAGACTTCTGCCTAATAATCCACTCTGGTCCTGCAGACTTGGCAGGTATGAGCCTGGAACACCGGAAGGGCAGGATCTTCACAAAGCTTAGCACCTCCCCAGTTACCTCCTGCATTGTGGGCATTAGGCACAATTCCAGGAGCAGCCCAGCCCCCAGTGCATTCTCAGGGGGTTCCAGCCCTTGGACATACACAACTCAGCCTCAGTTTTCAGATCCTGAGGGTCACATTCCCAGAAAATTGAGGGCTGATGCCTACAGCTCAACACAACACTCCTTCCAGGGGTGCAGTTCTACCTTCCACCGGGGCAACTTGTAGAACTATGAATGAATAGAAGGATTATTCACATTCGGAAGTAACTGGAATTAGATGGCCATTAGGAAGGTATGGACTGGCCTTGGAAAGGGACCTAAATATTACAGGAAGAGATGAGCATTATGTGTAAGAAGCTGTGCTTTTTTGCACTTGACTCCAGGTGTTCTGACAAGCAGTGGCTGCTGTGCAGCACAGAGATTCCACACCTTTTGGAGATACCATCCAAAGGGTATGGCCAGATTCAGAGGAAAAGTCTGGATTGACACCTGGCAAGAGAAAATTATTTTAGTCATAATACAGTGAGCTGGAATTAATTCTTGTCCTGTTCTTCCCAATTAGTGTGCAGTTTTGTAAAATCTGAACCGTATTCAGCCCTGGCCACAGGTGACTTACAAAAGGTTCCGCATTGGCTGGCACAACACAAACCTGCCTCTGCCCAGGCCAGGTGTGCACGGAAGGTGCTGCTGTACCACTCCTTTAGGGGGTGGCGTTTTTCACAACCCTCTTCCCAGCTCCTCCTTTCCCTTTCACATTTTAATGTTCCCACCTCTCCAAAACAATTACTTTTCAAAAATTCCAGCACTACACTGGATCAATAGTTCTAAATGCTGTGACATCCAGTTATTTTTTTTAAGTCTTTATATTGCTAGCCACTGTATTTACTCTGGGGACAAGAAAACCCTTGGGAAATCTCCCATGACTTTAAGAGATGAAAGATGTTCAGCCTGGCCAAGGAGTTACCAGCACAGAAAACTCACAAATTTACCTTGGTTCATTTTCTCATGCTGTCCCCACAATTCTTTCTCTGTGAATTCTGTTGTTGTCACCTATGAGGGACAGATGCTAGTGGAGCAGACCTTGTGATGTAAACCCAGACAAAGTCTCTTGCATCCATGCTGATAGCTTTTTACACAGGGAAACAAAAGTAAACTTGAAAGCAATTCATTACCTTTCTCCCCAGAATCATTGTTTTAAACTCAAGCTTGAGATTGCTGCTGGGTTCATGGTAAGCAACAATATCACATTCAGCACCTGCCTGCAGACTGTTTCACCCAGCTCCCTGACCTCCAGCAGCTCCCCTGAACAGCACCAGCTCTGCCTCCCTGCTGTCTGTCCCTCACAGGGAGTAGGGACCAGCCAGGGTGAACCTGCAAGTGCAGGAGGTGAGAGGGCTCAGGAACTGCTGGATCTGTACAGCATCAGAGTTCAGACTGCCTGAAGACCAGCTCAGGCACACGCAGCCCAACACACCCTGCTCCCAGGGGGAACTACGTTAAATCACATGGCACAGGCAAGGGATTGTGAAAATCTTTAGCTGCCTTTAAAATCAGTGAGATCAGTCTAATTGTCTCTGAAGGGAAGGCATATCTATACCTTTACATATATATACCTTTATATTTATGTGTATATATATATATACACACCTTTATATATATACATATATATACCTTTATATATATATATATTACTGTCTACTAAGTGAAAATGGTGTTTGCATTGCAGTGGCATGAGCTAAAATGCAACGAGAGCCAAACTATGGTGATACATCAATAAAAAAAATTTTGCTAATGTTTCACTCCTGTCTCAACTATTGCAAACCAGCAGTTGAAGCAGTGTGGGGCACAGAACCCACCGTAAATCATGCAGCATGCCCAGAGGCACCAACCCACACCTTGCAGTGACTTTTCCAGGCTCTGTGCCCAGCCCCTGGGAGCAGAACTTGGGGGGACAATCATCCAACAGAGGTGGCAGCAAGAGGCAGAGTGGTGGGAGCACCCCTGCTGAAGCTACTGAGGCTGGCCAGGTACCTGTTCACAGGTGCCTCTTGGTGGATGAGCCAGACAGAGTAGGTGTGGTGTGAATAGAATGGGAGAGGTCTGCATTTCTATTGAGTAAGTTATGCATGGGCTGGGGGAAGAAAGAAGGGAGAAGATGGAGGAATATGAGATGGTGAACCCTGTGCACCACGGGGAATTCAGAACTGGCAGCTCATTTGCATGGGAAGTGAGAATAAACACTACTCCCTGCTACTCTGGAGGAAGCTGTCCAAGATTGAAAGGCAAGATGTTTTCTAGTATCATCTGTGTAGCAGTTGCCCTCATCTCCTGTTAATGGACCCATCAATGTCTTGCCACATGACTCAGAGATAACACTCTCCAGGAGCCAGTTCTGTGATCAAAGACACACCTCGTGACTCAGAACGACATCAGCCCATTGTGAGATGCTCCGCCCAGGGGGGAGGAGATAAGCATTCCCACCTAGATATATCCTGAGATTTCTAGACAGAGAAGCAGCCTTCCCACAAGTTTCCAAGAGGACACAACTGGGGTTTTCCACTGGACCAAAGATATCTTTTCTACAGGACCACTGCACAAACAGAAACCACATCTGCCATTCCGAGAGGACTGCAGCCACTCCAATTTGGACTGCTACCAACACGCTGGCCAAAGGGGTGTCAGGTCGTATTCTGACTGTCGGTGATCTTCCTTTTGTATCATTGCATGTATTTTGTCTCTTTTCCCTTTTCCCAATAAATTGTATTTCTGACTTGGAGTCTCTCACTGGTTTTGCTTTCAAACCAGAACAAAAGCACTCAAGAGAAAACACATCATGAAAACAGCTGGCAGAGCAGCTCCCAGGACCCTCCACCCATGGAGTAGCTGGCACTGCAGCTCCTGGGAAGCCCCACTGCTGCCTCTCAGTACCAGGAAGCGCAGCTCGGGCCAGGCTTGTGCGATTGGGCCGCAGGGGTGTTTTACCTGGGTAAACATGCACACAGCTAAAACACGCATGGTTCTGTGGGCATCCCCAACAACTGAGCAGCTTGTCATTCCATACACATCTGGCTAAAAATTATCCAGAATTTCAGATATTCAGAAGTGCACAGAAATTGCAAAATGCATTTCCTTTGAAAGAAGAACATGAAATGCCCAGCCCTGCACACTCCATACAGTGTGGTCCCCTTTTTCTCCATACTCTCCTGGCTGTGTGCTGGGTGACACTGTGCCACCATACTTAAGCTCCACCATGGGGCACTTTCTCTATGCCAGCTGCACACACACTCTCTTGATGCTTTCCTCTGCTGCACGAAGTACAGTCTTGAAGGAACAAACCCCTAAATATAAGCAGAGCCCTTGTGAAGTCTAAAAGGTTCTGCCTTGACTTCAGTGCAAATGAGTCACTTGCAAGGTCAGAGGTGGGTGCATTGAGATCCAAGGACAACAAGCATATATATTGTTGTATTGTGTTTTTATATTTCTGTAACAGTTCTGTAATGGTTTGCCCCTCCAGCCCCCATTTTCTCCTAACGGTACCACCCCGAGTTTTCCCGCCTTTCCCTCAGTGCCCATCTCCCTGAAAATGCTCGGACACTTCCCCCTCCCCTCCCTGGTACCCTGTCCATCACTCGGCTCCCCATCCCATTCTTCCCAAATCTTCTACGGTGGGTGTCGAGGGATTGGATAAGAGTCCGGGGTCCCTCCCTTAGGTTTTCCCCATTGATTTTTGTATCTGTCTATCCTTTCACCTTCCCCTCCCCCAAATCCCCCCACTGGGCAATGGGCGTTCCCTTCCCCTTGTTACCGCCCCGCTATTTCAGATGTTGCAAAAACCTCCAGGCTGCTTTTGGCTGCTGGGTACTCTGTAGCTCCGAGCTCTCCGGAGCCTGGATTAAAACCGGAACTGTTTCCCCAGCCTTGAGTGGACACCCCCAAACAAGGCAGGCAGTGTGACTTTCTGCCTTAGCCGCTCCCCCATTCTCCTCCAGATCCAGGGGAGTGACCCCGCAGCTGACTGTGCCTCTGCCGGGCAGCAGAAGCCAGGGGGCTTCAGATTAGCAGCGACAGCATATCTCAGCATAAACGGGGGAGAAATCAGAAATAATAAATAATATGCAACAGCAAATGGTTCAGAGAAAGTTTAAGTCAAATAACAGCAGCAAGTGACGTTTAAAGAGGTTATACTTTCCTTTGTTCAGTACCAGAATTTCTGTCACAGCAAGAATCTGGCAATTGTTTCCCAGGATCTTTGAGCATTTATATTCCTGTGTTTCACTTGACCATGCTATAGTTAAGCTGCTTAAATATATATATATATATATGTACGTGTGTATGTATGTATGCTTAAACTGACAGAGGGCAGGGGTAGATTGGATACCGGGAAGAAATTCTTCCCTATGAGGGTGACCAGGCCCTGGAACAGGCTGCCCAGAGAAGCTGTGGCTGCCCTATCCCTGCAAGTGTCCAACACCAGGTTAAATGGAGCTTGGAGCACCCTGAGATACTGCAAGGTGTCCCTGTCCGTGGCAGGGGGTGCCACTGTACAGGTTTTAACGTCCCTTCCAACCCAAACCTTTCTGGGATTCTGTGGTAGGTTTTGCTCTATCCCCAATCCCCCATCCAGAGCAGCAATTGCTCCCTGTGAGAGGCAGCCACAGAAAGCTATCAGCAGAACTGCGAGCGGTACAGACCTAAGCACAGCTGGTGTTGGATCAAGATGTTACCCTTGACAAATGCAATACTTCTGCAAAGTGATCCATTATCAGCCACACACTCTGGTCAGAAATAGCTGGTACAAGGAAGGTTCTTAGCAAAACAAAACAAAAAGAACAAAAACCAAGCAAGAAAAGAACAAAAACCTGGGTGGCTCCTGACAGAAATTCCTAATACTTAACTGGCTTAATTACATCTATTCTCAGTTTCCCAGACTTCTTTTGATTTGGAATGGAATACAGTCCCTCTTTCATTAGCTTTATTTTGGGTAAGGAATATTTATATTGTGTTCATATCCATGAGCAAGCTAATCAAGCTAAAAAGGCAATTTTACAAGAAACACTTCTATAAAGCCACCTGGAAAGGAAGAGATGCTGCTGCCACCTCTCTTCTTTTCTAGGGGGGAAAAAGGCTTTTTAATCTCTCAGCATCCCAAGTACTGGATGTAGGGATACCATGAGTTCAAAGGAGGGGAGCAAATTCCCCTGTATGCTTCAGTCTTAGCCCCATTGTAGGTGTGGCTGGGAACCTGGATTGAAACATACAAAAACACCAAAAAACCAACCAACCAAACAAACAAAAAACTAAAACAACCTCCTGCAAACAATCAAACTTTGGGATTTTGCCAGAAACATGTTTAAAGTTGTGGCTTAAACACATGGTCCAGAAATAAAGGCAGCTTCAACGTGGGCTGGCCAAAGCCAGCCCTGCCCAGCAAGCAGCTGGGCAATGCCATTGTGAGCACCTGGGATGTGGCATAGGGAGAGCACCTTGGGCCAGAAGAGGATATGAGGGGGGATAGAGACCCTAGAGTCACAGAACCCCTTAGGCTGGAAAAGCCCTTGCAGGTCACAGAGTCCAGCCCCCAACTCAGCACTGCCCTCCTGCCAAAGCAGGCTCTGCTCCAGACTACCCCAGCCCTCCCAGCCTGGAGGCTGACATGGGCTCTGCCTCCCACAAACCATCAAGGCAGGGATTTACTGCCTGCAAATGAATTTTAACATTTGAACTGTTCAAGCTCATCTGTGAAGCAGCCCTAATATGCTTTAAGCTCCATTGAATGTATAAATGCTTAAAGCTATTACAGTCTCTTTGTTATTTTACATTAGGCATCCCATTAACTATTTTCTTACTTTGATATAATCAGTGTTTACCATTATTTGGAGACTAGTTCTGGATAATGAGGACAGATGGCCTGTCTCCTCAAGAGCTGGTTGAAAAGGCAGGGCAGCCCTCCCATGACAGGGATCCCCTGTCCTGAGACCCTGGGGAGCACAGGACAGGACTCAAAATGTGTTAGGATTTTCCATTTAAGCTTAAATGACGCAGTGAATCTGGTGCCTTCCTCTCTCAGCCACAACAGAAGCAATTTTCCTTTCCCATTTTTATCCCAACACAAGGTGCTTAAAATGCTCAGGCACTTAAACCTTATCAAAATTATATTTAGCAAATCAGAGAGAGTTTCACACTTCAGACATACGTCATTTTGCTCTTTGCATATAAAACTGGCAGGGAAAATTTCCATTCCAAGACTGCAAGGTTAAAATGCTACACCTACCTAAAGCACCTATAAAAGGAAATTAGAGCAATCCTTTACTTTGATAGAGCAATTAAAGTACATAAGAAGGGAATTCTTGGGGATGTAAACATTAGCATGGATGGAATTTTCAGGTGACAAAGCAGCACAGCTCTCAGGATGATAGCCAGCCTTTTCCAAGGCATCCAAACATCTCTGGCTTCAGCTTGGATGGGATCAGCCATAAACCCAGCTCTTATGGAAGAGAGCTGCAGTCAGCCCTCTGCCTGGCTGAAACCCACAGCACAGGGGACTTACTTGAGCCCTTTCAGCATCATCATATCTTCTCGAGCTCCTTTTTCTCTTTCTCAAGCAAGCACTGGTATTTCTGAACATCACACCTCTCCTCCAAGCATACCTCAGACCCTAATCTCACACCAGCTGCAAACCTGACAGGTCCCCCAGTTACCTGCTAATGGTCTGGGTATTATTTAATCCAACTTTTCAACTACTGCACTGTGAAGTTCATCATGTCCAGGTCCACCTGGGAGATTTCTCAGCCTACTTATTACCCTGCCACCAGCAATTCCCTTACTCCAGGCGGAGATTTCAAAAACTTTCTCAGTATTATGAGATGACATGATATCTCATCATGATGCATTCATCATGCACTTGTCAATGACCATCTCAGAGAAGACTGAAACACGTGCTGTCCCAAGAAATGGGATGAACCACGTTACTGCTAAAAAGAGTCTGGGCAACTGCACATCATTCTACTGAGAAGAGTCAGATGGGAACTGGGAATGGCTGCGGAAAGAAGAGGATGCAGCAAGCAAGATCTTCCATAGATGGGAACTATCATAGCAGGGGTCCCCACCTGGTAGTAATTAGCATTGACTCCATGATTCCAGAAGGCTGATCAATCGCTTTATTGTACTATACTAAACTATATTATATTAAGAAACACTCATCGCTCTTGTGGACAGTTCGATACAGCCAGACCAAATTGGCTAATTGAAATCCAAACACCATCACTAGTGGCCAATTAAGAAATCACCCTTTGGTAAACAAAGCTCCATAACACGTTCCACATGTGCACAACAGCAGGAGCAGCAAGTGAAGATAAGAATTACTTCTCATTCTTTTGTCTGAGCTTTCTCGCAGCTTCCCAGGAAAATCCTGGGAGAGCTATCTCTCTCTCTCTGTTCAGAGGATATGTGATTACCACAGGGAACCACCACAGCCCTGTCTAAACAAATTGCTTTCCAGAAATTAGCTGACTAATGACATCCAACTGACTAATGACATCCAGCTGACTTCAATCTGCTGCAATGTGACTCCTGCAGTAAGGCTGTCACAACACCCTTCAGAATCAGTGCCCTCAGAGGGCTGAAGTCAGTGAAACTGGGGGTTCTGGCTCTCCAGCACAGCCCTGACAGATTGCACACTTTCTATTCCCCACACCTCAGCTTCTGAACTGCACAGGAAGCTTGAGAGATTTTTGTCTCCTTTGTAATTATCTATATAGTACCACTCTTCATTCTTACTCTCATTTTGTCCAGGAGAGCATCCCTCACGGAGGAGGTCAGTGCTGCTCAGGAGACCAAGCCAGAGAGTGAGCACCATCAGGGTCCAGATCTTTGGAAAACCCATACCCAGGCTTTGCTCTGTCCTGTGTCACATGGCAGAGCTGGGTCCTGCCCTTTCCTCTGGGGTCCCACTAACAGATTTCAGTTTTGTTTTCCTCCTAGCTGGTTCCTACACGGAAGAAGACATGGTTCAGTTTATTGTAGGACTGTGGGGAAAAGTGAACACGCAGCACATGCAGATGAAGCAAAGTACACAGCAGGTCCCTCTGCAGTTATGCATTTTGCTTTATGATGACAGGCAGGCTTAGAGTCCAATCTCCAGCATACAAATCACATCAATCAATGTCAACATACTATTCATACATCAGAAAGACAATACTGGCTTTAAATAGGTACTAGTGGTTGCAGAAGATAAGGCTTTTCCAGAATTCCATCTCTGAAACGCCTTTCATCTCACCCAGAAACTGAAAGCCCCTAAATATAGGACTACTGTTAAAAATTCATGAACTTCAGCAGCTATTTATCAAAGTCATGGGAATAGGATATTTTCATGATGGTGAATGGCCTGACATTCATT
Organism: Chloebia gouldiae; assembly: GCA_003676055.1. Taxonomy (NCBI): domain Eukaryota; kingdom Metazoa; phylum Chordata; class Aves; order Passeriformes; family Passeridae; genus Chloebia; species Chloebia gouldiae. The sequence continues at coordinate 28,374,907 of QUSF01000008.1, read as the reverse complement.
GCTAATAAGCAAATGTGCCCTTTATTACCATTTTAGAAGAGAACATTGCTACTGATACCCAAGGAACATTGCATTACCACTGGGCATTAGCATTAGCTTTGCTAGAATACAAACATCATTCCTGCCATCTGGATGCTTCATGCTTATAATTCCCAAATGACGATGCACATGAGGCCAGTTCATGGAGCTTGACTGCAAAAGGCTGGGAAGGTCTGTCCCAAAGGTGGGACTCCTCTCCATGAGCTGTACCCCAGACCACACCTACAGTGGTCCCTCCTTCCTCCAGGCCCCTGGATGCTCTCAGCAGAGCCCGATGGAGAGTCCCAGCTCCTCAGTGGCAGCAGCCACTGGACACAGGCAACACCTCCTGCTCATTGCAGGGCTGCAGGTGTGGCCACAATCCCCTGGCAGGTGACAATGCTGACTGGGGCATCATCACTGTCAGCTCCTTTTACACCCTACTCACAGCTTCCTACCACAATCATTTGACCTTAAAGGATCAATCAGAATGCAGAAGAAGTGAAAGAATAGTTCCTCTCTGTGACGGTTTAAGTTTCTCATGTCTTTTATATATGCAAACATTTATACACTTTCTATGTTGACATGGAAAAAGCATTCATTGCTGTCTGCTGGAAGAATGGAGACGCAAAGAGGAAGGAGGAATCCCCTCACCTCCCTCACATGACAAGAGAAAGCTGGACACAAAAACGGTTAATTTCAGTGGATCCCCAAGAATTTACTCTTCCAAACAATCAAAGGGAGCTCCAAGGGCAGCTGTAATTACATCTAAATCCCCACATAGGCAGGACTCGTTTACATGTGACTGGAGAAAGGACCATCTGTTTTAGAAAGGTACTACTAGGCTCTTTTTTGATTTTTTTTTAATCCCAATTATATTCTTTTCCTCCCTAAATGGAAGCATTGCATTGGTAATATCCAGGAGTCTTAAAATAAGATTATGTTTTCAAATGAGAGAGTCTTTAAAGTCTTTAAATACCTTAACACAGTGAACTAGTCTTTCAATCAATTCCAGAGGATACACTTACAATTTCATTACTGTGGATTTTATGTTGCTCATTTGGGCAAAAACTGAGAAGCACTTAGGGGTGCCTCCAGCCTCTCCTTTGATGAGCACCCCAGAATCTCACTTTGGTGTTCCTCGGGAGATTCAGACCTGCCAGAGGAGGAAGGGTGTGGTCCAGATTTCAGAGATGCCACCAGCCAGCAGGAAGCTGGACAGGCCATCTGGCAGGACGGGAACCATGACACAGCAATCTTTGGGGGCTTTTAAACTATTTCTCCTCTTGCACCCCTCCTAGCTCTGTTTTCTACAGCAAAATCCTGTGTCATCAAAAGGTCAGCTTGTCAGGGTGGTGCTGGCATTGCTGATGTTACAGCTACAGCTGGAGACAGAAAAAGAACACCCCAGAGATGTTCTCCCATCAATGCCTTATTTAATACCTTCCACTTTTACATCAAATATCATCCACCTCATCACCATGTTCTCCCTCCTGTTGCCCTGCCTTCCAGGATGAAAAACAAGAAGGCAGCCTCCCTATACTCAAGGAAAGTCTCTTTGTGTGAAGGGCTGATACCCAAGGAAGCCAGACACAACACACATTTTGCACAGCCTCCGCCTACTCTCAGCAGGGCTAGAGCGGCAGAAGGGTCACATCATGGAGGAGAATACCCCATTGCATGTTGCTTCTCACTGAGAATATTCCAGAGATTGACGAAGAAGCACGTCCATGATTGACGAAGAAGCAGGGCCATGAGCTCACATCCTTCTTTCTCTGACAGCTCTGGAGGCACTTGTGGGATGAGGGACCCACCTGCACCCCACTGGGTCCAGGACAGGCTCCCACACAGGGCATTGACCACATCCAGCTGCTGGGCCCAAATATTTACTGTGTGCTGCTGCCTGTGCCCAGACTTACATGGAATCAATCAGTACCACCCCATCCCAACACACAGCTTACGAGGGCAGTTCATTAAAATCAGGGCCATCCGTTGTTGCTTGCTGCACAAACACCTGGGGAGGACAGTGCTGATTCCTATGATCTCCTATTGAAACTTGCTCCTTAGCTATGATTAGGACCTTCCCAAGCCACAGGAAATATTAAACTTCAGCCATTTCATATAGTAAATTCACAGTCCAACTCCACTTCCTAACAATGAACATACATGCTGCATTAAGAAGTGGTCCAGAAGCCCTGAAAACATTAATATAGGGAAAATCCACTTGCACAACACATGGCTTTAGTTGTAATGGCTGCAAGGAGACAAAATACATTTAAAGCAAAGCTAGAGAAGATGGCAAGCATCTCCTTGCACTTCATCAGGCTACAGAAAAGCACTGTACCACTGAAGATGCAGAGCCAGAGACCTGGCAAAGGCATAGGCAGCAGGAACAGCCAGGCAGACCAGCAAAGGACACAGACCAGCTTGGGATGTGAGCAGGGACACAGAGGGGACACACCAGAACTAGCTGCAGAGAGCCAACCAGGCTGTGGGCTGCTCCTGGGTGATTCACCCTGCCAGGAGGAGGCTTCCCTCAGCCACACAATGATCCAGGCTAATTTCCTCTGCTGACCTATACACTGCTGGGTCACACTCAGAGAACACATGCCAGACACTTTCAAAGAGCTTTGGGGAGGTTTAGCCAGAAGGGCAATGGATTTCAGTGGCAATCACACAGTTAAATACCATGTTTCCCTTGGTGGCATAACCTTTGCATAACTGTTACACTTCTCTGCTGTCAATAATCTGCAAACAGCCTTAAAAAGGCCTCTCATCTATCTCCCTTGCACGAACCATTTCAGGGGTACGGCTGCTATCACACCCTGTGCACCCCAGTGCAGTCTCTGAATATTATTTGCAGGTGTCATTCCAGCCATGCAGAGGCCCAAAGCACAGCACCTCTCTCTGCCTGCTTACTGGTCAGAACCAGGGCGAGAATCCAGTGGAGATCCAGAGATGTGTGTGCACAGCAGCTGGAAGTCCTTTCAGCAGGGAAACTCGGTATTTGCAGAAGACCGAGGGCACAACACAACACCATGCGCTGCCAAGCTTTGGGGCGTGCAGCTGTAGCTCTTTGCTGCTGTGTAGACCTTGGGTAAGCGGGCACGAAACAGTGAATCCTGTGACTGCAGTGGTCTGGGAAAAGGGGATTGCTGAGAGGCAGGCAAGGCATGCCTATGCATGCTAACAACCTGCTGGATGGCAGGGCCCTCCAGAGCACCCCGGCACCATCTGAGGACAAGCACTACTGGCACAGCAGCCAGGAGCTCTTCCATTCCCTGCCCTGCCCAGCCAACACACATCAGGGGACTCTCCACAGCAGCACCTTTCTACTCACAGTTTCATACCCAAGGCTGTATACTCCTCTCAGTCCCACCAAGGGAAGTAGAGGACAAACCACAGCGAACACAGCCATGATATCCCACACAGGAACAGAGCAGTAAACAAACAGGTCCTGACTCAGACAGGTTTTGTTGGTGAAGGAAGGAAAAGCTCTACAACATTTTATCTACATACTGCTGCTGGCATCTCTGTGGCTAAATTGGATTTCCTAAAGCACAGGGAGCAGCAGCAGACTTCACTGTCACACAGGTGAAATGCAGGGACATCTCAGAGAAAACAGGATGACAACACCACAGTGCTTGGCAATCTCCTGCTCTATTCTCCAAAACAGCCTGAGTTTTTAGAAGCTTTAAAAGCTGGGACCACTGTATATCCAATGCATTTGGCCTGCCAGGAAGCAGAGTGGATGCAGAGGGAAGCCAGAGGCAAGGAATCAGGAGCAACAAGGCAGTTGTGCCCCTCTCTATGTAGACTGAGGTGCCAGGGCAGAAATCAGGCATGGCAGAAAACAGTAAATGCACCAGCACCTTCCAGTACTGCCTCCTATCAGCTCTGAGCCACTGATAATTCCATTGGATGTCCCCCTGGGCTGATAGGCATCCCTTTTACTCTACAGCTAAGACACAAAACCTGGCCAAAGGAGCCATTCAAAATGCAGCTCGTTCCCTTTCCCCCAGTTATCATTCCACATCAATCAGACAGAATAAATTATTACAGGGTAACAGGGTTGAGAAGAGAGTTGCTGAGAAGGGGCATGGCAAACCAATCCTGTTGTTCTGCAGGAAGGGGCAGCAGAATTTGCTCCTCCTCCTGCATGCAGGTTAAAGCACAGCAGCCTAGGACAGGGGGTCAGCTTATGTCTGGGGGGCTCTGCTCAAGTCCAGGCAGCCTCTGTAACCCCTGTGCAGAGCCACAGCCCCGCTGGCCTCAGCACAGCTCAAGCCTTGCCCCTCTTGCAACCCAGGCAGCAAACAAAACAAACAAATATTTCTTTTTCCTTTCTGCCTCCTGACACTCTCTTTTCTCTTTCTCATAACTCTAGGATATCGATTCTACCACGAATGTGCCGCTACTGATGCCTGGGCAAGGACAGTGTCCCCTTCAGCTCCCTCCTGCCCAGTAGTGCATAGCTTCACTGCACACAGCATGGCAGGCTGAGAAAGTAAAAAGCCCTAAATAACAGAGGCAATGGTCACAACTCCTGACCTCCTCTCCTGTGCTCAGGACTGCCCTCAGAAAGTTCACAAGGCGAGGAATACTCCTCAACCCAAACACACTACAAGTTGGGTTTGCAATGACAGGTTTTGGTAAAACTGGTATCTCCTGCTGCCAGCAGCCCCAGCCCTTCCAACAGACAGGCTGTATGGCAAACACAATACAGAAAACCCCCAAGTGGAATTGGATCCATGCTGATGCAATCCTGGATGAGTGCAGAACTACTCACACAGGGCCCTGGTAAAGAAATAATTACTGGAGTTAGTTGGGGGCAAGACCTGCAGGAAAGCTTTTCTCTAGTGACCCAAGGCTACATTTTTTCAGGGCACATGGAAAGCCCTTGCACTTCTCTCTAGATTCCTTCAGTATCAACTTTTAGAGATAACCACAAGCACCTCCAAACCAGGAACACCGGGAGCAGTATCACCCTTACCAAGGTGCAAACATCAACAACAACAAACTATAAGAAAACTGTTGAAACAAACACAGCCCTAAATGACAGCAAAATGCCAGAGACCCTCGAAATAGCCCCAGCACCACTGCTGGCCATCCCTGGGCAATGCTGGAACCGCAGCACAGCTGAACAGGAGGAGATCCATTACAGGAATGACAGGTGTCCTACAGGGTGGCACAGCCCTAAATGTGGCACCAACACTCAATAACTAGCCATGTGAAAGTACTTATGGCCTGGTCAAAACGTGAAATATTGCACAGATATTGCCAGGCACTAGGGATTGACAGTACCTCTGCTACAGGCCCTGACAGAACAGCCACAGACACACTTCCAGGGAAAGTTTAGCAGAGCAAAATATCACCAAAGAGCACCTGAATATTAACTAATGAGACTGGAAGCCACAGATCTTCACCCAGGAAAATCCTCCAGGCTATTTTGTGGAACATGACAAACACAGCCAGATACAGTACCTGCTTTATTTCCCTGCATTGTTAATTCCCAGCAGCAAACAGGAGAGGAAAGCTCTCCTCCAATCCAAACGATGTCATGATTCTATGATAATTAACATAACAGAAACCTGCAGTGTAACAGAGGTAACCAGAGTGCCCATCTCTGCTGACCACCTGGACACAGAACCCAGCAAGGAGACTGGGATCACCAAGCCAGGAGGATAACAGCCTGCTGCTGGCCAGGAATAGTGCATCCCTGCATTCCTCCACAAAACCAGATCCAAAATTATGGATGGCTGTGCCCTGCACGAGGGAATGCAACAGTTGCTGGCAGCTGCAAATTTGGAACTGGGCAAGAAGTGTCAAAGTATTTGGATCACAAATACCCATTTGTTTCACTTCTAAGGCTCCTTTCCATGAGATTTCCCAAAACTCCTGCGAAGAGCCGACTAATCCTCTCATGGCACAGGCATCACCCCTGTCACGCCACTGAGCCGCACGAAGGTGCAGGGATGGGAAGTGACTTGTTGTGGCCAGAATTGCTGCTAGTAAAGTCCAGGGTAAAGAAGCAAAAAGGGTCTTTGCATGATATCCACAGATGTTTAATTCAGCCGTGAGGTGAGATGTTCAGAGACCCTAGGAACACACATGTGGGGAGGGTCCAGCTTTTTCTCCCTCCCGAGGGGCCAGGGGAGACCCTGGTCTCAGGGCAGCACAAAGATAAGGGCCAATCAAGAATAGGGAGGGAGTGGCTCAGGGACATAAGAACAGACATAGGAACAGGGGAAGGTGCCAATGGGGTCTTAACAGCTTTCTGAGGAAAGCTTCTTGTCACCCCAACTCAGAGGATGCCGCCCAGGGTCTCCACTATGACTCATGAGATGGTAAGGCAGTGCCAAACCGAGGGACTGCCTTGTACACTCACAGACTGAAATACTTTCTCTCGTTTCCACCAGGCTCAGCATCACACCAGAAACAACCCCACCCCTTCCAAACCCCAATAAAAACCCTTCAAGCCTGATTTTATTGGACTCAAACCACAACGCTTTTATGGAAAACTAAATTATTTTCATTAAATGCCTCCCTCCTGCCTCCAAAAGTCCTGCTTTTATTCAGGTCTCTGCTGAGAATTTCCCTATTGTAATTTAGCTCAGTTAGAGCAAACCAAAACCAAGGGAAGTTTTTCTGCTGACTGCTTTAATCCACCTGAAGCCTTAAACATACAGGGTGGCTGATTTCTAGGGCGACGGTGCAAGCTGGGAATAAGACAGCTTCAGAGGTCTGGAGCCCTTGGAGGGGACCTGGACATGTAATACAGCTCAGGCATTGAAGGACAGAGGACCTGACCCATCCCAGTGCTTGGTTATTCTGATGGAAACCTGGGATGTACACTTCAGCTTGCTGTCAATGCCATAATTTAGTGTTGACACTGAGAGCAGCATCTGACCTCCCGGAACTACCCAAAGTCATCTCCATTTGTACAGAGTGACTGGACGAAAGGAAGTTCCCTGTCCAGTGTTAACCAAACCAGACTAGGAACATCCTGGTGCAAGGAGTTAGCCCCTGCCAGCGCTCTGTCATGTGCCAGGCAGGGAAGCACATTTTCCTTCTTCCCTTTCCATGCCTGACTTTTCCCTAGCCCACTGTGCAGGTGTCTCCAGGTGTCTGGAACAGAGCCTCAGATCCCACACAGCAAACACTCTTCCCAAAGCACACGCTGACACTGTGCCACAGCCATGAAAACAGGACATACTTTGTGTTTTTCCCACAGCAAGGCTCCATTCATTAGTGAAACAGAGTATTTTTGCCCCAGCCACGGGGAAAGAATTAATCTGTAAAGCAGCACACCCTTGGATGATGCCTAGGGAAGGCATTATCATCCCCACCTAATGCATTTCCTGATGAGTTTCCTGAAAGGCTTCCCGGCTCGTGACAGGTCAGCCCTGAGCAGGGTAGCTTTTCTTGCACAGGATGAGGCTCTCTGGCACTCCACCACAGCTGCCTGCTCTCCATCCAAGCACTGCAGAGGCCAAGTTTTCCTTTTTCAACTGCATGATATATGCAGCTGGAGGTCTAATATGTGGATAGGATCCCCAGGGAAGGTTTGTGGTTGGCTGGGAACATTTCCTAAGGTGTTTTTGAAATCTCTTTTAACTCTGAGATTTTTCTCTCTTCCCTGCTATTCCTCTTATTGCTGCCAAGCTGAAATATAATGAGTTCATTTAAACTGGAAGTGGAAAAGTTTGCAAGGGATCTGTGAAGATTTAGCCATTCCCATGCCAGGGACAATGGCAAGCAGGTCTGGTAGAAATGTCTCTAACAACAGAAGAAAGAACCAACCAAACTCCCTAACACTGAAATGTCCATTTAAGCAGTATTTCAGTGCTTGTCAAGCTCCCTAATGAGGCTTTACCTGAGCTGACCTTCCATGATCTCCCTGGCACCAGGCCACAAAGGGAATCCCCAGATTCTTTGCTAGGGTCCCATCACTCATAGCAAAAAAATCAACAGTTCATAAACACTGGAGAAACACCAGGAATATAAAAGCACTCTCACATCTCTTTCTTGTCCTTTCCTGCCTACTGTGCAATTTGCCGTTCTGCTTTTAATGCCTGGCCACCCTCAACTGCCAGAGGAGCACACAGTCAGCAACAGCAATCATGCCATAGACATGACAGGGATTTGCTAATCAGCCACTCCTGCTCACTGCATTTTCCACGTTAGACCTTTCCCCACTCAGAAGAGGACATGAGGACAGAAAAAACACATGGTTAACATCCTCACTGTTCAGCAAAGAGTTAGGAGGCTTCACCCAAGAACCAACTGTACTCTGCTGGGCCTGGCACGGAGGGCAGGATCAACTTGCACCTTTTATTAGTGAACAAAACTGACGTGCAAAAGGGTTCTCCCAGCTAGCTGATGGCAGATCTAGAATGATAAGCTTCAAAATTCCTGCTCTGCTCATTTGTTTTGGCTGCCAGTCCTACATCTGATGAGCCCTGTGTGACACAAAAAGCTGCCCCAGCTCCCTGCGATTTTAGAGATGACTAACACTCATTATGTTGGTGTTGCATTTCAGTGTGCTACAGACACCAAAGGTTTAGATTTGTTTACACCAAAAGGTTTAGATTAATTTAAAAAGCACATTAGACTAACTCATGGGAGATAGGTCCTGTCAGTGCCCATCAGACTCCTCAATTTAGATGCAACTGCTGAAAAACAACTAATTCTGCTGGAGCTGGGATAGTAAAACCAACCTCTGGCCTAGTCCACTGCAGAAACTCTCTATACCTCCTAAATACACCAATCCACACACCTGCAGGACTTTCTCTGTGGGGCAAGATCCAAAAATAGCCAGATTCTGCATACAAGGCCTTCTGAGCTGGCATCCAGCGGTGGCAAAGGTCAAGTGTGCTTTGTTTTGGCACTGCTCAAGCAAGCCAGCCCCTTTCCAGAGAGGGCAGCCAGACCAAAGATCCTATTTCCAACACCAGCTACAAAGTTTATATTTCACCTCCATCCTTGGCAGCTGTTTGCAGTTTTTACTGTTTACCCTCATATTTATTCCAAAAACAATACAACATGCTCAACACAAAGATATGTCAGGAGAACACAGCACACAAAACAATATCAGCAGGCAGGTCACTGGAAGTTTAGTGGCTGGATGCCAGTCAGATAAGGATTTGCAAGCTGTTTCTCAACACATGGGTGAGCACATGGGACCCTGGGCTGCAAGCAAAAGGCATGTTTTTTCTAGGAGATGAAGCACTCTCAGCACAGTGGTACCAGCCCACAGAGTGATGGAGTTACTTGAAGTTGTGCTCACCTTTTTGTCTCATGGCAGCTCATTAAACAGAAGAGAAACGTGTTCCCACCTGAATACTGAGCTCCCAAGGCTCTCTCCTGGTACCCCAGGAATGCCACTCAGGTTAAGAATGAAACACAGCAGAGCATCCACAGGGTCCTTGAGACCTCTCAGCTCCAGAGGCAGGGATTCCTCTACCCAAGGAAGCTGCTCCACTGGGACTCCAGTCTGGCACCTCTATGAACACCTCCCTGTAGTCCTGTAAAGCCTTTCTGCACAACACTGGATTTGAGCTGGGACCTCACTGGTCCCTGTTTGGGGCTGGGCTGGTTTTCCCTCACAACCCTTTCTAGGAAGCTCTTCCACACTGACCATCTTGTGGCTAGAAATTTCTTGTTTCCAGCCTGTGTTTATCCATTGCCCATTCCTATACTCTGTTGTTGTGCCAATCCTGTCCACAAGTTTAGTGTTAACCCCTGGGTATGCACAGAAAGCACTTTATTTTTTTTTTTATTACTGCACCAAATAAGACCAAGGTGTTGTTTTCTTGTTCTGAGCCTTCACAGTCCCCTGATTATCCCAGTATTTAACATTTACCTGATCCAGCCTGAGTTCCTTCCTCAGTGTGCTGACACTGTTTCAGAGAGCAGTCCTAACAAGCTCTGGGTAGAACTGTGGGCTGCAAACATTTTCTGATCCCTGCTGGAAATGCTTCATGTGCCAGAGCTCAGGAACTGGCTGCCCTCTGTGCAGGAGCTGTGCTGTTGAGCTCCCCTCACAGCTATGGCTGTTGTGCTCATCCTCATGGCAACCCAGTTCTCCTCCATCCCGACTCACTGCTGCTTGCCTTCCAACCTCTGTACACAAACCACCACCAAATACACGGAAAAGAACCAAACCCAAAATCTGGATTAACTCATCTATTAAATTGTTTCCAAGCTGCCTGCTTCTGCAGGAGCATAAAACTTTAGGGCCACACATAAAACTTTAGGGCAGTGAAGATCCTACTTGAGGGATTGATCTACTCCCTTGGTGGTTTCCCAGGGAGCTTGGAAAAAGCATGGATTCACCCTATGCATCCTTTCCCTACTTCACACATCCGTAAAACCTCAGAGTGCATTTTATCCAACAAGTTCCACTTCATAGTGACCCTCTGCCTGTGCTGTGGAAAGAGGCCAGCACAGTGGGATGGTTCTCCAGAACCACCCAAGCTCAGTGACAGTGACACAGGCCCAATAGCCAACACTGGGTGGGCAGTCACTCCTTTTGGCCATCCACCGTGGCTGATGTCTGCCTGGAGAACTGGCTCAGACCATGCCTCACAGTGGAGCTCTCTCCTCTCTGATCCATGACCAACACAATGGTGAGGGCTGAGGAAGCAGCAGACACCAGACAACATTACTGAGGATGCCCAGGCTGCAATAAAATCCACCTGGCTCCTCACCAAATTACTCCTTCTCATGTTCCTGTCAGGAGTGAAGAATAACTGTTTCTGACAGCAACAAAGGAGAGCTGACAGACCACACAAGCACAGGACACCAGATAAGAGCTACCACAGGATGATGACAAGGTAAAGTGGCCCCTAAAGGCCTGGCTTGGAAAGGTTATAACTGACCCCTATCTTACTGAATGTAACTACCCTCCTGTTCAACAAGGCACACGTAATTATTTCTGGCTGCAATTACTGAATTGTAACATTTCTGACTCCTTAAAAAAAGCAGCCTGACTTTTCCTAACCATAATCTTTTGCGGGAAAGAAAGGCTGCAGCCTTCTTGCTACCTGCACTGGTAATTCTCTCACTGGAGGCAGCTGCAGGAATTTCTTGTTAGCAAAACAAAATTTTGTATGTGCACTGTAATGATATTAGTTAAGTAAAAAGGGAGGAGTTGATAATTTTTCCTTAAAATAACCGTCTGCAATACACAATTGCAGGTGAAAGACAAACAGGTTAGAAGATTAACTCTCCAGAGGCAGACAAATGCCATCTGGTTTATGAATCATATTCTAGGTATGACAATCTTCTGGCAGATGATACATCTTTTGACATACACAAATGTGTTTTGCTAAAATAAATAAATAAATAAATAAATAAATAAATAAAATTCATGCTTAAAAGCTGCCTTCCCTCAGGTAACATTCCATAAACCCCCAAAGCTGCAACAGAACCCTTCATTCCATAATCAGGGCTAAGGAGTGATGGTTTTAAGCTGAAGGAGGGTGAGTTTACATCAGATATTGAAAAAATACTTTTAACAATGAGGAGGCTGAGGCCCTGGCACAGGTTTTCCAGAGAAGCTATGACTGCCCCTGGATCCCTGGAAGGGTCCAAGGCCAGGCTGGATGGAGATTGGGGGAACCTGGGATAGTGGAAAGTGTCCCTGCCTGTGGCAGGGAAATGAGATGAGTTTTAAGACCCCTTCCCACCCAAAGCAGTCTGGGATTCTGTTCCAAGCCCTGCCTGGCATTTGCTCCTGTGGCTCAGAGGCACATCTGGCCCCAAGATCCTGGCAAGCGGAAGAGCTTTGGGCCCTTCAGCTGGAAGAAAGACATCAGGAGGGGTCTTCATAGAGTTTTCTGTGGATTTCAGTCTTTCCCCTCCTTTTCATGCTGCACCTCCTCTCAGCAAGACAACCCATTACTTTCCAGCCCAGGTAATCTTTTTGTTCCAGGGAATCCTAGAACTAACTTGCCTTTCATTGCTGTAAATTGTTCCCATCAGGAATGCTAAGTCAGGAACCCCAAGTCTGGAGCAGTTGTGCTGTGGTTAAAAACAAATCCATCATCTTTCAAGACTTTCCCTGTGTTATCTGCAGGGTTTGCTGCCTCACTAGATGTTATTACATTATTTCCAAATTTCCCACAAGGTGCTTCAGTCTTGAACGTCTCCCAAAAACACTAAGTTACATTCAACAGAAAAGCACAGAGTATTTTCCTCAAGTTCACATACAAAAAAAGTTATTGGGCAGAACGATGAACACAAACAGCTACTAGGAAATTATTACAGATATCTAGAAACAAGACAAAGATTCCTCTTTTGCTCCAAGCAAAAAAACCTTGATTCAGCTACACAAACATTTATAAAGGTGGGTGTGAGTTGAGTGGCTGTGCCCCAGCCCAGCCTAGCAGCTCCTGCTGCCTCAGCCCCTAAGCTCCAGGGTTTGCAGAGCCTGCCCAAGATGACTAGAAAACCACTGCTGCTGCTGCCACCACTGCTGGCTACTTTTGGATTGGTGTGTTTGGATTTTCTAAAAATTTAATTCAACTAAGACCCTGAATACTGATTAGATCTAAGCCCCAGACTAACCCCTCCAATGTTATGTAATCCCTAAAATCCAAAAAGCCTTGAAAAGCTTTAATGTGACAGTGCCAGTGATATCATGCTGCTGGAAAGGTTTCCATGGAAACCCCTCCTACTACTGCCATATGCCTGTAGCTCTCCTGCCTGAGCCCAGCATCCTCTGCACAATGTCCCCAACATCACAGCTGGGGAGAAGTGGGAGGAAATTACCACAGCCCACCAGGTGCACCTCAACTCCCCATGCTCCCCACCCAGCCATGCAGCAGCAACAGCCAAGCCGGCTCTGTCGCCTGGGCGGGATGAAAGCCATCAGCATCCAAGAGACCTCCTCACCAGACAGAACCCCTTAAAGGACCAGACAATGCTTCTGAAAAGGGGACACTCAGTCCTTGCTCCCTCCTCGTCCCTATTCCCAGCTCTCATCCCAGGCAGCAGCAGGGCCACATGCCAGCTGCCCTGCACGACAGCCTGGCAGCTTTCACGCAGTGCCACCTCACACAGCCAGAGGGTCAAACCCATTTTCATCACAAACAAGTTAAAAAACAAAACCAGAAAAAAACAACTGAATGTCAAAAAGTGTTCCTGAATCCCTGTGTTTGCAGAAAAGAGCTTAAAAAGGTTTCTCAAACTTGAAAGCAACTAAAAGAAGAAATCTACTGGTTTTAAAAATCTCCTTTTTCCCCTCACTCCTCTTTGCCAACCTTGCTATTCCTGCGTAAATGCAGCTTTGTGATTTTTTCTAAGGAGTAAAGCATAATTTTCTGACATCTCTGCCCAAACTCACCCTTGCCCAGCTGACAAACTAAAACAAATGCAACAAATTAAACTCTGGGTTAATTTAAGATGCAAGCAAAGGGACGGCCCGTATGACTTTATTTTTCCTCAAAGAAATTGGAAAACTCCCCCTGTTAAAGTGTTCTGCATGTTTAATCATTCTCTCCATCCACAGCACTTCTGAAACGCCCTTATGTAAGGGTTATAAACCAATTCCGTGTGCTCAGAGACATGCAGTGGCTCTGCCTGGGTTTAATGCCCACAGGCAGAGGTAAGAAAACACTGGGAGAGTTCAGCTCAGCCCTGACACTGAACTATGACTTTACTTCAGATCACATAAATTATGTCCAATAGTGCACAGATGGCCAGAACTTCTCCTGCCTCCCTGAACACCAGATCCAGATGAGCAGAAGAGCCAGACCCTTCCTTAGTGGGCTTACATGCAGCCTCTCATCCTGGTTTTCAAAGACAAATCCCTGGCAGGGGAGCAGGGGCATCCAAGATCTGCTTTGTCCCACATTTACCCTCCAGAGCGATTTCCAGCAGGAGGCCAAGGAACCCAAGATGGATTTTTTTAAGAATGCACATACACTTTGGCAAAACAGAGAATAGTCTCAAAAAATCTTGAGGGAAGCATCAAGCTGCTGTTTCCTCATCTCCCATGAAATCCTTGCCAAAATATAGCATAATGCAACAAAACCAACTAGAATTGTAACATTTTTTAAATTAAATTATGAGTCTAGATTTTTGAGCTTAACATGGATTCCCTTTTTTTGGCATTCAAAATTTTAACAGTTATACACGTGTTCCACCTTAGTTACCCCCAAAATATTATCCAAATATTACTATTTCAGGACATGCTGTGAGGCAAATGAGCCCTTCTGGATTCGGGGCTGGCTGCTTCGGACCACGTGCTTCCTTCCAACCAGACAAGGTTTAGTGGCATCCTCAAAGAACTGAACAACACCCTATTTTTTTTCCCTCAGACACACAGCCCAAGGAGGTTTTGCTTTGCTTTCTCCCCCATGTTCTCTGCCAGGCTCAGTGCACCTCCACAGGTACCTTCATCATTATTCAGTGCAAGCAGAGGACAAGTGAAGCCACAGTCAGAGTCAGACACAGAACAGCCACAGCAGCTGCCTCACAACCTTCCTGGAAAAGCAATGAAATGGCCAAGCACCAGCGACAAGCACAACGGGGAGATTTTGGGCAGCCTCCCACATGTGCCAGACAGCCCATGGGAGTCTGCCCTGTGCAACTGCTCTGCTGAGAGCCACACACGGCTCCTCTGCTGCCACCTCCTCCCCTCCCACTGACCACACCAACCAGCAACCAGTGCGCCACTGAGAGCTGCAAAACCTCCCTCTCTGTGAGCCCTTATTTATGGCTGCTTGCTGTATGTTCCTGCAGCATTTCCAGGGAACAGGACACAGTGTTACTCTGTGACTGCTACAGGTCATTCCTCATTCCAACAACAATGATGGTCACTAAGGTTTGCAACTTCTCTGTTTAATACCATCCCGCTGAAGCAATGCTCACAGGTCCCACAGCTCGGTTTGCTGGTTGGTAGCTGCACTTCGTTCAAATTCATCTTACATTTCCTGCTGAGTCCTGAGGTAGCCAAGGACCTGCTCCCAGGGAAGGCACTCCCTGATGCCCCTTATTCTGAAACTCATGTTCTGAACTATAAGGAGGTATTTTCCCCCATACTGTTTGTTTTCTTCAAAGCTCCAACTCATTTACTCCATTTGTTCCTAAGACTGCTCAGCTCTCATAAACTATCTTTTGGTGGCAAGTTTTTCCAGTCAGCAAGCAATAAAATTACCTCTGAGCCTCCTTCTATAGCAGCACAATTCCTATGGCATGCCATATCCCAGACAAGGGCATGCTGCTTGGCCTGAGCTCTAGTGAACACCTTTTATTCACAAGCAAAAAGAAAAGAGAACAGCATAAAGAACCATGTATTTCTCAGAATGGTGTCTTATACAAGAACTCCCTCAAAAATACCATTTAGCAAACCTAAACAAAGAAAACCCACTCCTCCTCAGTTCCTCCCAAACAGCCCAGTCAGGAAACCATTCCACCCTTCTTTCTCTGGCCTCCATGAAGCCAGTACCTCCAACAACAGAAAAGTCCCCAAATGCTATCAGTCCTCACGATCCAGCAGAGAGAGGGGTTTCTGTAGTCTTTGTGCATCAGCCATAGAGCCCAGCAACGAGCACAGGGCCTTGCAGGCAGAGGGGTCACCCACACATAGGCAGAGGAAAGTCCATTTATTGTCTGGCTCTTCCCTTACAAGTTAATTGTGCCATTTCTAACAAAAGGAAAGTTCTTTCGAATCTCTGGCTAAGCTATCCATACAGGCTTTTCACTCACTCCCATTTATTCTTCCTCTAAATATTCGGGCTGGTAAATAAATGTTTTGCCTTCCCAAGCTAATGCATAATGTATAAATCAGCCCCAAACACAAAGAAACCTAAAAACAGTTCTCATAAAAAAGATTGACATTTTTTCCATAAACAACAGCTGGCAAAGTATCTCACAAAAGGAAAAAAAAATCTTTGCCGATACATTTAATTGCTTCAGAATTTAATGCTTCTCCAGACTTGTTTGCTGCAGCTGATGTTAGAAATGAAGTGTTCCAATCCAAAAACTGCAACTCCATCTCCCACTTCAGAACACACTGCCTGAGGAAAGCTGGAATGGCACAGGTTTCTCCTCAGCGGTTCCAGCCTTCCACAGGATCCTGGAGCTTGCTCCCAGACTCCTGAGGGGATACTCTGGGCTGGGAAGAGGATACATCATCTTGTGGCACCATCACACAGACACCTTCATGCTGAAACATGAAGATGAGGGTCTCAAGTATTTTCACCCAAAAATTAAAAAGCAGGTGAAACTGTTGTGTTTAAATTTTGAGTGAACAAAACAGTATTACACAGAAGAGCCATTAAATGTTTTTTAAAAAGAGAACAATAAAGGCAACAGAGGAAAGTATTTATTCTGACTTTCCTGTAAATATTTTCACCCCCACAGAAACAGCGCACAGCCACACCAGAGTGTGTGCAATCTGAGGGCCATCCCACTGTGCCTGCTGTTAAGCATGTCAATAAATAAAGATGGATTTGCCCTGACAGCCACACCTGAAGTTCCGTACAGAACCTCCCCCGCAGTTTCTGTTTACCCCAAAAATCAGACAACCTCATTTTTACAGGACTGAGTGCCCCAGCCCTTGCTGCCGTGCCACGCAGCTTGTCAGATAGGCAACACTACCCCAAACCATTGCTGAGCTTCCCACAGCCCATCCTGCCCAGCAAGGGGATCTCTGCACACCAGAGAACCTCCCTTCTCTGTGATTTCCCACACCTACAGAGCCACGGACACAGAGCACAAACCTGGCATGGCACACAGCCTGTCACCTTCTCAGCACCAAGCACAAGCCTCCAGTTTGTTTCAGTTTTCCATACACTAATCACTCACAGCAGTATCCTTTGAGCAGTTCACTTAGTTCTTTGAGTTTTACAGATAAAATACAAAGTATGTGTTTCTTCTACTGGTCTTGTGAGAGTAGAAAAATAAAGTAGTAAATTAAACCTGGTCTGCTTGAAACCTCTTCCCTCTGAAATTGGGCAACAGGCTCTGCTTTAACCCCACCAGCCCTCTGCTTGCCCAAGCTCCAGCAGGATTGGCAACACCCCATTTGTGGAAGATGGGGATGGTGCCAGCTCTGTCCCCTAGAGTGACACCCCAGCTTCACCTGCAGAAGCAGTGTCACCCAGGGAGGCTCTGTGCAATCACCATCCATGGGGCTGGGAAAAGGAGCAAAAGCAACAGGACTTTATCTAGTTCTACTGGTTGCAGGCAAGTCTGCACCTCCGCTGGGAATGTGTCATGAATCTGCAAAACCAAAACAGGATGGGAAACTAACTGATAGCACACACCCTTAAAAGGCCATCCAATCCTGATTTGTAGGCTCAAAGCAGCAGGGAATTTCCTACATGGAAAAATCTGCCAGGGGAAACATCTCCAGGGACTGTGGAGTCTTCAGCTCCACAGTTCCTGGCTGGGCAGAGCACTCCATTTGCTCTGAAGAGCAAACAAGCCCAAGGCACTCATACACATGCTCGGACACGGACGCACACATGCCTGCACACCAAGGTCTCTTCCAGTATTCACTAAACACTACCAAGAGCTCCAAGGAAACTAGGCCACGTAGGTTATAGGTAATGACAAGTCACATAACTCAGCTGTGGGCTTCTGGGTCCTCTTGGCTTCCTGTGTGCTCACCTACTTATTGATTCTATTCTGAAGGCGGGTTAAATATCCCTGTCTTTCCCAGGAGACAGCGATTCAATCCAAACCATTCAGCATAGATTCAGTGGAAGTAGGGCAGAAGACCTACTGGCTTTCAACAAAAGCTTCACTTTAAATTTATGTGGTTTTTTTTAAGAAAAAGTGAGCTTGGAAAGACATGTGAAAAGGAGGAACCCAAGTGCAAGAAGAACATAAAATTAATTCAAGCACAGAGGCTGCATGAACAGCTCAATTCCCCCACTCCCAGCTTCTCCCCAAGCACACGAGCAGTATTGGCTGAGTAGAACTTTCCATCTCCTAGTCCAAGTATTTGTCAGCTCCTGCATCCTGATTAAATCTGTAATCCTGGTAACTGGGGATGGGGTAGAGGGCAAAGTTCAGCACTACCCACAGAAGCCTCACCCCATAGGGATCTGACAATCTCACTCCAAGACACAGTTCATGGGATGAGATTCATCTGCACTCCCCCGTCCACTGCTCTCTGACCTGTCCTGTCCAGTCCCCTGCCCACCCCTCTGCTTTGGGGGCTGCCAGGGGTGGGGGCACAACGCAGTGAACAGAAAGGATCTGGCAGCACAGCTGGACAGTCTCACCAAGCCTACCCTGCTCACCTGAATGGCTTTGGGTCACTTCACCGCCTGGCCTTGCAGCCACACCTCTCTTGTAGGCCCATCAGTTCAGAGATGCTGGCAGTCACCACTAAATCTCCAGCTGTTGCTATGGCTACAGGAAAGTCACTGCATCCCTGCATGAAGCATCCTGCCTCACTGAGTGTCCTTGCAATAACCAACTGCCCTGGAGGACATCCTTGAGATCCTGCTTGCCTCAAGAGTGGCTCTGATGTCCTCTCGCAGAAAATCCATGCCCCCTCCTTCCCTTTTCCTCAGCACACTGGCCTCCTCTCAAGAGGCAGCTTGAGAGGAGCAAAAATCTCAGCAATTCTTACTGCAGAGCACAAAGGTTCGCACAGGGTACAGGAAACACTCAAATTCCCAGGGAAAATGAAACACAAGGATCTACTTCATACAGAGATACCAGTTACTGATTTGGTAACTGGGAGATGCAAGAGTGCACCAGGGAAGTGTCACTCAGTCCACCAGCCCAATCCCAGTGGCAAACACATCTCACACTTTGCTTGCACTTTTCCCAGTGAACACGGCACTGGGTGTACACAGAGCCAGAAGGCAGTGTCAAAAGCACCCCTCCAGCCTGAGCAGCCACCTCTCCCACAGCCAGGGCCCTTCTCCAGGTGTGCTAACCTGCATGGCACACCGACATGGCCACATCTGCAACGAGCACAGGCAGGGATCCCATCAGGCACTCGGCTTGCAGCCAGGTTTTATGGAGTAACAGGCATAGCTCCTGTGGGCAGCAGCCCCAAGCAAGAGACTCCAAAGCAGCCTCCTCCTGAGGAAGACATCCGTGCAGTGACAAGGCACAGGGTTCCCCGTGCCCCAGCCCACAGGACATGTGATCCCTGACTGCTGAGCTGTGCTGGAGTTCTGATGATGAATAATTAATTGCTGCTATGTTTTCTGGTGAAATTCTATAGCAGTAATTATATCTGTTTTAACATAAAATAATGATCACCTACTCCCTTCTTCCTCTTCTACTGCCAATTAAGAGATGGGAAGACAGCACCTCTGGCTCATGACTCCTCAGAGCCCTTCAGGACTGGAGTTGCAGTGGTAGGGAATCATTGGGATGCTCTCCTGGGCTGGACAGCTTGCCAAGCTGCAGAAGGACAGATCAGTGCAGTGCTTGGGTGTCCTGGTTTAGGGCAAATTTGGGAGAAAACCTCCAGAAGAAGCCCCCCAGAAAGCAAACCCACATGGCCCCTCCCCCCACCTGGTTTGGAAAGAATTTCCTTGGAGAGAAGTGGAAAAAAACTGTTTATTTAACAGGCAAAGCACTCCCCAGCACAAAAAAAGAAATAACACTAGATGACAAAACTTTCACTGCTCTGAAAAGATAACAAATTCAGAAAGTCTCTCCTGGGAGTGGTTGCTCTGTTATCCATCCCTCTGGCCCTGGGAATAGCTGCTGCAGGCCACAAAGTGCAAACTCTCGGTGTTTCCCAGGTCTCAGTCCAGAGCAGGTTCGAATGGCTCCAAGAAAAGGGAAATAAAAACAGTCCAGGGAAAATTCAGACTGCCTAGCTAAACTAGGAAGCAAAAGCAAAAGCAAGAGCAAAGCAGGAGCAAGAACAAAAGCAAAAGCAAAGGCAAAAGCAGCACTATGTACTGCACCATCTGTGTCCAGCAGACCGTGAGGGAGTGAGCAGGCTGATAACAAAACAAAACTTCACTTTTCAGAACCAGTCTTGAAGGCACAGAACATACTATCCAGCAAAAACAGAACAGACAACTGGGGATACAAGCATCATAACATCACCCTAGGACACTGGGTCACTGGGGGCTCACACTCATGGGGGCAAGAGTTGAATATCCAGTTGATTTCTTCTGAGACTTTTAATGAGTGCTAATTAGAAGTTGCCATTCAAGCTGTCAGCAGCTGCCCATCCATCACCAGGTGCCTGAGCTGATGCTGCTCAGGACTTGCCTTGGTTACAAACACTCTGTTCAGGACTGCTCACTTCCTTTTATCCCACCTCTCTTTTTTCTATGCATACACATATAAAACCAAGGAACGGGTTTATTCCTAAGTATTTCCCCCTCCAGCAGAGAGGCACAACCACAACTGTGCAAACAACGAGTTTCTGGCAGATACTCATCCAGGCTCGTGCCTATGGGGGACACTGCCAAGACCAGTGGTGAGGACAGAAAGTTGTGGCACTGCCTGGACACTACTTTCGGTCACTGGCAAAGGCACAAAATGAGCTGGCGGGCAGCAGTTCCACTGAAAGAGAAGCTGCCAGACAGCTCATGAAGCACTGGGGTAGCTGCTGCCCCACAATCAGGACTTTTTTTCTCCAAAGCATCAGCATAAGCCTTTTAAAAGATATTTTACCCTATCCTGAAATTTTAGGGTATCTGACCATATCCTAAAATCCTGACATTCAGGATGGAAATGAAACCAAATTGGAAAACTACCCAGTATGTCTGGACAAGTGTACACAGAGTGCAGAGCAGCTCTCCATGCTGGTGACCACGGGGCATCTGCCTGGTCTAAACACTCCAAGCAGCTGGCATCCTGTTCTGTTACTCTCCCCATCTGTATGGAGCATGCCCTGCTGTCATGGACAGTTCTGGATTGGAGGGGGGATCCCTCTTTCTGTGTGGTTTCGTCACACCCAGCACAGAAGACTTTGATCCCAATGGGAGAGCCCCTGAAGAGCCTCGGCTAAAGCAGGAGTTCTCCACCCCTCTGCCAGCACTAGACATCTTGGGATCTTTGGGAAAGAAAAATCAGTCACCTCTCCATTTTCTAACAGGAGCAGCAGGGAAATGAAAAAGGACCTGCATATATGGGCAACCAGTAGCTAATCTGGGAATTCTTTTTAATGCAATCCACAAAAGAAGGGCATTTTAATTAAATATTTTTATTTTACCCATTGCTGCACACTAAATCAAACTGCTTCAGCATTAATATATGAAATTATTATTCTGTGCATGCATAAGTGAATTTACATACGTGTCTGTATATAAAAACTATACCATTAAGCACTGCTTAAAATGCAGATAACAGATGATAAAAACTCCATCCTAACTGTATCAAAACCTGACTTGGGATGGTTTATTTGATTCTTGGTCACTTAAATCTCATGTAAATGCAATGAAGTCAATGAAGCCAGTAATAATTTACACTCATGGAATATCTGGACCTTTGATTTTTAACTACTAACTACTGGCAAGAACCAAAAAAACAAGCAACAAAAATCCAGTTTGCAGCATGGGGCCAGATGTTATTTTTTTGTCCTTTGCAGTAATAGCTCAAAAATACTGATTTTAAAACAGAACTCTAAGAAAGGTTTATCCTGGATCTTAGAGCTACATCAACTTTCGGGCCTGAAACTTAAGTTAATGCTTGAGGCCCCTCCTTACACATTCATGTTTGATTTGTGAAATACTATAGACACACTAACATTTAAAGCATATGCTGATAACTACTTGCTCTGATTTCTTTCATTATCAAGCTTACTTGCTTGTACCCTTCTAGCATCATAGAGAAACTTTAAAATAGCTTAGGAAAGACACTGTTGTTCATATGATCTGATCAGGAATCTCATACTCTGTTCCAACAAAAAGAAGTCAAACATTTTATACGGCCTGGGGTCAACAGGCACCGAGGCAAATTACTTCATTCCCAAATTTCTTGGTACCGCAAGTCTAAAATTTTTAACAACCAAAAATTTACAGCAGCACAGATCTTCCTGGGGAGAATTAGGACATTTTACAAAAATGCAGCAATACATTTAAAAATGCTAAGTGGACAATTTGTGTTTATCACACCAGGCAAATAATTCAGGTGTGGAAAAAAAAAAAAAGAAACTATTCTGGTATCTGGCCAGTCTAGAACATTTACATATGGTACACAATAACTGCAATGTTATTGCAGCTGTGAGCAGCCAGCTGCACCTCAACAATGACCCAAGGCAGCCAGAGCCACCAAACAAGGGGACCACACTGACTCTTCCCAGCTGTCAGCTCAAAATCCTCCACTGGTGCCTGCCAAAACCCTCCAGCTTTCCATGCTCAGCATGTGAAAATCCAAGTGCCTTTTCTTCCCAGAGAAAGGAGCAAGTCTGACTTGACAATTTTTTTTTTCGCTGCCTCCTTAGAAATTCAGGTCACAGGCTACAGGGAAGACTTCTAAGATTACCAGAGTGATGCACAGCAGCAGCCTGGCATCCTCAAGTGTCAGAGAAGTAAAACCCAATTCAGGGAGATACAATGTGATTTTTATTGACGTCTGAAGTCATGCTTAGTTGCTTAACACCTTTTAAATGCAAAGGTATTTAAAGATTTGGAAGCAAGGGTCTGCTGCCAGTATTTCAAACCTCTATGCTGCCTTTTCCACAACACACAGTAACCAAAGGAGTAACCCAAGCTTGCTAAAAGGTCAAGGAAGCAAGCCCCATTCCTCCAGATACAAAGAACAAACAAAAAAGTAACAGAGGAAAAAAGCCAAAAAAAAATCCAAAAACAAGAAAATTTCTGGGTGCTTTAAAATTATTCCAGGGGGGAAAACATAATCATAAAAAAGACACAGGGCTTCCCCACTCCACCACTGGAGAGCTACCATGCAGATGGGGCTGCACTTCTGACAGACTCTCAAATATCCTCCTCCTGTGCCTTTGGCAGCAGCAAGCATACAGGTTCTGTTCTTTTTTACCTACAAGGATTATTTCTCTCTTCCTCCCCCCTTGCCATTATTTCTCAAGACTATAAACATGATTCTTGGGTAGCAACAGGCAATTAACCTTTGGGGTTCCTCACTCCCCATGCAGCGTGACACACTGATCTTCCCCCACAGCTCTGTGAGCCCTCTCTGCACAGCCAGCCTGTGGTAACACAGCGTTTTCCACCAGAAACAACAATTAAAATGGGAACAGGCTCATCATGAGCATCAACAATCAAGCGAACAAGTCTCAGTCTGAGAGATCTACCCACACTACAGGTGCACATCCCAGCTGTGCTGTGGCACTGAAGGCTGAGCCAAGGTTCTTTTCCATCAGAACAAGCAGTTTGATTACAGCTGTTTGATACATGGGTAGATATGTATTCTTGAAAAATTGACAGCAGCTTTCTGGAGAAGGCACTTTGGAGCTCACCACCTCTCCAGTCTGCACACTGCAGGGACAAAGCTGGCTTTGGAATCTAGAATTTGCTTTCTCCTTCTTTTGTTTCACTAATGCAATCACACTGAGGATGAACTGGGTAATACCACTGCCACCTCTTGATTTTAATTTCACAAGCTTTGTGTTATTTTCCTCCCTGAAACTCTGGCTCTTGGAGTTGCATACATAACCACATGGGAACACTGGCAAAAATTTAGCAAAATGTACACCACTGGCCTCCTGTGTATGTCCAGAGGGTCCTGTTTTACAAGGAACTGCATGATTTTCGTGATCAATTCAGAGTTCTCAAGTACCCAGCCAAAAGCAGTTGTTCTGAGCTTCCCCTTTGGCATGCTGTCCAGGTACAGCCCTGCTGTAAAACCAGGTCCTGCCTCAAAGCAATCGTGGTCAGCTACTTGCTCCCCTAAACAGCAGCACAACTCAGCCACACTTGGGCTGTGCCCCCTTGGATGGCTGAAAAATCCTAGAGAAAATACCTGTGACCACCTCTTATTGCTAAGAGATCCTACAATCCAGCAGTCCTGCAAAAAAGCCCAGCCCAGAAGGTGAACGCCAACCCCAAGCAAGTCCAGAGCACAGCACAGAAAAGGAAAAATATTCGCCTTGGTTTCTAACAAAGGAAGCCACGGGCTCTGCAAGGAGAGCTCCAAAGCCCTCAGCTGCCTTGAACATTTCTCTCAGCCAGAGGTGCAGCTGTTGGGACAAAGCCAAACCCAGTGTCTGGACACAACTCAGGCACCAGTGCTGGGCTCCCGGAGCTTCAGCTCCTTGGGGCCAGATGTCAGCACCAAATCTTAGCCCCTGGTCCCCACCATGAGAACATCTCTCCTTCCTGGCTGCAGCAAGGGAGAACCCAGCTCCCTGTCAGCACAAGAACACAGAAGAAATAAGCATGTCTTTGTTTCTGTTTCTGATATTTTAACCCTAACATTCTGGTTTTCTGACCCTTTAGGTCTGAAGTTGACAAACAGAAGCAAAATGTGGAAACAGAAGTTCAAGGAAATTTCTGTCAAATTCACCAAATTTATAGCTCAGTGAGAGAAGAGCATCTTTCTTGGTATTCCTCAAGGATATTTTGTTACTAAACTTTCAGCAATTTATTTTTCTAACATTCCCTCAAGTGAAAGCAAGGTTTGGCAACTTGCAAGGCAGGAACAATTTTTTACTTTTCATTTTGCTGGGATAAAATTAATTTTGCTTGAGAGAGGGCAACTTTCTATTGGATTGAGGCTCAAAGAGGAAAAGGAAAAAAAAAGAAAACAAAACACAAAATCACTCTTCACAGAGGATGCTGTATTTGCTTGTCAAGAAGGCCTTTCTAAACTCTGCAGTTCTCTGGACTTCATTCTGAGCATGACAGCCCAGCAGAACTCACATCACATAAAGCCCACCACGTGCATAAACAAAAGAGAGGAAAGAGATCAGAATGCTCAGCTCCACTCGAGGGTGTCTGGATTTGTAGTTCAGTGCCAAAGGGGCCCCGAAGACACAGCCACAAGTAAGTATCAGCAAGGGTTACCAGCTCCACAGCCAAGCACTACAGATTACACTACCTGAGCTATGACTCACCGGAGAAATATTGATAAAGGAGAAAGTTGCTTTTGAAATACGATGAGAAAATGTAAAAAATAATTGCATAGAAACTCCTTTGACTGTTTAAATTAAGCACTCTTATGCCTGAGGGTCTAAATGAATACACAGATATCTTTTTGTTCCTGCAGCAATCAAGTATTTCCTGCTATTACTGATAATGACTTTAAAACAGCACACTTAAGCAGGGCTGTTACTTTATTTTCAGCCTTTCTGAGGTAGGAGTGGAAGCGCTAAAGCAGGGGAGGAAGGAAGGCAATGACAGCTTGTCAGAGGAAGCATATGTCAGTCTGGTGAGGAGCTAACAAGGGCTGGCACCGGGACCTCAGCCACCCCCTCCAACCTGAATCTCCAGACCTGTGACATCCCATCCTGACACAGCCCCAAAGCCTGTCACCTTCTGGCGGCTAATAAACCATGTCTGAAATAAGAGCAAGCTTTGGAGCAAGCTCCAGTGCAATTTGAGTTCTGAGTCTGGTAGCACAGGGACCTGACCCAACATTAAACCAGCTTAATCCTTTTTCTTGGCTTCCAGTGGTTGAATCACATTTCTGAACAGAACTGGGTGAGTAAATTATACTTTGCCTGAACTGACACAAGTAATTCTCACTCTTTCTTCATCATCTTTTGCATGAGCTAAAACTGTCAAACATGGCCCAGAAACACAAGTGTTTCATTTAAACAGTATCACTACTTCAGTGAATAAACTGTCCATCTTTTTGTCCATCTCTAGTTCCACACACTTTCATGTGGACACCACAAGGACAAGGGGATGTGTAGGAGATGCCAGAAGAGCATCTGCTGTCTGACAGCAGACACTGCCAGGAGAAGCCACCAAGATCCAAGAGGGAGGGAACGGGCATCTCTGACCACAGGGCTGAACACTCAGAGGACCAGGCAGCAAGAGACAGAGGCTCCTTAGAAAAGACAGCAGGCTGCTCTGTGGTTCTGCTTCCACAGGCACTCAACACAACCACCATCAGCCACAGGACCAGGCCAGAGCCTATGATGGGCATTTCTCAGAAAAAGGTCAAAAAAAACCAACCAACCAAAAAATCCTGAAAATGGTCTTTAGGCTGGAATCAGTCCATTTCACCACTTTAATATTTCTACAGTTTTTGTTGCAAAGGCAAAGGGAGCAAAACCCCTACTATCTGGAGCAGTTCTGATGATGAAATTATACTAGATAGGCCATTGGATAAACCATTAGGAAATGAAAGTAGCAGTTGGCAAATATCATGACAGGCATTCAAATGAGCCTGCAATCACCCAAGCAGCTAAAAAACACAGATCTTCCCTTTAACATGCCAAGGTGTGTTTATTGCCAACATAGCACAGAAGCCAAGCACTGCAAAAAACCATAGCACATTTTAAAAGGAGGCATTCCCCTTCCCTCCACCAGCAGATGAGGTAAAACTGCTTTTTTAAACAACACACTTCTGCCAAGCTGTAAGGTGTTTATACAGGTTCACTTGGGAAGTAAGAAGGAAAAAACCCCTTTTCAGTCAGCCTTTCCCTCCTAACACCTGCTCAAGGGAAGGAGAAGCACCTGAAGGCCAACACACATGGTGCTGTGGGGATGCTAGGGAGGTTTAAGCTCTGCTGATTCCCAGGTCACAGCAGGCCCTCAGGCTTTGGTTATACAGCACCCATGCATTACGCTCAGCAGCACCACAAAGTGCCCCAGTTTCCCTGGGCACCCCTTGGAGAAGGCAAAGGCAAAGGCAGCCATGCTTGGTGAAACCCCAACTGCTGTGCCACCATCTGGGGCCTGATCCACCACCAGCACAGCCAAGGGAAGGACTGTTCTGCCCTGGGGCCGTGGGATCGAGTTTTCCATCAGCTCTGCCTGACAACCACAGTTCCTGCTGTCAGGGCTGTGCCAGGATTTCAGCCACCCTACTCCTGGCCACACTTTCAAACATGAAAGCACAGCTAACACCACTTTGCTCTCTTGTGCTGTAGAATCACAGGCAGCACCACCGTCCTTCACAAAACGCTGATGTGCCCATGCCCTTCTGCCAGCTCTTTTACTCACTTGTTTGCTGAGCAGCAGAACTGAAGCATCCTGCAGGTCATCCTCAGCTAACAGAGCTCAACAGGTAACTTTTACAGACACTGCATTTTAGGAGTGTCCCACTCCCAAATGCTTCTGACTGCCACCTGGCCTAACATCAACACAGTACTTAACGCTACTTAATGTTATTTGCACTATGACAAATCCAAACAAAATCGACA
The DNA here is from genome assembly GCA_003676055.1 of Chloebia gouldiae. Lineage (NCBI taxonomy): Eukaryota > Metazoa > Chordata > Aves > Passeriformes > Passeridae > Chloebia > Chloebia gouldiae. The sequence continues at coordinate 28,347,648 of QUSF01000008.1, read as the reverse complement.
AAACCAGAAGCAGGACCTTAACTCTGTTACTTTACTTCCTTTCTGCAGTACTTTGCATCAGTTTCTACTATGGAATGTCACATCATGACAGTTTCAAGAAGAAACAGTAATTTCACATATCTAGGTGTTTCTGCTTTCTCTCTCCTGAGAAAACAGAGAGTACTCAGTAGTTATTGTTCTACTTTCTGAAAAAAAGGGGGGCAAAAACCCACACATCACAAATAAAATCTCCCATGCTTCCTACAGACCACTCTATTTGATGAGGACAGCAGCAACAGATTTAATGGTGAGACAGACAGTGCTGAGATACCGAGCACAATGGGAGAAAATATTACTGTCAGTGCTGATGTGAGGCTGCGAGACTGGGTCTGCACTGTGGCAGAGTTATGCAAACAAACGAAAATTGAGTAAGAAAAATTTTTGCACCAGTTTTTGCTGTCTAAAAAAGACCATAATCATCCATCTGTCTAGAAATGTTATTAAGGATTATGACAAGAGGAAAAATTATAGGCAGAAAAGTGCAGCCAGAACTGGATTTGTTAGAATTTCTCCTGGGGCACGTAACCTACATTAGTCCTGAAGAACAGAGAAAAACCCCTCCCCTCTTCTCCCCAAAACTTGAGGAAATTATATCCAAGCTCTGATATGAAAAGCAGTGTTTATGGACTTAAAAATAAGTAAGTCTTGGAGTACAGATGTGAGGAAGCCATCTGCAGGACTGAGGAGCTAGAGGCAACTTTCATTCCTACCTGGTTCAGTGCAGTTTCTGATGTAGAGCTGCCCTCTATCCTCTGGAAAGTCAGTCATGTTCTTCTCATGTTCTTGCAGGAGCTGTCGCCCACTCCACTTGTCACCGTTTCCCACAGAATAGCTCAGGGCATTGTAACCTGAAGGGAAAGAACAGTAATACATTAGGAAAGGCAGCTCCTGATTCTGCTCCTGAACATCTTGAAGCAGACACAACATTTGCATTTCAAAAATATCACACTCCTTGGGTTTAAAAGGGCAGTGTTTCTAAGCCCATTGGAATGGGATACTGCCAGCAGCTCCCCATCCCACGGGAGCTATGTGCATTCTTCCAGAGTTTCTGAAGGTTATCCTAGCAGAGCATCTCTGTTTTCCCACCCAGCACCATCTGACTGAAGCCAGAGCACACCTCTGACCCATTTCCACACCTCCACGCTTCCAGTAACGAGAAATATCCATGAACACGAGGGGCAGTACCATGTCTCACTACCTTTGACTCAACCCTTGCTCTGCTTCCCCTTCGGCTTTTCCTTGGTGCTGCTAAGTGAAGCTCTATTTTAGCAATGTCAACAAAGACAGCTGGCTGACTTCTACAGTATTCCTTGCACAAGGCTGGTCAGCCCTGGACATGCCATGTCTGCCTAATCAGCTGGACAAACATGCTCATGTGTCAGTTCCATGCCTCCTATGCTGGTTCAAATTCAAGGGTGGAAGAAAAAACTCTATTTTTTTTTTAAAGCCAGAAGATATCCACACACCAAATCAGCCCTCTTGCAATGGACAACTTGCAGCCCTCCAGTAAAAAACAGCATCTAAGAGGCATTTCCTCCCATCTATTCATCCCCTTCCCAACAAGCAGGACATGGGCTCTCTCACAAGGACTTCTGAAGTATTAGCAGTTTTGTCTACTACTTTGGAAACAGATCACAGGCAAAAAAGCAGTGGGATAGAGATTCAAATCTTGGGCCAATGTCTCAGAGGGTGATTAATGACAAAGGAAAAGGTTCTCTGCAGGTCCCAACCCTTGTGTTAGGTTCCCTGGCACAAAGTTGAGAGGGCTGTCCAATCTGAGACTTGTCTGCCTTGCGCAGATCATGCTCTGCTCAGGCCACTCCATGTCATGCTAGGAGGGAATGTTTGGGAAAGGGCTACCTGGGAATCTGCATCCCAGGCCACCAGTAGTAACTGGGACCAATGCTCTCAGGATACACAGGAGTCATCTGGGTGCATGTTTGGGGGAAGAGCCAGAGCTGCATGGGCAGCCTGAAAGCACCCCTGTTTTCTAAGCAAAAAAAACCCATTTACCTTGGTAAGCCAGATGCCATCATTTGAAGCTTCAAGCACTTTGTCCTTTCAATGCTTTACAAATGTTAGAGAACGGAATTTGCTGTCAGTTTAGTCTGTAATTGTTGGAGTCCAGAGTCAAGTGACCCTGACATGTAAGCACCAGTAAGATTAAGCTGATATAAGTGGGCTGCATTTCCAAGAAGGAGCATAGGCTGTAATGCAGCATCAGGGATCTCCTCTAACAACAAACACTCTGATAGCCTGAGCAAAGCAGTTTCAGTTCCAGATATAAGCTGCTTTCAAAGCAGAGGAACTCTTTTCCAAGCCAGCAAGGCTTCTCTGTGTCACTGCATGGAGCAGTGGTACGAGGGATGGAGGACACAGGGACTGCCATGGCCCCAGACCTCTGGCAGAACCTCTGCCTCTCTTGGATGGCAAACTCTTCCAAGCGAGGGGTAAAGAAAAAGAATGTCATTTAAGGTGACTTTGGAAGGGGGAAAGCTTTTTTTGGCAATAGCAGTGTTTATAAAGGCTACATCCAGCACTGACAAAAATCAAGAGTAAATAGCGGTGGACCTGATCCACGGCTGAGCTCGATGTGGTGACTGACACCAGGAAAAGTCCTCCTCTGGAGCCTCCAGGTCTGAGCAGGGCCAGCTGTCCCACAGCAGAATTTGAAGCCCACCACCCCCAAAATCCTGCCTAGGGCATCTCCATTCTAAAACACATTTCACTCAACAGAGCAATAGAAAATAGAAGTTAAAGATTAATCTTTTTCAAAGCTTTGTCTTTCCAAGGATTTTCCTGTGAAAACAGGGACACATGGAGATTTTAACCTTGCTAACAAGGACACTCGGTGACACATAAGAGGGTCCCTGTGGTTTCCCCATGTGCTGGCACCAGTCTCCTTGTGGTGTGGCGGAGGCTGCTCAAGGCCTGCCCTGCTTTAGGTGCTGGCACAAGGCACAAGCACCAAGAGTGCCACCTCAGCCACAGAATTCCACAGCAGGGCTGCCAGGCTACCACCACCATGGCCAAAGTCTTCTTCCCAATGAAAAGCAGGAAAACTTATAAAAAAGAAAGCTAATAGTTTTCTTTCTCATCTGTAGTTATTCAGGATTGGATGATTTTAATGGGGACCACAATAAAGAGTTTTTTCCATTTTCTCAGCAGAGGTAAAGATTGCTAAACATCCTGGCTCACAGCTACAGTGCCATTTTGGGCAAGAGAGATGGAACACTTTTCTTATTAATGTTCTAGCTGCTAGCTTTATACTAAAGTATCACTTTGACATCCTCTAAAGCTCTGATACAATGAAGAGTTTTTCCAAAGTTCTGTACCATAGTGTATTTCAAAGTGAGAGAATTATTTTTTTTCAAGCACAGAACATTGCAGCAAATTATTTTCCACAACTACAATTCCATTACACACTCAGAACCCAGGTTCTGGAGAGCTTTACTTGCACCTCCTCCCGGAGATATTCCAATGGACAATAAGCACGAGTCATTTTTCCCTGTCTTTGTGCCTGCTCTGCATTTCATAACAGAACTAAGACAATGCAGATGGTGCATTTTGAGTAGCCGCATCTCTTTCCATAAGAGAGGGAGTACACAAGTGTTTGTTTCCTGGGAGTTCCTGTCCCTGCTAGGCTGGGGTGGCAGCTTGCTGGGCACAGACTCTCCAGCAACACTGCTCACCTGTTCCACTTATGAGCATGGAAATGAGGTGGAGTGGAAAAAAGAACTTATCAGACAGCTCAGAACTCCAGGAAAGTGTGACCCAGATTCCCACGTGGGAGCTCAGGAGCTCCTTACACTATTCCAGATGGAGTTTACAACTTTCAGTGCTGCAGAAACACAGCCAAACTCATCCTGGCTGCACTTCCCAGCACAAAGAACACCATCTTACAATGATGAACAACATCCCCATGCTCCCCAATTGCACTCTGATCTCACAGGTGCATTTATTTTCAGCAGCAAGCAAGGCACAGGAACCCCAACAAGATGGAACAGGAACAAGACCTCGGAGCAGACACTTGGCTCCTACACTGTACAAAGCAGGCTGGTGTAGAGGTGAGGGTCCCACAGGAGAGGGAGGCCTTTGCACAGCTGGTACAAGCAGTCAAATGAGACAAGAGCACCCAAATCCAGAGGTGGAAGTGGAGAAGAAACTTATCCACTGCAGTGGAGTGTTCAGCTCAACAATGCTGAGATGAACAAAGGCAACAAAGATGGAATGTGCTCATGAGCAGCCAGCTGGAGCATGGAAGAGCTGATGGGCCAGGGGCTGGAGCAGGGAAGACCTGACAGGCAGAGCCTTTCTCTGGCAAAAAGCACTGCTGCCCAGGAGAGCTGGCAGGTAGCCACAGCTCTCACTGACAATAAACTCCTTTCTATGCAAACTGCTGGCCAGAGCCAAAAACAGCACAGCTTTTCTGAAATATGCTTGCCCTTCCTCCTCTCTCATCTGTCCCTTTTATCTATTGTTTTCATGGTGGCAGCTTTGGGTTTTGGAGGGTTGGTTTCACAACCAGATGAATTATCTCTGTCTCCCTGAAACATTCCTGCAGTTAATACAACAGGGAAATATTTCGGAGGAAGAAAAAAGCTGAAAGAAGCACAAGCTTCTGCATAAGCCACCTCTCTGCACAGGTGGAGAGCAGTAGTGTGGTGGCCTCAGGACAGAACAGATGAACCCTGATGGAAGATCACCACGCAGCTGAATGAGCTGCGACCCTGCTCCACAGCTGCCCTCCCATGGCCGTATCCCGGTGGCTGCTGGCTCCAGACCCTCAGGGACATGTCTAGTCAGCCCCTGCACCATCAGACCTACTACAGATAGCCATCACAGGATCTGAGCTTATAATTGCATAAACACATCATAAATGCACTAGCCCTTTGCCTAGGCTGATTTGGGAGATTCTTTTCTTCCAAAATAATCAGCAGCAAGGACCATAAATATAGCATCCTCAGGGAAAAAAAATTCCAAACAACAAAAGCCCCAGAAATCCTACACCTGGCTTTGACAAGCAGCCTGCTCCTTACACTTGATTTCAAAGCTGTATTTCCATGCATCCTGACCTACATGGAAAAGTGCAGAAGGGCAGGGAAAGCACACTGCTGATAATACCTGTACCACACGAGTGAGGCATGGAGGCCAGAGCCAAGCTGCAGGCAGTACCCAAGCAGGTCCCTGCACCAACAGCCCCTCACCACACACCCTCCCACATATTTTCTATGTGACCACCAGCAGAAAAAAATCCCACAGCCCCCACAAAACCTCAGGCACACCTACAGCTCCCACATACCTCCAAGGAGGCTCCCCAGCCCTCTCCTAAGAAGCACAGAGCCTGCTGAGGCTTCTGGCACTGTTTTCAACAAAGCCCAGCTGAAGTAGGGAGGGCAGAGCACACTTCAAAGATCCAACAACAGCTCCACAGTTCTCATGGCAACAACAAAATGTGACTTTTGGTTTATTTTAACTCTGAAAAGCTTCCCAACCTCTGGAAGTGAAATTTCCACGTGCATGCTGCTGGGGCCTGCCTCTGCTCCACCCTGAGAGCAAAGAAACTTCAAGGACAGGCAGCGCTCAGCAGAAATGCACTCATTGCTCATCAAGCTCCAGGTGAAGTCCCTGCACCACCTCACACATCGAAGCCCAGGGGATGGAAAAGTATCCCCACAAGAGATGAACACACTCCCCAAGAACTCTTTGGTTTCTACATCCCAAAGAATGACAGATTAAGCTTAGTTAAGTGAAGATTAAATTCTCTCTTGTATTCCCTACTGTGTTGTGCCAAAAACTGTTACTGGATATGTGATTATTCCAAGCTTCCATGATTGTTCATTACCAGTTTGTGCAGAAACTTATGTTTTCTCTGGTATTCATATCAGCTTGACCATTAAATTGACCATTCCCTTCTTTTTATCTATGCCTAAGTGCAAAAGGAACAGTTCTGCACCTGGTAAAAAAATACCACTTTTTATTTCTCCCTATCACACCTTTGTGTGACTCAGCTCCTCTCTAAAGCAAGCAGGGTTTTGCTTCTCCTGACAGTGTTTTCATGCCTCTATAAATCCCCCAGTTTTACCACGGACATACCTCTGTGACCCTGTGCAAATTCAGTAATTCTCAAGGCAGCAGCTTCCCACTGGTCTGTACAACAGCACTGAGTACTGTGAGCCCAATTCTCTGCTCTGGTTTCTCAGGGATATCTCACTCCCTGCTGCCAACTCTTATCTCATTAGCATTTCACCTGGCATGAGTGGAAAGTCTGGGCACCATTGACACCATCTCTGTGCTTTGCAGCCATGGACTGCCCAGTGTGATTTCCAGAGCTCACTGGCACAGCACATCTCCCCTGACAGAGCTGCTGCTCATTCCTTCTGCCTTCTGTCCCAAGCATGGGACAGTCTCCTAATACCGGCCAGAAAACTGTTTTTGCCTCCTCCTCTTATGGCTGTCATAGAGGAAAACTGCAGGAGTAGATGAAGCAGCATCCTTCACATTACCTTGCTGCAGGCATCAGTGTTTCCCCTGTCCCCAAATAAACAGAAAGAAAATTTTCAGAGGAAGAAAAGGGAGATGGAGAACAAATTCCCCTTTCCAACACATCCCTGAGGCAGCTCCTCTCCCTGACCAAACTCCTTCCCATGCATCTTTCCCTCATCCCTGCTCCCTGTGAGGGATGACAGGGAATCCTAATGCATATCCAGACCCCCTGCTCTCTCCCTTTCCCACATTTCACTAGAAAACCCTGCTCACAGAAGGCGGGAGTCACAGCAGTAAGGCTGTGCTACAGGTGGCTGCACATCTGAGTCATCCCTATCAAAACCATCCATCATGATTTCCCTTCTTCATGGTAGACAGCAAGGAAAAAAAAGAGCAGGAATTAATTAATCTCCAGCTGACTTTCCTCACTAACAGAGCTACTTTTTATACCATTCCAAGATCTTGTGGCTGCTAGAACCTGGCAATCATGACCTTACAAGGCTGTAAAAGCAGTACTTGAGAGCCTAGCTGTTACCAGACAGACCCGTGTTTCTCGGAAGGATTGGGTAACGTATTACACAAAGAGCTAACTCTCTGGAGAAGGCATTTATCTTTTTAAAAGCAGTGAGAAAACAAACTGTATTTCAAGCCCCTGTGACAGGGGTGAATACCTGGGGCTTGACTGGGGGGGGGGCGGTTTGTGCTCGGGAGCTGAACAGTCACTGCTCCTTCCCCCACATTTATGTATTTCTCTCCTAATTTTAGCTGACACAGTGGGAGGAAAGACGGTTTTGGGTCAGATGAAGTGTTCTAGTGGAATAAAATATTTCATTTTGGTTTGCTCTCTTTTACACTTCTAGCTAGATAGAATTCCGCATAATTAAATTTAGTCTGAAAATAACATAAAAATGTGCTGGGAAAAGAAACACAGCAGCTCTTCCACCAAAAAGAAACCAAACAAAACAAATAAACAAACAAAAAAGAACAAAACAAAACAAAAAAAAAAAAAACAGGGGAAACCATTACTTTATCCTGGTTAAATTTAAAAGTGACACTCTTGTAGCTTTGCCTGAACAATTTCTGTCGGTGTCCAAGGCCAGGCTGGACATGGCTTGGAGCAACATGGTTTCGTGGAAGGAGCACTAAAAACAAGCCCTCCCAGGAAAGAAAGGAAAGGAAAAAAAGACTGTCGTAAGCCCTGGCTCCCACTCTGGTATCTCTGATGATAGGTGAAACATCACAAAAGAGATTTTTTTTCATGTTTTTCTCCACAAATGATGAAAATACTTGATCTTGTGTAAAAATAAACAAGCATAAGGGATAAAAAGACTATTTGTCCTGTCCTTTTGCCTTACATCTCCTTTCCCCTTGTGTTTTCCTGCAACACCACCACATGAATCTTTTAATTTGTATTTGTTTAATTGCTGTTATTTACTGCTTCCACAGTGCTGGAAAGGCACTTGGGGAACGGAGACAAGTCTCTGCCCCAGACAAGACACTGACTCTGGTATTTAACCCTACTGTTCAGTATGAAGTCTGGGTAAGTCTTAGGTTTGCTGCCTAAAAGCACTTCTAACATGAGCTGACACTTAGGAAAATTCACGGACAGCCAGCCCTCACCAGGCAGTAGAGAGCTGCAGTAGACCGAGTGAAAGGACAGGAATAAAATACAGTGGGACAGGAGTGTGGAGGAGCTGGGAATTGTGAAACAAGCAGCTGGGGACAGAGGTGTGCACCCAGGCCAGGCAGAGGGAGCGCTGGTAATTCCCCTTTTCCTGCATCTGCTCAGAAAACCCTGAGATTACTCTTGTCAGTACTAAGAACATGCTGAAGGGCTGCTGTTGGCCTGTAACTGATCCTGTGCCTTCCTCCCCATGAAGCTGAGTTCCTGACAGCAATGCAACTTGGCTCCCAGGAATTAACATGGGAGACCAAGGTGCTCCAGAAGTTGCAGGGTGCCTGTGGTCCTGTTCCTTGCCACTGGCTAGCAAACGGATCTGGTCTGGAGCTGCCACAAATCAGCCACAGGCAAATGGGCTCTAAGAGCAGGAGAGAGCACCCAACAAGTGTCCTTGTGGAAAGCCTGGTTCCACACCCCTATGTTAGCACAAACAGTGCCCTCCACTGCACAGGGATTCCTGCCCTACTTCAGACCAATCTGTGTGTCCCCAAGCCAAGCTGAAAATTACCTTAGTGATAGAGAGTGTTTTCCCTCAGGTACCCACTTCATTAAACATTGAAAGAGCTATTACCTTTCAGGGATGCCAGTACACCAGCTGTGTCCATTATTTATAACATAATGTATTCATTATGCATTTTTTCCCATGCTCCTATCTGCTGATCTCATAACAGGCCCTTATACACAATTTTAAGCAATTAATTCTACCTTAATTACAGATAAATATATATATTTATAAGCCTCAGGACATCTCTTTCTTATATTTATTAGGAGTCAGCAAACATATCTAGAAATAAATCTGGTAGTCAGGGAGAAGAGGTTCATGGCCAAGCGGCCTGAGAATCACAGAACTGGAGCCAGGCACACTGCAGTTAAAATTGCCAGCTTGGGCTATCTGGAAAAAGTATCTTGTCTTGCCACAGATCCCTCCACAACATCCATTTCCCTGCTGATGGATGTGGCTGTGAAGCCCAAGACCAGCGAGCACGTGGGTGCCAGCCCCAGCGCTGGCAGAGCTCACGGGCAGGGAGGTCCTGCTCACTCCACTCAGCTTTGTGCCTCCAGGTCCTTTTTCCCAGTCCCACAGGAGGGAATCAGTCCTGGGATCCCTCCAGCAAGAGGCAGCTGCTCAGCCTTGTGCCCCTCTGTTGCAGACCCAGAATTATAACAAAACTCCCATCCTCTGTCCCATACCCAAACCAAGACAAGGGTGGCTGAAAAAAACTTTTAAAAAAGGGAGAGGGAAGCGAGAGGGAAGCGAGAGGGAAGGGAAGAGGGGA
>QUSF01000008.1:28287914-28328165 GCA_003676055.1 Chloebia gouldiae | reverse complement strand
CCGCCGCTCCGCCGCCGTGCCTGGGGCGCCCATCGCGGCCGCTCCGCTGCGCTCCGACCGCTCCCCCCGCCGCGCCGAGCCCCGCCGGGCGCCGCAGCGCCGCCTCCGCCCGCCCACCGCGGGCGGCACGGGGCGGGGGCCGCAAGGCGACGGCGGGCTTGGCGGGGCTTGGCGCTTCCTCGGCCGGCACATGGAGCGGGCGGAGTGCCCGCTGCCAGCTGCCAGCTGCGCGGCGGTGAGTGCGCTGCCAGCTGCCTGCAGGTCCCTGGGCGGCGAGGGGGCTGGCTGGGCATCGTCTTCGCTGGGCGTCGCTCCATCGCACCCATCGCACCTCCCGCCTGGGGCGTTCGGGACCTCTCGGCATCATCGCCTGGGCTACGGCTTGTACCGCCTAGGCAGCGTTGGACACCGGAAAAGCCCCAGCACGCCACTGACCCCTCACCACTGATCCCGGGGACGGCGGGAGGCAGCCCTCGCTGCCATCCCTGTGCCTTTCAGACAACCAGGAGGTTTCTCATTGTGGGTGGCTGGGGTTTATCCCCCTTTCTCACACTCTACCCTGAACTTTTTGCTGGGTGAGCAGCCACCTGCCCCTTCTCCCTTTGGCCCAGTCGTGTGTGAGTCCTCTTGCTTCCCATCAGTCTGCTGGGCACCCTGGCACCCTGGCTCACACACCCCTGGGGAGCTGTGCCACCTGCTTGGGCACAGGACAGCCCATGCACAGCCACTCCAGTGTTCCTCTGTTGGGGCTGTTGTGCTCAAGAAACCTGGGCCAGCCAGAACCATTCTTCCCCCCTTCCTTGTAATGTCGTAATTGCTACTGGAACATTGGCACAAACAGAGGCTGCGCTGAACCCACAGTGTTGTGCACACATGATGGAACAGCTTCTCCTGCAGGGCCCACACACCATTATCCAGGAGGGACCCTGGAGTTTCATGAGGGATGTACCTTTTTGGCTGGAAAGCCACCTTCAGCTGAGATGAATAGGACAGAATGAATACCTCTCTTCCCAAGGTTCAACTGTTCCTCAAGAGCTGCCATGGTGCGCTGGACACAGACTGAAATGAAAGTAAACATCACTGTCAGTAGTTTTGGTCAGTTACCAACCTTTCTCAATAAAGACATTCTCATTCTGTGGGCAGCACCCACCCTCTCCTGAAAGGGTTTCTGCCAGTTCTGAACTTGACCAGGACGTTGGTTTTCAACTCTACTCTTACACATTTACTGCTTATGCTCCTACACACAACTTTATTAACGCTGTTGTCTCTGTTGGCCTGGGATAGGCAGAGCCATCTCCCACCCAGACAGTAAATGGAGTTGAGAACTGGCCTAGGAAATAACTATTAAAGAAGTGTTTTGTTTTGGTTTGTGTTTTTTCTCGGTAGGATGCACCCCCTTCCCCCTGGCAAGGCAGGTTTTATCCCATGGTAAACATCTCTGAAGCCTGTAGCATTGTCAAACACTACAGCAAGTCACTCCAGCTGAGGAAAGAGATCCTGATTGTCCCACTGCTGTCACTGATTGATGCCATGGGAAAGCAATCAATCCGCTGTGGGGTGAGAGGGGCCTGGGGGTGAAAGCCCCTGTGCCTGACATGACAGAGCACTGTGACAGTGCTCCCGAAATACTCCCTTTAAATTTAAATGTCCCTTTGAAGTCTATAACTTCTTGAAAATGTGACCCTGAGAGTCACTGCAAAATCATTACTCATGCCTCCATCATAAGCCTCCTCTGGTCCCATTGCAGAGCTGCTTGTAAATACCAGGTGAGAGCTCACTGTCTTGAGAATTGACACTGTGACTATCTGGGAAGCTAGTGAAGCTCAGGAACAAATTTCCAACTCAGAATTACTAGGTAAGTTAGTGAATGCCTTACTAGTGCAGTGAGTACTAGCTCCTGAAGCATGTGCATTTCTGGGGAGCATAAGACAGGAGAATTCCTTCTTCTCTCCCACCAATAAACTGGTGTGTGGGTGGAACAGGCTTTGAGCGGCTCCATCTGCTGGAAGAAACAGAAGGATGGGAACCTTGTTGGAACTGTTACTCTTCTGAAAGAAACACTCTATCTTCTACAGGAGTCTTCTGCACGGGAAAAAAAAAAAAGAAAAACAAACAAACAAAAAAAACCCAAAACAAAAAAAAAAAAACCTGCTAAAGACCAGTCATGGTTAGCAGGCTGATGATCATTACAGGGTTTGCTTTGTGGCACCTCTGCCACTGTCTGCCACGCTTGCTGCCATGCAGAGCTTTCTCTGTGGAGGACCATGAAGGCTCTGGAGGAGGTCCCCTTGCTCTGTGAGGTCCCTTGGAAGGTTCCCACAGAGCTGTCTCTCAGAGGAGCAGAAAGATGCACTTTTGTTCTTTCCACAGTGCAAAACCACATAAAGCACTGGGAGAAAACTGTGTAAATCACAGGATACAGATGTGCAGATGACAGCCAGATACGCCTTAGCAGAGCTGAGGAGAAGTCGTGACTATTGCAAGGAGAGCAAACAGCCCTTGCGTACTTGGCATTTTCCCCCGCAAGCCACGCCAAGTTCTGTGCTTCAGACCAAACAGAGATTTTTTTCTTCTGTTTGGACTGCAGATTATGCTCACAAAGAACTTTCAACTCTGGAGAAAAAATATTTGGGATTCAAGCAGAGCACAATCAATGCACATTGGCCAGGCAGAATCCAGCTGCCAGTGAAGGTGATCCCCAGCTGGCTGGCAGCAACCCAAGCCAGTTTGACAGATTAAAGGAGCTGCACTTCTGAGTGGCCCTGGAGCCTTGGCCAAACATGGACAGGGGCACCATGAGGCTGGGTGTGGTCAGTGCTGCCCAGCAGAGAGCACCTGTGTGGCAGAATCACCAAGTCTCACTGCTGCTACATTTCACACACAAAGAACTGCTGCGGAGGTCCACCTGCAGCACTCCAGCTGGATCTCAGAGGACAGCAGGAGGGTTCCCTGCCTTGGGTTCCAGTCCCAGGCCCTACCTTTGCAGCACAGCTCCTGTACCCTCCCTGCCAGTGTCTGCCTACGCAGAAAGCTGCACCTTCACTTCAGGCATGTGCTGCTGGATGTGTTAGTTTCTTGTTCCTCCTCTCTGAGTGGTTCAGTGCCAGGGCTGTGGCCGAGCACAGTTCCAGTTCCAGGTTAAAAGCAGCAGTGAGGGTGGCTTGGCAGGTTGCCTCTCCTGTGAGGTAAGAGGCGCTGGCTCAAACCAGGTGTTTAACCTACAAACCTTAGACACACACATGCATCCTCTGCAAGCCACAGAGAGGATAAACACACTGCTGATTGCCACTGCTCTCTCCTCCCTGCCTGCTCAGTGAGCAGAAAGCCTGCCCAAGTGCCCTGCTCCCTGGTAAAGCTACCCATCTGAATGAACTGGTTACAGCAAATCCAGCCAGCCATGCCCTGAGGGAGGCCAGGGAGCGTACGTACACCGGGATGTCATTGCTGGCTGGTGGCTGGCAGCTGAAGGAGCAAAGCTTTTGGTCAGCTCCTGGCAGTGCCTCATGCAGTGATGACAAACATCCTCCTCTCAGTCAGGCACCCATACTCCAGGTTCAGAGTGGTTCAAAAGGCTGCCCAGCTGATGCGATTTTAATGTAAAAATAATTTACAGGAGTTTAGGCTATGCTTGTTCCCATTTAATTTAAGAACATTTAAATAAGTTTGCATCTGCTTAGATAAAACAACGTAAGGTCACAGCCTTGGATAAAGCTGGGTGTCCTCCTGAAGGCTGGCAGTTCTTTCCTCTCTCTGAAAAGCTTGAAGAAAAGTGTTTGTACTTACAGGCTTTATGGTGAGGTCAGAGTTTCAGGGAGGTCTATTGTATGGGAGAGAGCAGAGGGGACACAATTTCCATGTTTCAGCTCTCTCGGAAAACAACTGGGCTGGGACAGAGCTGGTTTCTAGCTCTCCTTCTGCCAGAGGGTTTTGGGGTCTTTGGTGGTTAAAGGAAAGCAGCATCATCCAGCTTCCTCACTCCTTTTCTGGTCTGTACCCTTTTCTAGACAGATTTTTCTAAAGCTTTCCATGTCCTCTCTTCTTGACTTACAACTAAATATACACATGAGCAAACAGACTAAGGAAGATGTATACATTGTATTTGTATGTATATTTGTCCCTTTTTGAGGCTTGGAGGTATTTTCTCCTGCAGCCCTCTTTTAGGGTGCTGTTGTCTCTTACTGAGGCCAGTGGGGTGGGAGCCAGAGAGGCAGGATGGAGCAGGACAGCCCTCCCCTGTTGGAGCTGCTTGTCCCAGCAATTAACCCTCTGCTACTGCTGAATCTCTGGGAATATCTTGTGTTTCAGTGGTGAGGAGAGGCAATAACCAAATTGAGTATGCAGTGCATAAAAGCCAGCTAGGCTTCTTTCTGGATGAAAGAGGCAATAAAAACGCTGATATTTATAGAAAAATATTTATTACTTCATGGGGTATCAGGGCTTCCTGTGGTTTGAGGCTGTGCCTTGCATAGCTCATTGCTGAATGCCTCAGGATGACACTTTCCATTTTTTCTTTCAGCAGCAGCCTGTTTGCTCTCAAATCAATGATCAGGGTTACAAACAGTGATTCTGTGTCCCCTTATGGGCCATCCTGTGGTGCTGCCCTCCCCTTCTGCAGGCATAGGGCGGGCTGGTGGTGTGTGTATCTGTGTGTGTCTGTGTGTCTGTGTGTCTGTGTGTCTGTGTATATGTGTGACTGTGTGTATGTGTATGCATGCGTGTGCATCCCGCCCTGGGAAAGTCTGGGGAATAACAACTGCTCCAGAGGAAAGAGCAGCGCAGCTCTTCTACCTGCCTGATGGCACTGGAAAGAAAGCAACACTTAATAAAATTAAAGGGCAGACAATTCCAAACAAATGCAAATGAAACCCTATTATATGCAGTGAAATTGCCCTAGAGGACCCTTTGCCACAAGAAAATATTTCTGAAGCAAAAAAAAAATTTCAGAAATGCAGAAGAAGGATGGGTAACTGTGTAAATATTGGAAAATAGCAGTGTCAGAATGAATCCTAACATTGGTATATCCACAGCTCACAGTTTACAGCTTGTAAAAGTCTGAGAAAACAAAAAAAGACCATGAAATATAATATAAATCCTGGTTCATCACCAATGCTTCTGCCCCCCCTTTACTGCTGGACCCCTCCCCAGTGGCCTGCCTGCAAGGGACGCTGTCCTTCAAAAAGCACAATCACACTGGGCGGCTCATGGAGGATGCCATAGCAAGCACGTGGGAGAGACTTTGCGTACCGCAAAAGGGACATATCCAGCAAACCAGCACTTTGCTCCTGCCAGCCCACTGCTCCTGCTCCTGCCCTGAATGACAGCCCTGCCTCCTTCCTGCGCTCTGGTCAGTTTCCCAGCTTGGGCTTGCCAGAGGCATCCTCTGACCATCCACAGGGCTCTCATAAGGACTGAGCAGCACCAGCCTGTGAGCAGCACTTCCCTCCAGGGTCTCCATTGCCTCAGTTCTACAGAGGTGGCTGCCCTGGGGTAATTCCAATGGCCTCTCCCAGGCCTCTCTGTGTGACTTCCCTTCAGACAGCAGATAAATCTTCCTCTTCTCCTTCCCCTCCACCCTCCCAGCAGTGTGTGTGGATTTAGAGGAGGCTGGAAAGGGTGACTGCCAGCAGGAGAGGAGCACATGGTCTGCAGGAGAGGTGCAAGAGCCTCCAGCGCCAGGGGCTGTTTGTTCCCTTTGCACTGGAAGGACCTGTACGCAGATCCCTGAGATTCCTGGGACTGTCTCTGGATCTCTATCTGGAACCAGCTCATCAGCACTTCACACATGAGCTGATGCAATCGGAGTGCAGGGCTGCAGCTCCATGACATAATTCACAATTACAAGGAGGAGAAATGCTGCTGCTTGGCTGAGTGAGCTGAACTTACTGGCCCAGCCACAGTAGCTTAATTAAAGTCACTGGAAGGAAGCTGTGATCATCCTTCCTGTGAGAAGAGATATGGTTTATTACTTACCATTTATTTTCCTCATTTCCAGATATAGGAGAAGACGGAGGAGTAATTTATGAAGGAAGCTTTGTTGGCATCCTAAACTGTGAATGAAACCTCCCTGAGTTGACAGAAGACCAAGAGAGAGTTCACTGGGATGTTTCCCCCTGCCCAGAAGTAGCCCTCACTTCTCTGCCTATAAATGTGTTACATGACAGAATTTGTCACCAGTTTTCAGTAACAAAGCATGCTGCAGAGATTGGTTCTCATTTCCAGAAGAGGCAGTGATATATGCAAACAGGCCAGCTCCTGCTTGGATTCAGTTCCAGCCCCGTTCCAGTCCCAGATTTATCAGGCAATGAATCTCGGAGCACACAGGTTGCTCCTGGAGACATCTAGTGAGGCATCAGTGTAATGCAAACCAGCACAGCCACCCAAAAATATCCCTGTGGGAAGAGAGAGCTGCTGTGGGAGAGCTCTTGTACAGTACTGGTGAAGGAGCTCCATCGCTTCTGGTCACTGAGTCCTTCAGCACTCCAGACACAGCAAATACCAGGGTCTCACAGCCATTGTTTGGGCACATCATGGAGGAAAGAAAGAAAGAAAGAAATAAGCTCCTTCCTGTCTCCTCAATGACACCTAATTTAGCCAAAATATTTCCCCCAGTTCTGACACACAATGTGCTTCAGATGTCAGGAGATGACAGTTTGGAGCAACACTTTTTCACTTTCCATGGCGTGGCCTGACCTACACAAAACAACTACACTCTGACATACATTACTGTTTTGGTTAACTAGGTTGACACCAGTTCTCAGGCATAAATGTATCTGTAATTTAGCCAAATTTATTTCAAATCTTTATTGTAAAATTAAAGTATATTTCCAAAGTATCTCAGAAATTAATATCCAAGTGCAAAAGTTTTGCTCTGTTTTCAAGAATTCCTGTTACCAGCATGTTTTCAGCAAGCAGCACAATCCTCAGGCACTTTTAGCCCAGGGGAAGAGGGCAGCAGCCCTGCGAGGAGCTGATAATCCTGGGCTGGCTCCCAGCCAGCCAGCACCACCATTCCAATTCCCAACACATTATGATGGCCAGCAGGAAACAGCCAGTACATCCAGCCCAAACAACGAGGTCCACTGCCAGCCAGGGAAGTACGTGAGCCCCAGGCTTATTCCTCAAATCCTGTTTCATGTAACAGCTCTCACAAGCTGGGCTGTTCTGTCTGAGGAACTGTGGCACTGAACTGTCAGGGTTGGCACTTGCCAGGAAGACCCTGATCAGAGAACATAGCCTCAAGTTCTGCCAGGGAGGTTTAGGGTGGGTATTAGGAAAACATCTTCATGGAAAGGGCTGTCCAGGCCTGGCACAAGCCAACCTGGGCAGCATCAGAGTCCCCACCCCTGGTGGGATTTAAAAGCCAAGTGGATGTGACACTTGGGGATATGGGTTAGTGGTGGCCTTGGCCATGGCTAGGGGAATGGTTGGACTTGATGGTCTTAGAGAGCTTGTCCTACCTAAGTGATTCTGTGTAAAGAAGCTGTGCTGGAAAGGCAGCACAGTCGATCCCTACTTCAAAGAGGGCTAATTTGGGTTAATTTGTGGTTACATTAACTCCTAATTAAGCATCCAGGATCCCATTTGCTTGCACTACTAAACAAAATTTCTACTTACCTGAAGGACAACACTTTCACTATCTCTTGTGTGAGCAACCCCACCAAGAAGAAAGGCAGCCACATCACTCACTTGTGCTCTTATTTGTTTCAGTGACAAATTAGCCCCAGTTCTTCTGGGTGACCTGGAACAGCCTGCCATGCCAATACTACATATAAGAAGCTGACACTCATCAGGACACTGTATTTTGTAAAAAAACAGATAAAGAATTATTTTGAAGGCAGGTGGGACCACGAAGTTGCTTGAGACCCTTACCCTGCTGCTACATTGTGTATTGTCTCAGGAACAGCAAAGACAGTCTCTGGACTTGCTTCAAATTCTTGTCCTATGTACTGTATTTTTCCCCAAATAATATGCTGTATTTCCACTGGCTGTTTAGAAAGAAGAGAAATAAAACCTCATTCATATAATGACTTCATGTTCCCAGATATATATTTAGTATTTAATTTCACACTTTGGAACACAGCACTGTGATTTGTGTACATGGATTTAATTCTGCTGGTGGCACACCACTCCACCAGAGTGAAGTAGGACGAATTGGAAGGCAGTGCAAGGTCTTACCTAGACAAACTTGCTTAGGACAAATAATTTAAATTAAGTCACTGCTTGACTTTAAGTGGATTAGTTAAAATGCATTCAATCCCTCAATGCAAGTTCTTATTCAGAAGCAAAATGACCTAAATTTGATTTACCTCCAGTAATTTCCAAACTTAAATAATATTAACACAGCTTTCAATCAGAGAGGACTGACTATGTGTATGTTAAATTCAGTTTAAGCAATCCATTTACATAGACAACAAAAACAAAACAAAAACAAAACAAGAAAATATTTCCAAGCTCTAGGCATTAAACTGCTAATTGCCAGGCCTGCTTTTCCTTGAATTACATGGTTAATGGTGTCTGCCGAACAGCCTTAATAGATGTTTCACTAGTGTCAGCTGTGGGTCAGGGTGAGAAGAAGGCATTGGAACCCAGATTATTCCTTTGTCTGGGATAGATGGCAGAGCAATTCCCATATTTGGGTCTGCCTACAAGCTTGCTGCTGTATTTTCTCAAATAAATGATGAATGCTGCAGAAATCTAAACATGACTTTTTATAGTCACTCCTCCAGGCACACAGCCATTAAATGCTGAGCTGCCAGCCCCAGCTATGCAGAAATTATGTGTCAAGCCCCCCAAATCCTGGGTCTCCTTTGAGGGCTGCGAGATTCACAAAGCAGGGCTCATTCTTCATGTTCCACAAGCTTTAGAGGGAGGGAAGGAATGGGGACAAGCACTCAAAAGCAATAGAATGGATCCAGAAAAGGAACACCTGCTCCCTGCTCACTCACAGGCTAGCCCCAAGAATTATACCAATACAATTTCCTAAGTTTCTCTTTTCCTGTTAATTTTCTCTGCTGAAGAAAAATAGCCTTCAGAAAGGGCAGAGTCATTACACACCTTAGGTTTTGTTTTCCTTATGGCAAAAGAAGGAAAAAAACAGCTTCCTGTTTGGCACCAAAGAACAAACAGCAAATCTTTCTAAGAAGCAGAGGTACCATGACCCCAAATCTCCACTGTCTGCAATAACCAACATACCTGGAGCCTTGTCAGGGATGCGCTGGTTTGCCCTGCAGCCCCATGATCTTCCTTCCCTGTCCCATTTCCCAAGACTAAATGCACTTGTTTGTAAAGGAAAAACAGATCAGCTCAGACTGATGTGTCTTTCCATGGCCAGTAGGCATGGCTGGAAAAGAACACGGATCAAAGCGATGAGGCTAGGAAGGAGAGGATGAATGTTTATACTCTGCTTCAAGGAACAAATGACATTTCTACTGCTTGGAAGCACAGGGAGCAGCCCAAATAAGGGAAGGGATCCATGTGCTAGCTCTGCTCCAGGCCAGCCAGCTACATAAGGAGACTTCTGCACAGTTTCCGTATTTGTGTATGCTGGCCCCTCATTTTACCCCTAATGATCTCTCCAGGCAATGTCTGAGGGCTTGACACAACTTGAGGCCATTTCCTCCTTACCTGTCCCTTGTTAATCAGGAGAAGAGTCTGAGCCCCACCTGTGCTCACAGCCTTCTTTCAAGTAGCTGTAGAGATGCAGAAGATTTCTTAATGTTTGGAAAAAAATACAAAATTTGTTCTTAAATCTGCCCCAAGCCTTATTCCAGCCCCTCACTGTCCTTTTGTTTATAAGCCTTCTCCTTGTGCTTAACAAACTGCCTCAGGCAAGATCCCAACCCATCCCATTCTTTTCCTACCCACAATAAAAACTCATAGAAAACAACAGTGTTTCATTTTGGAGCTATTTTGTAAAGGAATGTAATCTCCAAGAAACAGAGTAATGTCAGAAAGTGACCAAACAACACAATAAATTGAACTTTGAGCCCCAGAACTGTCCAGGCTGAGCACTGTGCTCCAAAAAGTCCCTGTGAGCAGTAGCACAGGAAAACTTTTTAAAGCTGTGGCTAACACTCCAAGACCAGATTTTAACATTACAAGAGCAGATTTTAACACTCCAAGATCAGATTCTAGCACTCTAAGTGCAGATTTTCAGGCAGTGGGATGGGAGGCAGCAGTGCAACAGGAGGAAATGGGGCTGCCTGAATTCACCAGGCATTTCCCTGCTTGCCTCTGAAGCTGCTCCTCACAGTCTTTAGGAAACTGGACAGCTTACCCACAGCCTCTCTGGCACTGGGAAGTAGTGTCCCTTGGGATCATTCAACACACTCTGGGTTTTTTTCAGTATGAATAGGGTTTAAGCCTCCACTTTAAACCCCTGTTTGCCCATGGAAGTGGCCGTGTGGCTGGGCAGCACTATGATTTCCTAGAGCTCAAAAGCTGGGACTGTCTGTCCCAGGAGCTTCCTTGCTTGGAGAGCAGCAGGATCTCCAAGCTGCCTACACTGAAAGGCATCAGCTGTGCTGGAAACATGTCAGGAAAAAGCTTGTGGGAGAGGCTTGGATTGCAAGGAACATCACTCTGCTGGTCGAGGTTTGTTCGTGTCCCTACTTCAAGGATGTCACTGAAACTGCAGCAAAACCAAAAACTCTACAACAATTTTTAGTGTTAAAGAATTAAGGCATTGCTTTATTCTGTCCAGGATGTTGTTCTGGCCAAGATGTGCAACACAGATAATTTCATCCACACATTGCCTGGGTTGTGCAGGGAAAATCATTCCATCACAAAGAATTTTTACTAGATATTTCCCATACTTACACAGTCTAAACCCAGAGAAATTAATTAATTTAATGTTCATTGGCCCCAAGTTACACAGTCCTTACTGTTTGGTTTCCTATTGGTTATTGATCCCGTCACCTTCGATGTTAATTACGTTCTCATTCTTCTAGGACAGAGGCTCCAGGGTAACAGCCAACCTGGAGGAGCTGGGATGGATGCAGTGGGATAACCAAGGCCCGTGTGCTCCCTGAAAACCTCTGCCCAGGAGATGAGAGTAATTTCCATCAGTACACATAGTTTTCTTTAAGCCCTTTTCTTGGGAAGAGTGACTCACTTGCACTATCCATCTGAAACGTTCTCCTGAGGAATTTTTAGACAACAGTAGTGGTGGTCCAGTGAGTCATGGCTCCAGGGCTGCCCATTAATGAAGAAATCCCTGGGATCCAGGGTAATGGATTGCTGTCCAGGACTGCTTCCATGGAGCTCCGCTTCACCAGTACGCCAGCCTTCGCTCCTGCCACCGTGTTTGAATGCTGAGGTTTGTTCCCTCCTCACAAACAAAACAATTGGAATAGGCATCCAAAAGCCCTTCAACTCCAAATCCCTATAATACAACTTGATTTCACTGCATGTACCAGCCATTAGTCTGCCTGCAGGAAAATACAAGATAGAAGTGATGAGGAAGGAGGGAGAAAGGGAAAGGAAGCCTGGAATTAGGCAAAGGAATGAGCTGCGTCACTCCAGAGTTTGGCAGGGGGAATAATTGAGGCATCAGGAGTGCCTGTTCTTTGTGCTAACAAGGGAACAAGGCATGGAACAATTTAAAGAGCTTCTGTGGTTTACCTACAACAAATCTCATGCTTCCGAGGGCTGGAGATGCTTGTGGAGAGAGCAAAGCAAGTGAGAGGAGAGGCTGCCCTGCTACCTCCTGGCACAGGATAAATGCAGCAGAGCTTTCTGTTTGTTCACCTCAGGAGTGCCCACTGAGAGTTTTGTCAGAGCTCAGCCTCAGTGGTTCTGTGGTTCCATGACGTGGACTTGGGCAGAAAGGATCCCATGGTTCTGTGACATGGGCCTGAGCAGAGATACCCCTGCTCAAACGAGGCATGTCAGCAATGTTGCTTTGAACTGCTCCATCTCTGCATTTTAATACCAAGAAGCCAAGGCACGAGGGGTTAGAATGGGCACGAGGACTGTGCAGGCAGGCAGAGAGAGCCTGATTCAGATTCAGTCTGACAGCAAACTGCTTTTAGGGAAAAACCAGAGGTGATGCCCTGGGTCTTCCCTGATACCAGGAAAAGGCAGAGAAATTAAGGAACATTTTCCCTGGTAGCTATGCCCTGGTATTCTGGTTTGAAAGTAAAACTAATGAGAGATTTTAAGTCAGAAATATAATTTATTGGGAAAAGGGAAAAAGATAAAATACATGCAATGATTCTAAAGGAAAACTATTGACAAAGTCAGAATACAACTTGACACCCCTTTGGCCAGCATGTTGGTAGCAGTCTAAACTGGAGTGGCTGTAGTCTTCTTGGAGTGGCAGATGTGGTTTCTGTTTGTGCAGTGGTCCTGTAGAAAAGGTGTAGTTGGTCGAGTGGAAAACTATCTGTGTCTTCTTGGAAAACTGTGGGAAGGCTGCTTTTTTGTTTAGAAATTCTAGGATATATTTAGGTGGGAATGTTTAGCTCTTTTCCCTTGCGCAGAGTATTTTACAATGGGCTGATGTCATTCTGAGTCACAAGGTGTGTCTTTGATCACCTGTTAAACAGAACAGGCTCTTTGAGAGTGTTATCTCTGAGTCATGTGGTAAGACATTGATGGGCTTATTAACAGGAGATAAGGAAAACTGCTCAGAGGGTAACTGTTACACAGATGGTACTAGAAAACATCTTGCCTCTAAATCTCGGACATTATTCCCCTCTTTTCTATCTGCATTATGATGAAACTTCACACATAGTTCTCACTTAAGACTAGGTTTCTTTGTGGTATATAACGTTTTTTTTTTTAATCTTTCTGTATTATTTATTAAGTGTAACTGGGTTTTTGAGCAAAAATAATCTTACAGATGGGTTTATCTTTGCTTGGGGTGGGATTAATTCAGTCTTTCTTAAAATACTTTTTATATGTATTACAGGGACTTTATCTACTGTGTGTAAGGGTTCAGATTGGGTAGGATTCGATGGACTCTCAAGTGTTGACTATTTAGGTGGCTTTTGCTAAGTTTAATTTTTAATTCTTGAAGGTTTTTCTATTGAGTGCTTTTAGGGTGGTCTTAATTAGTCTATTGCATCATTCAACTTTCTTGGCAGTTGGTGTATGATAGGGGATATGATATATTTACTCAATGTTATGTTTTTTGGCTCAGGTGTTGGTGAGGTTGTTTTTGAAATGTGTTCTATTGTTCGATTTAATTCTTTTAGGGGTGTTATGTCTCTATAAGACTTGTTTTTTTAGTCTTAAGATGGTGTTCTGGGTAGTAGCATGAGGAACAGGGTAGGTTTCTAACTATCTTGTGGTTATTTTTACTATGGTTAGTACATAGTTCTTGCTTTGGTGCGTTTGGGGAAGCATGATGTAGTTAATTTGCTAGGCTTCCCCATACTTGTACTTTAACTATTGTTCACTGTACTAAAGAGACTTCAGTTGTTTGGTTTGTTTGATTGTAGTGCAGGTCTTGCAGTTGTGGATGACTTGTGAGATGTTGTTTATAATAAGGTCTACTCCTCGGTTCTGGGCTTATTGGTATGTTGTGTCTCTTCTTTGATGATTGGAGGCATCATGGGCTTAACAAGCTAGGAATATTTTTTTTATGTTGTTAATCTAGATTTACCTGTGATATTCTCACTCAGATATTTTCAACCAGCAGCTCGGTTTACCTGCTTGTTGTTGTGATGTTCTTTAGTAGCTTGAGTCTTAGCTATGTGTGTATCTACGTGTTGAATTTTCACAGTCAGCTTCTTTACTCAGGTGGTAATGTCCTGCTAGATTTTGGTAGCTTAAATGGGTTTCTCTTTGTGTTGCCAGTTGTTTTTTTCTAGCAATTCAGCTATCTCTACAGACTATTAGCTATTATCTATGAGTCTGTAGAAATAGAGTTTCGGTTACTTTTCTTGTTCAGTAATATCTAAAGATAGTTGGACAGCTTTAAGCTCTGTAACTTGACTTGATCTACTTTGTTCTTTGGTAGCTTGTGTAACTTGTTGTGTGGGGCTCTATACTGCAGCTTTTCATTTCTGGCTAGTGCTTATAATTTGGTAGGAAATATTAGTGAAAAGGGTATATTGTTTTTCAGTCTCTGGTAGTTTATTATATGGTGGGGCTTCTCTGGTACGTGCTACTTCTTCTTCTTCAGAAGACAATCTAAAAGTCTCCCCTTCAGGCTAGTTTGTTATAATTTCCAGAATCTCAGGGAGATTCGGATTTCTAATACAGGCGTGTTGGGTGATGAGGGCAATTTATTTACTTTATGTGGTGTCTGTGGTATGATGTGTGGAAGGAACTTTTCTTTTAAATATCTACTCTAGCACTGGTAGCTGGGATGCCAGAAGCAGCTGCGTTTCAGTGTTAATTACTTCTGAGGCAGCTTGAACTTTTTTATAGGTGGCTAAGATTCCTTTTTTTGTAGGAGTGTAGTTTGCTTCAGAGCCTTTGTAGCTCTGGCTCCAGAATTTCAGTGGTTGACACCGAGTCCCCCTAGGCACTTTCTGTTAAAGGTTCTAGGACAGACTATGGTTCTCGGCTGCAGAGTAGAGCACGTTCACTTCAGGTCTTGTCTTTATTGCGCTAAGGGTTACTGCATGAGTGATTTCTTGTTTGATCTGGGTGAAAGCTTGTTGCTGTTTAGGGCTCTAGTGAAAATTATTCTTCTTGTGGGTAACAAGGTAGAGAGGGTTCACAATTAGGTTGTACTTGAGAATGTGCATTCTCTAAAAGCGTATCGCACGTAGGAATACTTGTGTCTCTTTTTTGTTGGTAGGTGGAGATATAGCGGTGATCTTGTCAATTACTTCTGTCGGGATCTAACGACATCCATTTTGTTATTTGATTTTTAGAAACTGATTTTTTTGAGCTGGTCCTTTAACTTTGCTTTGCTTAATGGTAAAACTAGCTTTCAGCAGAATTTGGATAATCTTCTCTCATGTTTTGAAGACTTCTCTTGCTGTGCTCTCTCACACAATGATGTCATTGTTATACTGTAGATGTTTGGGAGCCTCGCACTTGCACTTTTCTAGTGCAGCTTGGATCAGTCCATGGCAGATGGTGGGACTGTGTTTCTACCCCTGGGGTAGACGCTTTTAGATGTACTGTACTCTCTTGCAGGTGAAGGCAAACTGAGGTCTGCATTCTGCTGCTAAAGGAATGGAGGAGAAGGATTTAGCAATATTAATGGTAGCATACTACTTTGTTGCTTTGGACTCCAGCTTGTAATGAAAGCTCTAACATGTCTGGCACGGCAGCGCTCAGTGGTGATGTGACTTTATTTAGGCCACGGTAATCTACAGTCAGTTTCTATTCTCCACTGGACTTGCAAACTAGCCATATAGGGCTGTTGAAAGGTGAATGGGTTTTGTTGACTACTCTTTGGCTTTCTAGTTTACGAATTATCTCATGGATGGGGATCACAGAGTCTCTGTTGGTATGGTATTGCTGATGGTGTACTGTTGTTGTGGTAATTGGAATTTGTTGTTCTTTAACTTTTGGTAGTCTTAGAGTAGAGGGGTCGTCTGAGAGACTAGGAAAAATATTCAGGTTTTTTATGTGTTCTGTCTCTATGGTAGTTATTTTGAAAGCCTAGTGATGGTTTTTTGGGTCTTTGAAATATCTGTTTCTGAGATAGTCTATGTTAAGGATATATGGATCCTCTGGACCAGTCACGGTGGGGTGTTTCTGCTACCTGTTTTTAGTTAAACTTACTTCAGCTTCTAATACAGAAAGCTGCTGGGATCTTCTTGTTACCCGAGAAAAAATGGATTCTGTTCTTACATATCTTGATGGCATTAGGGTACATTGGGCACTGGTGTCAACTAAAGTTGTATATTTTTGTGGTTCAGGTGTGCCAGGTTATTGAATTTACACAGTCTAATAGATCTGATTGTTCCTGTCCTCTACCTGGTTAGAAGCAGGGCCCCTTTACTCTTGGTCATGGTACACGTTGCTCTCTTCTTGTAAATAGGTTCTTGAGGTTCTTTTAAGAGGATCAGTCATATATCACCATTCTTATATTGTCTGGAATTCTGTGCGTGAGAGACTGGAGCAGCATTGACTCTAGATGAGTTTCTCGTGTTAGGTGTTCTTCTTTTTAGTTTATGTACTTGGGCTGCCAAGGAGGAGGTGGGTTTTCCATCCCACTTCCTCATGTCTTCTCTATGTTCCTGAAGAAAAAACTAGAGGTTACTTCGGGGAATGTATCCTCTTTCCTTGGTTTGGGAATGCTGGCTCTTAATGGTAAAGATTCTTTGTGTGTGTCTGTCTAGTGTTTATCCCCTGCAGCTCAGGCTGTATTGGTTTGGAGCATTTCTGTGCTCCTGGCTGGACACCCCCTGCCTGTTTAGTGCCCCCCAGGGATGACAGACGCCAGTCCCATAAGCACCACAACCCCATGCACCAGACCATCCCATAGCACCAGTGCAGATGGGGTGCTCAGTCACCTACCTGTGAACCTGAAAGATTGCAGCGTTCTGCAAGCAGAGGCTAAAAGCACAGAGAGATGGACTGGCAGCATTTGGGGCTGAGCGAACAGCCCATCAACAACTTTGGAGAGTTCTGCTCCCCCATGCTGGGTTCGCAGCTTCTCTTTATGGCTGTTTCAGGGAGAGGAAAGACCAAACAATCATATCTAAACACTCAACTCCTCCATCCTCTACCAAAATTTACCCAAGTTTGGTGCAAGGAATGGGACAGTTGTCCTTACAGGGTGTTTTGGAATCAGCAGTTGCCATAGAACAGGTGTGTTTAATGTTCTTTTCTCACCCAAACACTGCAGTCTTGAAGCAGAAAGCCATCTGTCATCAAGAGGGGAAGTGGTTCTGCAAGTGCAAAGAAGCACTTTTGTGTAACTTCCAGCTGAGACAAGATACCTGACAGCCAAATGTTCCCAAGTAACAACTCCCAGCAGCTGAGCCATTGTCAGGGGAAGGAACTTTGACAGTAATCACAGAATCCCAGAATGCTTTTGTTTGAAAGAGAATTCAAAGCTCATCCAGTTCCACCTCTTTCACTATTCCATGTTGCTCCAAGCCCCATCCAACCTGGCCTTGGACACTTCTGGGGATCCAGGGGCAGCCACAGATTCTCTGGGAACCTGTGCCAAGGCCTCAGCACCCTAACAGGGAAGAATTTCTCCCTAGTATCCCATCTAACCCTGCCCTCTGACAGTGGGGAGACATCCCCCCTTGTCCTGGCACTCCAGGCTCTTGACCAAAGTCCCCCTCTAGCTCCTTTGCATCCCCTTTGTGTACTGTTGCTACCAGACCTATACTCCCAGCAGGGAAGATGTTAAAAACCCCCAACAACCTCTCTGGTCAGGCAGGAGAAGAGGAGGACAGCTCTAAAGGAAGGAGTAGAAGAAAGGAGCTCATGGAGACCTGAGATGAGGTGGTGGTGCTGACCCTGCCCTGGAGCACTGGTTCCTCTTCCCCATTTCCATTCCCATTCTAGTTGCCCTAAAGCAGCCAGAGTTCTCTCTGCACTGCTGTCCCAGATTGCAAGGCAAGATGTATTCCATTTGCCACCTGTTGGCAGTTGTCTTCTGTTAAGTGGGCAGTTTTCCTTATTTCTTCCACAACTAATCCTCCCTCCAGAGAGACATCTGCTGATAATGGGCTACTGAATGTCACTGCATGACTGATAAAAGTTACAGCATCCCATTGTAAGATGCTGCGCCCAGAGAGAGGAGCCAAGCACTCCTAACTGGATATAGTCTGGGTTTTTGGGACACCAGACTCAGGCTTTTCCAGGAGGACTGCAGCCATTCCAATTTGGACTGCTACGAACACCCTGATCAGAAGGGTGTCAGGTTGTATTCTGACTCTGTCAGTGGTTTTTCTTTTGTATTATTGCATGTATTTTGTTTTCTTTTTCCCTTTTCCTAATAAATTGTATTTCTGACTTGGAGTCTCTCACTGGTTTTGTTTTCAAACCAGAACAACTGCTATGCACCCTAGGAGCACTTAATTTCAGCAGATAATTGCAGCACACTTGCAGACAGACTAACAGCTGCCCTGGTTTATGGCAACACTTGGAGACAGATTTTAGGGCAGTGGCACAAATGAAGGTGAGACCAAAGCCTGTTTGTCACACAGCCAATGGTGTGGGATGGAGAGGGGCAGCTAATGCTCCCAACAGGGATCCAGCATGAACCACACCTGTGGCAGCAGCTCTCTGGCCACAGGGAAAAATACACAACTTTCCCAGGTATCACCTGAGAAAGGCTGTGAGAAGATTAGAGAAAAGAATTAGAAACAATTTTTAATTTGCTGCACCTGTTGTTGTGAACATGAGGAATGTGTTATAGAGATTTGTTTACCAGAGAGTGGTTTCTTAATTAGCCAATGGTGATGGTGTCTGGATTGGAGGACCAATTAGGTCTACCTGTATTGTAACTGTCTATAAAAGCAATGGGTTTCTTAATAATAACATAATAAAGAGAGATTGATCAGCTTTCTGTGAATCATGCAGTCTATGCTAATTATTACCTGGCTAGGGGCCTGCTGCTGCAACAGACACCCATTGTAAATCAGACCATTTTTAATTCCTTGCTCACACTGTCTTCAGTATTGGAACCTGCAATTTATCCATTCCACCTTAATCGTGGCACTTGGAGATTGGTTTTTTAAACTGAGAGCCAGAATTTTTTCCCCTTTTAGAGTCCATTGGTATTTACACATCAAATTAAGCCCCTCCAATCCTTTTTACCAGTACCTTTGGCCTGTCAGAATGGCATCATTTCTTCATGCTGTTCCACCCTTAAAATCCTGCTTTTTGGGGTGAAATTGTCCTTCAATTCAGCATCTGGACCGAAATATTTGCAAGATACCAACTGATCAGGATTTTTTACTAGTAACATTATTTTCTCTTGCAAGAGTCTATGAAAACCAGCAGCACATTTTTATAGGACCCCTCACATAATCTCTGGTTACCATGGAGATTTCCTTGGGGAATTTTCTATTGAGAAAATAAAAACAGTTTTTAAAGAAAAGTACAGTAAATTGCTGAAGCACAAATGTGAATGTGATTTTCAATAGAAGTAATTTGCAACCATTCTGTTGTTTGCCAGCACTTAAAAGTTCTAAAAAAGATTTGTATTCAGATTGGCATTGTGTTGGTAACTGGTGGGCATTTCCAAAAGGAAAATTGCCTGCCTGACATACAGGAGCACCACGGGGGCTCACAGACACCTCACCAAGAGGCCCTGGCTGAAGTTTTAAGAACATGTTCACTAGAAGCACACAACCTCTCTTTAGAACCCAGCTACATGGGATGTGTGAGGGGCAGCCAAAAACAGGGAACTGGAAATAGTCAAAGCCAGAAGCAAACCCACAGACTAATGGGGTTGCTGTGCTGGAGGGCTATCATGCCGTTCCCCACTTGGCATATTTATTATTTGTACAGCACTCATAATCTTCTTTGGCAACTGGCACAGGGGTGACCAGAGAAGCTGTGGCTGCCCTACATCCCTGCAAGTGTCCAAGGACAGGTTGGAGGGGGCTTGGTCTAGTGAAAAATATCCCTTGCCCATGGCAGGGGGATGAATCCATAGGAGGGGGTGCTGAAGGAGCAGCAACTGACTCAACACCTGTGAATTTACTCCCTGAAAGTTTATAAACGCATGAGCATGTTATATGTAGTGGATATAATTTGTGCCAGTTTTAATATGGTATATGTAATATTGAATATTTGTTGAAGCGCACACATTTGTATTAGGAATCCTCCCCTCTCATAAGCAAAACGTGTTGAAACTTGATTCACAAGTAAATGGATATAGCTCATCCAGAGATGGGCCGTATCTCAAAGTGATATGGGGATGCCCAGGTGCTGATCATCGCATCAACGACCCGAGACTGATATCATGAAAATCCTCCAGGCCGATACATGTGAATGCTGGATTCCTGTAACTAACTACATCAGGAGATTCATCAACACTGGACACTGGTTTGTTCCACCCCAACACCAAGAAAAGAAATTTCATCAACGTTTGGGACTCTGAATAGGAAGAAAAGGACTGATTGCCAGAACCCTGGCCTCGGGTGGAATTTTCCCTATAAAAGCTGCTCATACCAGGAGGATGGTGTGTGGGCATAGAGGGAACCACTACTGACGCTGTCTTCTTTGTTGCACATCCAGCACTGACCCCGGGCTCGGCACTGTTCTTTCCTTGTGGCTGGCTAGATAGAATTTAATTATAAAATAAACATGTTATTTTTAATTTTAATTTGGCTGCACAAATTTTCATTTATAACAAGCAAACTCACACTCATGCCTGTTCTCTAAATAACAACATTGGCAGCATTAGGAGAAAGTACTGTGACAAATGCTACTTCCTTCCAAAGAGGTAAAAGTTTTATTAAAACCTTATAACAAATACAAAAATAGACTGAATAGAGAAAATTTTACAGTACCAGGAGCAAAGGATTTTTCCTGCCATGTGCTCATCCACACAATGTATATTTCACCTTTTAACCCTTTAGCCCTGAAACAGAGATTTTTGGAGTTCACTTAAGTTAACAAAATGAATTAAGCATTTCTACTCTAGCTTGTAGAGTTATGTGTGGAATTTTAATGTTTTACTTAAGAAACCCCTGTCAAGGTACAAAAGGGTATAAGAAAATGCAAATTTCTGAAGCTTCTTGCATAAAGAACAATACCAGAAAGGACCAAAGATACAAAGAACTCAGATAAAGAGGCTTCTCTGTCCCTAAGCCTACTGAGACTGACAGATGGTACTCAGATAAGCACCAAAAGACCAAAAGCTCCTGCGCAAAGAAGAAAAGTTCAGAAGTTCAACCATGAGGAAGACCACGATCTTCAGCTTAACAGACCACCGAGAGACCCCCCTGCAAGACCACTATGGCAAACCATGCATGCCTAGAAGGGCGTGGACCTATTCAGCATGGGAGGCGAGGACAGGCAGGGCCAGGGGTTGAAAATGCATAGAAAAGTTGTGTAATGTAATGCATATGGAACACCTTTGGGAATACAGTTTTGGGTCAGACTAAAGCTCAGTGCACAAGTCTTGAGAATGATCTTACTTGTGATGGGGGCTGACAATACATACCCACTTCATAAATACCCCAAGTGTGGAGTCTATTTATTCTGTGTATCGCTTCACTTGGAATTAAGTTTAAGGAAAATCTGGGATTTATGTCTGAAGCAGAGGACACACAGGAGCTCTTCTCCTAGCAGCAGCTGCCTGCAGACATCTGTCGCCCTGATTCTTAAGATTTTGTAAAGCCTTCTGAGTTTACATTCTGTTAGAGAACTTTTCCACACAATTTCTGTAAACAACATACTGTTTTGCATTCCTTCATGGGGGTGGAGAAACCTGATGAACAGGTGGTTTGTCCAATGTCTTTGGAGAGGTGGCCCAACGTGGGGCCAATCCGCTGCCACCTTTGGAAAAGTATAAAAGTTGGAGTCAGAGAATAAACCTTCTTCTTCTTTACCTCGCAATAGCAGTGGCTCGTGTTGTGCTTTCACGTGTCCTATAGCGACATCGTGACCGCCGGAGTGTATTGCAGCTTAGGCTGGGAACACGGGTGAGTTGTTTTTTCTCTCTCTGTTCAGTGCTTTGCCTGATGTTGTCTTGGTAATGGAGAGCTTTGAAATCGTCGGGAAGGAGTCTGTGGCTTTGGATGTTTGGAGAGAGGTGCTGAGGCGAAAACACCTTCTCTTTTATTGGGATGATTTTGAGAGATTATTTTTCTGGCCAAGGAAACAGGGATTTTTTTCCCAGGCTTGGAGAGGCCCTTTCCTGGGAGAATTGGTCTCCCGTGGGAGATCACCTCGTGGACGCCCTGCTTGATAGTCGTTTTGAAGATGCTGGGCCGCTGATGATGCTGTGGAAGAGGTTGGATGCCCTTTGCAGGGGTCTGAGATTGGCAGTTCTTGGGCTTCTCTGGGGGACCTATCTGTCTCAGATGTGGATACTGGGGACACCGTGTGTCTCTGGGGTGGCCCTATTTATCCCTTGTCCCCGGGGGAGTGAGTCAGAAGACGGCTCCTCCTCTGGGGTGGTTCGGGCTCCCAGTCCACTGGCTCCAAGCATGGGGTCAGTGGACAAAGCCCCATGGATTTCTGGGGCCTCGGGGGAGCCGGTTTGGATGCCTCGCCCTGCCCCGCGCCGCAGGCGTAGTGGGCTGGGGGGGACAGCACTCTCTACTTGTACCTTCCCGGCGCTCGGGGGTGAACGGGGGCCTCTGGTTCAGCCCCCGTCTCAGATTGCATCTGACTTGGTGATGGTGCATTGCCCGAACTGTGGTGTTACATTTCCCCCGGAGACAACGCAGGCGGGTTTGCCTGGTTTGGTCTTGGGTTCGTCTTCTGAGGAGGAATCGGCTCTGATCCCTGAGCCTGCACAGCCTGCTGGGCATGTGCAGGTGGTGGGGGCCGCCAACGGCGGGGCGTTGGTCACTGTTCCATTGGGCCCCGCCCCAGCAGGCAGGCAGCCCGTCCCATTCCACCTGGTGGGGGCAGTACCCACCGGGAGGCTGCGCGTCATGGCTCCGACGCTCCTTGGGGGAGTGCTGGACTCCCTTGTGTCGTCCTGTGGGGACGTGTCTCCACGTGCCGTGTCTCCTTCTGCACCGCGCCCTTCTCCCGCCACGGGGGACGGGAGTGCCATGCTGGGGTTGTGGTCCGTGCCACCGCCTGCGCCCGCCGCGGTGCCCTCTGCTGATACTGTGGATGGTACAACCGGGGCGCCAGCTGGTTCGGCTCTGCCTTCCCCGGCTGCCACGGGGGCCGGGACTGCGGTGCGGCAGGGCACTAGGATGTTCAATTTTAGAGCGACTGCTGACGCGGCCAGCAAGAGACCAGTGATTTCCCGTGGCCGCAGATCCTCCCTGTCGACTTTGTGGACCCTCCCCACCTGCCAGGTGACCGTGAGTCCGAGGATCACGGGCGGTTTTGGCAGGAGGTCCTGGATAAGGCTGAGGAGATGTGTGACTCTGCCCCCCTGGTGGAGCCTGCCGGATCACGGGAAAGGCTCCTCTGTCTCTGCTGATGCTGCGGGGGGCGTGGTGTCCAGTGATGTTGCACTGCCTCACAGCCCAGGGGCTGCCGCTGTCCCGGGGTCCATGGGACATGACACGGTGGGCGATGCAGCCTTACCAGGAGGCCCTCAAGCTTTCCCTGTGCTCAGGGGTGTTACTCATAACACTCATCAGCCTTTTTCGTTTAAGGTGTTGAAGGAAATCTGAGACACCATTGCACAGTATGGTCTTGGGTCTGATGAAGTTATGCAGACAATCCAATTACTTGTTGCTGACCTGCTGACACCTTCCGATATTCGTTCTGTGGCACAGGCTCTTTTTAACCCTGTGCAATTTGACATGTTTGAGGACAAGTGGTCTGGTTTAGTGGCCAGCACAGTGCAGGAAAATGCTACGCAGGGCCAGCAGGATCCCAGGTGTGTGGTTACGACTAACATGTTGATGGGCACAGGCAATTATGTTGATCTTCAGGGGCAGGCTGGATATGATCCTCTCGTGCTTGAGCAGTGCAGGATGTTAGGCTTAGCAGCTGTGATCCAGACCCTAGAAATGGCTGCTCCAATGGAATCCTTTCTGACTGTTGTTCAAAGGGTCAATGAATCATTCATGGACTTTGCAGTGAGGCTGACGGCCTCTGTGGAACTACAGGTGATAGAACCTGAGCTGAGGCGGATGGTCCTTGTGAGATTTGCTAGGATCCACTGCAACGTGGAATGCAAAAGAGTTATACAGGCTCTTCCCGAAGGGGCTACACTCTCGCAGATGGCAGCGGCCTGTGCAGACCTAGGCCCTCGGTTCAGAAGGTGGATGCTTGGGCTACTGCTGCACAGCTGGTCTGGGCAGCGCCGCAGGGCTGGCAGCAGCTGTGGGGGACTGCTCCGACGAGCACCAAATGGGGGAAGAAAGCACAGAAGGGAAAATTTCCCTTGTATGTGTGTGGCCATTGTGGAAGGCCAGGCCATCCAGCAGATGTTTGCAAGGCAACTGTTCATGTTAGTTGGCCAAGCACTCCCGGGCCCGGGAAATGGGAAGTGGAGCACAAAAGGGGGGCGCGGTCAGACACAAGTTCCTCTCCAGACCCCGGTGCCCATGGAGGTCTGCTCAGCCAGCTTGTCGCCAGCACCTGTGGGTCAGCAGGTGTGGATGTCTGCACAACAGCAACAGTAGTTTTAGACTCTTGCAACATGCACAAGGTTCCCCTGGACGTCTTTGGTCCCTTGGGTGAAGGCATGAGTGCCTTCCTTATGGGGAGGTTTAGTGCCACCCTTCAGGGCGTTATTGTGCACCTGGGTCTCGTAGATGCAGATTTCACAGGGAAGATTTGTGCAATGGTTTCCATACCCACCCCCCCGTTATGATCCCGAAAGGGACGCGGCTTGCTCAGCTTGTGCCTTTTAAGTCTTCTGTTCGCAGGACGGCTGACTGATTGTGAGGTTATGGCAGTTTTGGATCTACTGGACTGCCTCAGGTTCACTGGACTGCCGTCCTGACCAAAGACCGTCCCGAGATGCTGTGTACCCTGTCCATCCCTGGTGTGACGCCGTCGGAGATCCATCTGCGCGGGCTTCTTGACAGCGGTGCTCATGTCACGGTTCTCTCCCTTGTCGCCTGGCCTCCGGACTGGCCCCTGGATCCAGTGGAAACGTCTGTTGCGGGCCTGGGGAGAACAGTGCAATGTTATGTGAGCCAGCAGCCTGTGCTGGTCACAAACCCAGAGGGACACATGGCCTGGATTAGGCCTCATGTTACTTCTTCTGCTAACCTCTGGGGGAGGGATGTTCTGTCTGCGTGGGGCATGCACATCAGGATGGGTTTTTGATGGGAGCCACTGCTGCGAAGGGTACAGAGTGTCCTACGCCTCCTATGCGGTGGCTGGTGGATACACCTGTTTGGGAAAACCAGTGGCCCCTCCCTCAAGATAAACTGATCGCCCTTCGAAATTTGGTGCAGGAACAGTTGGACCAGGGTCGTCTGGAGCCTTCTAACAGTCCCTGGAACACCCCTGTTTTCTGCATTAGAAAGAAGTCTGCGAAATGGAGGCTGTTACAGGACCTCCGGAAGGTCAATGCCGTCATGGAAGGCATGGGAACGTTGCAGGCGGGCATGCCATCACCTACCATGCTTTCTGCAGGCTGGCCGATCTTCATCATGGATTTGAAGGATTGTTTCTTTACAATTCCTTTGCATCCCAATGACAGACCAAAATTTGCCTTCACGGTGCCAGCAATTGACAATGATGAGCCCGCACAGTGATATCAATGGAAAGTTCTGCCACAGGGGATGTGCAATTCCCCGGTTATATGCCAAAGGTATGTGGCTCGTGCCTTGTCTGGAGTTCACAAGCAGTTTCCTGGCTGCATCCACCCAGGATGAGCTGCTGAGGATTCAGCCTCAGTTGCTCAATGCTTTGCATGCTCATGGGCTGCAATGTGGCTCCAGAAAAGGTTCAACAACAACCTCCTTGGAAGTATTTGGGGATCAAAATTCTGGAACGGACAATCCAACACCAGGAGGTGCAATTTGAGCACTCAGTGATGACACTGAATGATGTTCAAAAACTGATGGGTGTCATCACCTGCTTACGTCCATACTTGGGACTAACCGACATACAACTGTCTCCTGTGTATGATCTGTTGAAGGGAGACTGATTTAAAATCACCTTGCACATTGACCCCTGAGGCACGTCAGGTGCTGGAGGAGGTTCAGCAGGCTGTTTCTGCTCGTCAAGTTTATCGCATTGATCTTTCCATTGATGTCACTGTGTTCGTTACCACTCCACATTCACATCCCACAGGTATCATTGGTCAATGGAGTGACAAATGGTCCGATCCCTTGTACATCTTGGAATGGGTTTTCCTGCCCTATCAGCCACCAAAGACGGCAACGACATTGGCTGAGTTGATTGCTCGGTTGATAATTAAATGCTGGCAACAGCGTTTGCAATTGATGGGTGCAGATCCTGCAAAGATCATACTCCCGATATCCTGGGAGCACTTTGACTGTAGCTTTGCACACTGTGTGTCCCTGAATGTGCTCTGGAAAATTTTTCAGGGTAAATCACTTATCATTTGCCCAGCCACAAGCTACTGCAAGTGGCAAAATTTACGCAGATCTCTTTGTGGCCCAAAAATAGTCAGGAACCAGTGCAAGGAGCCCCCGTCTTTTCTGATGGTTCGGGGAAAACAGGAAAGGCCATTGTTACTTGGAAGGACGGATCTGAGTGGCAGGTTCTGGAAGGTCATGAGGATGTGTCAGCCCAGTTGGTTGAACTGAGGGCTGCTGTCATGGCATTTGAGAGATTTTCCCAGGAACCTTTCAGTTTGGTCACGGATTCTGCCTATGTGGCTGACATCATGCAGCGGTTTGGTCACTCAGTTTTGAAGGTCAGTAACCCTGTCTTGTTTCATTTACTGAAGACCTTGTGGTGTGCCATTCAGGCCTGGGTTCATCTGTTTTACATTCTGCATGTGAGAAGTCACACCAATTTACCAGGGTTTGTAGCAGAAGGTAATGTGAGGGCTGACAAATTGGCTAATCCGGCGTGGGTAGCACCTCAGCCTGATACATTCGCGCAGGCCAAGGCATCGCATGGGTTTTTCCATCAGAATGCACATACTCTGCAGAAGCAGTTTCAGCTGACACCAACGGAGGATCATGGCACTGTTGAGTCCTGTGACGACTGCCATGCACTTGCTCTGCCTCTGCCAGCAGGGGTAAACCCTAGAGGCCTTAGGGCCTTGGAGCTTTGGCAGACTGATGTCACCCTGATTGCCGAGTTTGTCCAGCTCAAGTATGTGCATGTCATGGTAGACACGTTCTCCTCTGCGATGTGGGCTTCTGCTCACACTGGAGAAAAGGCCCGCGATGTCATTGCCCACTGGAGGCAGGCCTTTGCCATTCTGGGCATACCTTCTGCTGTGAAAACCAACAATGGTCCTGCTTACACATCGCAGCAGGTGCGGCAGTTCCTGCAGTTGTGGGGTGTGTCACACAAGTTTGGTAACCCCCATTCTCCAACTGGCCAAGCTATTGTAGAACACGCTCATGGTACTCTGAAGCGGGTTCTTCAAAAACAAAAATGGGGAATGCAGGGTGAGACCCCGCACAATTGGTTGGAAAAAGCATTGTACACCATCAATCATCTTACGGTGCAGCAGAATTCAAATAACCCTGTCATTTTAAATCATTACCTCTCTTTGCAGGCTGCAGACAAGGCACATCAGCCTCGGGCAAAAGTTTGTGTGCGAAATTTAGTCACCAAACAATGGGAAGGTCCCTATGACCTTATCACTTTGGGGCATGGGTATGCTTGTGTGTCCACAGATACTGGGGCACGCTGGGTACCTGCAAAGTGCGTTCGTCCTGACCTGCAACCACAGAGACAGAATCCGGCCAATGGGCAACATGGAAACTGAAAGGCATCGAATGGATGGATCACTGCGTGATGACTCAGTTGAGGACGATGCGAGTGATCACTCTCATGATTCCTCCATGAACGGACACTGAACCTTGCTCATTTTTCCTTTTCTTTTAAACTAAGAAGGTTAAGATGTCGCCCTGATTCTTAAGATTTTGTAAAGCCTTCTGAGTTTACATTCTGTTAGAGAACTTTTCCACACAATTTCTGTAAACAACATATTGTTTTGCATTCCTTCATGGGGGTGGAGAAACCTGATGAACAGGTGGTTTGTCCAATGTCTTTGGAGAGGTGGCCCAACGTGGGGCCAATCCGCTGCCACCTTTGGAAAAGTATAAAAGTTGGAGTCAGAGAATAAACTTTCTTCTTCTTTACCTTGCCATACCAGTGGCTCACGTTGTGCTTTCATGTGTCCTATAGCGACAGACATCTTCCTGCTGCTCTGAGCCAGCACCTGACTTAGGACATTCCAGCACCCTGAGAAAGCGTGGCCTTCTCATACCCTGCTGCTCCTTCCTCATTTTCTATCCTCTTCCAAAGTGCCAGGGGAATGGCTCTGAGGGGAGCAGTGGCCGGGCCTCCTGTTAACCAACCCTTCAAGTGTCCTTTGGAGATTTTGAATGAGGAATGGCTGCAGAGCAACAAACACAAAAAGGGGGAAATGGGATTCTTTCAGCTGAAAAAAACATATTATTGTTATGGCATGAAATCCAG
This sequence comes from Chloebia gouldiae, assembly GCA_003676055.1. Classification (NCBI taxonomy): domain Eukaryota; kingdom Metazoa; phylum Chordata; class Aves; order Passeriformes; family Passeridae; genus Chloebia; species Chloebia gouldiae. Next base: position 28,300,046 of record QUSF01000008.1, on the reverse strand, counting down.
TGCTGAATTCTTACTTCACATTCCAAAAGCATCCCAGCTGCTGTGTTTTTAAATGCTGCTGAGAAGAAATACTGATGGCAGTGCTCTTTTCCTAGTAGACATCCAGGAGCAGCGGGGTAAACCCCAGCAGCTGCTAAGCAGTGGGGGAAGCCCCAGCAGCTGCTGAGCAGCCATGCCTTTTTCCCCTCTGTTTTCTTACCTCCTCCTTCCCAGCATGGCCCTGGCCTGGAGAGGGGCACGGATGAACATGCTGGCTGCAGAGTGCGAAGCCCATGGCAGGAGGAGCCCATCTGATGCAGCTGCTGTGTTATACAACTGCAGGGTCACAGCTAGTCCAGGGAATGAACAGCCCTTCCCATGTGGCCAGGGCTGCTCTCTGAGCCCAGGGAAAACAGGAGCACTGGCTTGGAAGTTGCCCTGATTCCTTCTGAAGCTTCATCCTGAACAAGTTCTCACCTTTTTAGAAGTCTACTTAACACCTTGTGTGAATCCATTCAAATTGAGGCCACATAGAGGAGATGACCCTGTGTAAAAACAGGCATCCCTCCCCCCTCCATCTCTGACTGCCAGGGAGGATTTAAACAGGAATAAAGAATAAAATTCCCAGCAATTTTGTGAGCAGTGTTTGATGTTTGGTTGTGTAAATCACAACCCAGACTGAGCTGCACATATGGGAATAAGAAGGAAGGGTTTGATGAACAGCTCAGTGGAGCTCAGATCCAACTGCACAGCCAGCTGAGAGTTTAATTACCCAGATGAGAGAAAGGATCCCTCAGTACCCGGCATCATTTCCATGTGTGTTTGACAGTCTGAAATCAGGGCTGTTTAGCAGAGGGCGGGGTGCTGGAAGGGACCAGGGGCATGCTGCCTCTGCAACCCACACAATAGTTTCCATTTTTGTTCCTCAGGAAGGACAGAGAGCTGGACAAGTTACCTGTCCAGACATAAGTGCTGAAAGTGCAGGGAGTTGAAACTAGGTGGACTTTGGGGTCCCTTTCAACCCAAACCATGCCATGATTCCATGGACACCTCTACTAATGAGGAATAGTTCAAGTCCAAAGGACACCAGACTCAGGGGGCAGGAATTGCTTTCAAAAGGAAAAGGGTGTAGTTATTAACTTCCAAACATCACACTTAGACATCTGAGGAACAAAAATATAGGGCACTCAAGGATTTCCAGTGATTTTGAAAGCAGCAGTACTGTAACACCCCTGGGGCTGGAACATGAACAATCTGAAACGTATTCCCAGAAGGAGCTCCCAAATTGCTCTGATGAACAGTAGACTGTTCACTGCAGGCTTTATGAGCTTTTGACATGAGTCATCTGGCAGAACTGAAGCCAAATGAGGTAACGAATAAGTGAAAATACACAGGCATCATTAGCAAAAAAAAAAACAAGGAAAAAGGAAGATGGTCTGCAAAGTGCATGAAAATGCACTTCGGGAAGCTGACAGACTTTTAAAATAGGTTGAAATACACAGCTCTCCTTTACTTCCTGAGATCATGACACCTGCTTCCAGGGGTGTAAGGAGCAGCCCACCCCAAGGCTTGCTCTGGAGTCAGCAGAGGAGAGGCTCACTCAGGCATCTCCACTGGTTTTAAAGAGTGGGTGGGAACAAGTTTAACATCTAACATTAGATAGGAGCATGGATGATCTTCAAATTTGAAGTTTAAATTACATTTTGAGTGCCCAGGTTTAGATGTTCTAATTAAAGAGAAAGCCTCAAATCCATACAATTCATTATTTATGAGCCTGAGAAGATAGCCTGGGACATGCTCAATGTACAGGTGCTTTTCAGCTCCCTTCCCAGGGCATGTAGTCCCGAGCTCTCTGCTCAGACCCCGGAAGCCAAGTTTTGAGTCAGGAGAAGAAGGGAAAAAAACCCCAAACCTCACTAAGCATCTTAAGGACAGCCCATGTGGTGCCTGGAACTCCAGACTGAGGAGCCGTCACCTGCTGCAGAGGGTGCTGTCAGCGTGAGGGTACCTAACCCAGCCCTGCTACCAGCCCAGAATTAACAGCACTGTCATAATTCACCTTTGGCACATCCCAGGTAATTCTCACAGGCTCCAGCTTCTGTTCACTGCAAAGGAGACCCATTCCTGGGACACTGTCCGAGTGTCCTACCTGAGTGATATCTGCTCCTGCTGGGCTGGGGTCACCTTTGTCATGGGATGTGTCTTGCTCCATTTGTTCTGGTCTTCTCTCTCTTTTCTGCTGCTATTTCTGAGAGGTTTCATTAGTTATGGATAAAGAAAAGAGAAGGAGAAAACATTGAAAGTAGTAAAAAAGGAGATTTAAGAAATTATAAATTTTAGCACTTCTATAAAAATGGCAGCTCAGGCTCCCAGCGCATGCAGCAATAAAACAGACAGAATATTCTGTGAGATGCTTCCTGTGATTGTCCCGGGTTTGGCTGGGATACAGTTTTCCTCTTATTAGCTGGTACAGTGCTGCTGGGTGGCCAGAAAGCCACAGCTGGCCATCACTTCCCTGTTGCAGCACATGCCATGCGGGGCGTGCTGGGCAGCTGCAGCAGGGGCGCGGCTGTCCCGCTGCAAGATCTGCAATTCCCAGTTATCGGCAGGTCCAGTGCAGGGATAGACAGCAATGATACGGGTCTTAGGGTAGAACAAGATGATTTATTCCTGGGCTCCCAGACAAAGCTGGGGGGGGGTGGTGTGAACAGAAGTTTTTTATACAGCAACTCAGGAGGAAGGGTGTAGGAAATTGAACCAATGAGGATATGGTAAGGGAGGAGTATAAGAGTATAAGGTGGGCCAAATAGTTTATGAGCCTATCAGGGAAAATGGGGGGTATAATAATAAAAAATAACTGTGGGAGGGGGTCCCAGGGTTAGTCCACCTGGGATGCCCTGGGTCCCGGATGCTGCAAGTAACGAATGGGGTGCCGAGGGCAACAAGACAGACACAGAACTCCCTGGAGAAAGGGGTAGGGATAGGGAGGATTGACAACTTGGAAGCGAGGAGGTTAGGGAAGGGCTTGGGAAAATTGGCAACTGGGAAAGGGAGGGGATTAGGGAGAAGAACAGGGGGCAAACATGGATTCAAAGCAAAACACACCACAACATCTCCCCATTTCTTTTTACAAAAGAAAGGAGAGTTCTGGGGTTCAAAACAAATTAATGAATCTATTATATAACATATCATATACATAATCTATCATATAACAGATTTTAGCATATGACAAATTATTACAGCAAGAGAAAAGAATTCAAAAATTATCAGGAAGAAATGAACTACTCATGACCATAATGCATGGGGTAAGGATCTTCTTCATGTAAGAAACTTAATATAAAATGTACAAAGTCATTATATACAGAATCAGGGTCAGGAGTAGGAATTGCAGCGGAATTATCTTGAAGTAAGATGGGGCTTGAAGCATGAATCACTGAGGAATCTGCAGGATCTGGCTTTATGGGGTTTGAAAGTGATTTTGGAGGTCGCTCCTCTTGTAGGATGTGATCAGCAAATGGAGATGTGGTCTTGCTCATTTTATTTTATGCAATGGTGAGTATTAACTGGACAGAATGAATAGTCTCTCTATAATATATAATTTAACAAGCAGATTATTTTAAAGTATCAAGAATATAATGAACAATTTTTCAGTCAAGAAATTTAGTTAGAAATGTGGGAAAATCGTTAAACAAAAATCAATAAAGATCATGAAGTTTAAATAAGGTCTAAAGGTAATTTAATGACTTCTTTTTCCAAAGCGTAATGTGAAAACTTTAAAATAATATGGACATTAAAAGGAATACTTGGTAGGGTATAATTAAGGAAATGGATGGGGAGCTTGGGCAGTCACTCTTGAATAATTTTGTTCTTATATTCATTCAATTGTTTATTTTTATTTTTATTTTTATTTGGATGATAGTAGATTTTTTTTTTCTTTGGACAGTTTTTTCCTATGTGACCTTTCTTTTTACAGGTGAAACAAATTTTTTACTTCAATGGGCAAACACCTGCCTCATGTCTCTTTTTTCTATACTTAAAACATATTTTAAATTGTTCTTTTTGGTTCCCTTTTTCATTTATCTCAACTGTGGAAGCTTGTAGGTTAATGATCTGGAACGGTTTCTGCAAAGGCCTTGAAGGGCCAAGGGCTTCAGGGAAATTTTTCCAAAAATTAAATGCCAATTGAATTCGTAATTGATTCAGTTCATAAGAAGAAATAAGATTACTTTGGCAACTGCCAAAAGTGTTATGGGGTATCGGTAAGGGGATGGACCTGGGAGCTGTCATCCTAGGGGGAGACAAAATGGGGGATTCCAGGTCTGGGTTTCTGGCTCCACCTTCCTCCAAAGGAGGTCCCTCCATAAAAGAGGGTGATCTTCCAAGAAGGAGGGTCTCCTGACAGGAAGCCCCATAGGCGATCCTTCCCCCAGAGGAGGAGCCAGAATAAGGATTGGAGGATGGTCCAACCCTGCCTTCCAACAAAGGGGACTGGCCTCCTACATGCAATTCATGTAGGTGAAATGCGGATGAAAAATCAAACCCCACAATTCCAATAAAGATTTGTAGGGAATGGGTATGTTTATTCACAGCACTGGACGCATGTGGGGACTCATTGCCCTTCAATGGACATGCACCCCTCTGAGAACTCTAGATCCTTTTCTATTATCCTTACTAACTTCCATATGCATAGAATTTCACAATAGCTTCATGCATATTCATTCTGCTGATTTCATGTTACACTTACAGCTAGTTACACTTGTACTCAGTTTTTGTCAGAAAGTACAGAAAGAACTCCTGGGTCACTCTGCCCTGTCTGTTTCAAGGTCCGAGGAGTTTTTCTTATCTCTTATCTTTTAGTGTGGAAATTTGCATTCTTTCTCCGTAGCTGGGGTAGTTTTGCTAGTGCTGCAGTTACCAGACTAAACAGCATGTTTCACTTATGTTAGCAAACTCAAAGTGGCACATTTCACCTAAATCCAAAGGGACCCTGTTAAATTTTCACTCTGTCTCATAGGGGCCTCTTGTGGAAGGGGTGAGGCTGGCGGGAAACTTGGGGCCAGAAAAGAAGGGCCAAGGCAGGAAAGTGGGTTGCAAGTGGCGTGGTCATTGCCATCTTGGAAAGGAGTGCCAGGTGCACTGTAGTTCCCTCAAGAGGTCTGAACAGTGTCTGGCGGCGCGCTTAGGGTGGTGTGGCCAACACCATCCCCAAGGGAGGATAGGGTAGGGTTTTGGGAAGTCCAAGGGGCAGAGGGTGCAGGGAGCTTCACAGAAGTCACAGGGGAACTTAGAGGGGAGGAGCCCAACGCAGCTAGATTTTGACGAGGTGCATGGATGTCAGGGGCTTCTTGCATAATATTAGATTCTCCCCTATTCTTATAAATGTGCCATTGTTTGATGGAAAATTTCTGCCCCGTTCTTGTCTTTTCTACTCTCTCAGCCCTCATGGGATGCCCCAGCCTTTGTGGGAAAGCCCAGCTTTGGGTAAGAGAGAGAATAGAAAAGCATCCTCTTGATAAGTGGAGGGTATCCTCAGGGGATGCCCCAACCTTTTGGGGAAGAGTGAGGATACAAGGGAGTGACGGTGAAGATCCCCTCGGATAAGAAGGGTACCCTGTGGTCTCCGCAAGCTTGGCCACAAGCTTGGCCTGTTTCTGGCCATTCACCTTGAAGATCCGAGGGAGTGACAGTGGTGATCCCCTCACATCAGCTTCTTATCAGGAGGCGCCAGCCCCGGAGTGGTTCTCTATAGCCAGTTCAGGAGCCGACTTCTGTGGTGGAATCACGATAAACTGGGGACTTTATCTTCCTTGGCTTGTCACTTCCAGGGACCTGGGTGTTCCTGGTGCTTCAAAGCTCATCCCCGAAGCCTTGGGCATGGCCACTATCAGTCCCTGGTGCGCTCCTCCTGGTGCATATGCCTTGCCCTGCAGAGATCCTGATGTTATCTCACCTCCTCTTCAGGGCCTCGGCTCAGCCTAATGTGAGCCATTCAACAAGCCCTCTCTACTCATCCTGGGATAAATCCACCCCCTCGAGGCACCCTGTAGTCTGGGGTAGAGAGCATGCCGGTGAATATGAGAGAGGGAGTCCTGGAGTCTCAAATCTGCTGCTTGGCTCCTCTTAAAGTCCAAAGCAGAGCTTGCTGATGTTCTTTGTCATAGATGTTCTTTTCCCTTCTTCTTCTTCTTCAGTGAGGCAGGTGACCCCACAGAGTGGCCTGTTTATTTTAAAAGACAAAGGAGGGAACCATCCTTTGCTACCATTTGCTGCAGTGCGCGCCATACGGGGCATCCTGGGCAGCTGAGGCAGGGGCGCGATCGTGCCCCTGCGAGCTCTGCAATTCCCAGTTATCGGCAGGTCCGGTGCAGGAACAGACAGCAATGACACAGGTCTTGGGGTAGAACAAGATGGATTTATTCCTGGGTTCCCCACAAAAGCTGGTGGGGGTGGGGTGAACAGAAGTTTTTATACAGCAACTCAGGAGGAGGGGTGTAGGAAATTGAACCAATGAGGATATGGTAAGGGAGGAGTATAACGTGGGGCAAATAGCTTATGAGCCTATCAGGGAAAACGGGGGGTATAATAATAAAAAGTAACGAATGGGGTGCCGAGGGCAACAAGACAGACACAGAACTCCCTGGAGAAAGGGGTAGGGGTAGGGAGTATTGACAACTTGGAAGGAAGGAGGTTAGGGAAGGGCTTGGGAATTTGGCAACTGGGAAAGGGAGGGGATTTGGGAGGAGAACAGGAGGCAAACATGGATTCAAAGCAAAACACACAACAACACTTCCCCTCTCTCCCATTTCTCAGAGGAGTGGGGTGTGGGAGGCTTGGGGAAACCACGGATCAACAGCTCTTTAAGTGGTCATGTATGCTTTGCTGGGATAATTCATCAGCCAGTCTCTGTGATCTACTGCATCTCTCAGCTGCTTCCACCACAGCCACCCCAAATCCAGCACAGCCATAAATAATTTCAAATCCGGGCCAGCAGACATCTTTGGGAGAGGCTCCCATGGAATCAAACTGGCTTCTGCAGAGCTAATGAAGGTTGTGATTTTAGAGTTTGAGAGCTGCAGAAGGGACCTGGAAGTGGGTAAGACCTTTGATAAAGAGCCTTAATTCTGCTTTAGCTCTGCCAACCCCCAGGGTCTCTGCAGTTGGTTCTCATTTACACAAGCACCAGTGGCATGGATGTGGATGGGTGGGCAGCAGAGCTGAGCTGTGTCTGCACAAGACCTTAAATCAGAATCACAGCATGATTAGGGTGGGAAGGGCCCCCAGCTCACACCATTCTGACCCCACCCTTGCCATGGGCAGGGACACCAAGCCCCATCCGCCCTGTCTGTGTCACAGGAGCAGACATCCCACAAGAACCATGAGGTGCTGCCTGGGGGCCAAGTCACACATGTGCGTGTCAGACCCAGCACCCCTCAGACCATCTCAGCTGGAGGAGGCTACACCTGGACACTCATTGGGAAAATACCTCCAGACAAGACATGAAGCAACAAACGCTGATCTTTGTCCCCTCAGGCCACAGTCGCTTGGAATAACACCCCGTTTGGAGCCAAAAGCTATGGACAGGCCAGCTGTGTAGCCACTCATTGCCTGGCCAGTGGCCAGAGCTGCCAGAGCCAGAGTGAGACAAGACACCCCCCTTGGCTCCTCCAGCAGTGAAATGCTGCTCTCATCACAAGGAGAAGCTGGTCTCAGTGTGTGGAAGGACCTTCCCCTTCTCCCACAGCCATTCCAGAAGGCTTAGAGGCTGCTACTGAGCAGAGCCATCAGCACCAGTAGAGCTGCACACCATTGGGACATCCCAGGCAGATCGGCAGCCACCTGGAGCAGCAGCCACCTTGGGAAAGATCAGGATTGACACTGGGCTCACAGCTCCTCTGCCATATTTTAGCCTGACAAAATTCAATAGCACACAACAGTCACAAAGCTCTGGAAACTGGATGCTGCTGGTGTGAAACCTGGCAGCACTCAGAGAGGGGTCTTTGCAGAGACAAAGGTGTCATATCACCCCCACCATCCATTTGTCTTTTGCAAAAACTCTCAGAAATAAAAAACAAACAAAACAAAACCCAACCCAACAAGAATTCTCTAGGAATTGGATTCAGTTTCTTACCCCAGTCTAAAACTCTCATGTGCCAGCCCCTTTGCAGGGGCTTGGTTTCCAAAACACAAAAATTGTACAAACAGAAACCACCACCAATTGCTGGATGACTATCAGCAGCACATTAGCAAATTAAATTGGGTAGTAAAGGAAGAAAGGTAATATCAAGACATTATTCTTGTCTGCACAGAAACACTCTAATTTCACCCTTAAAAAAAATCAAAGGCAACATTAGAGAGAAACAAGAGAGGGGATTAATTGCTGTCGTGTAATGGTCCTATATGGTGTTAGATTGCTGGATTAACAAGGGAATTGGATTTCATTGCATGCATGAAAAAATTAATACAAAATTTAATTAATGCCATTATTTATGTTACTGAAACAGAGCAAAATGCAGAAAGAACAGTGCTTTTAGGTGGTAAAAGGGCAATGTCTTCCTTCTTCAAATACAGAAAATCATAGTTAGGAAACCATTTAAATTGGAAAAGACATCTAAGGCCACAGAGCCCAACTGTTAACTCAGCAATAAAGTTAAAAATAAATCATTTTAGTTCCCCTTTAAATGAAATTCATATCAGCCTTGAGAAGGAACAAGCAAATTTATTTCCTGCCCACAGCCTGTGGCAACTTAGACATCTGAGTTTGCAGAGATTGTCCTGGGACTCCGAAACATTATGTAAACAAGGAAATAAGCTAGTTGGGTTCTAGACAGCCATGAACTAACCTCACGAGCATTCCCCAGCTTTATATGACATCATTTGGATGAGGTACATCCCTAATGGAAAGAGGGAAAAAGTCTAATTGGATGACGTGGCATTACAGCATCATTCCCAATGGTGATACGGAGATCCATGCAGATGTGGCAGATGTCACATAATCTCCACTATTAACGGCCAAGAGCCCTTGCATTCAGCTCTATTGCTCTTACAAGATGCAACAGCCACAAATCAAAATAGCAGGATCGCTCCAGAGCCTAAGAGATGCAGTTCTGTCCTCTTCCCATAACTTCCAGGAGCAAAAGACACCCAGGTTTTACTGCAGTTTAACCTCCAACTTCCATGGTTACTTTGAAAAGAGAAATGTGTAAAACTATGGACATTTATTTCTAAAATCCTCTTAATATGTATTCACTTTGACTTCCAAAGGATTAAGCAAATTATGTGTTGGACTCTGGGCTCCCAGAGCTGTGTAAATCCAACTGAGGATGCTAAACTAAATCAGCTGGTGGCCAAAGCATGACTTCCAGTAGAAGCGTCTCCTCATCCTCTCCTTGTCCCAGTAATGCTCCAGAACTGAGCCTGAAGCTCATGGGGAGCCTGGAGCCAGCTCCAGGAGCAGCCCAGCTGGCCCCCAGCCACGTCCCTCAGCAACAGCTAGGTTCTGGGATACATGGCACAGATGTCCTGACCCTGCTACATCCTGCAGGCTCAGCCAAGTGCATGGGAACTGCACATGAGCAGTGGCTTGGGATGCACGGAGGGAGCTGTGAGAGGAGTCTGGGGGGAATCAGGATTGGGTTTCTCCAGTGGCTTTATAGGGATGGCTGTAACATGGACAGAAAAGCCCTCTGGGACTCTGGGAGCTTTGCTACAGCAGCCTCAACACTCAGTGCTTCAGCCTTCATTTTTCCCTCAGTGTTCTCTTTTCAGCATGTAACGCATTAACTCATGGCAAAATTAAATCAGTTTCAGTTAAAAATTGGTTTTTATGTGAAGGAGTTTTTGGGTTTCTAAGAGGTTTTGGGGAGAGCAGTGGCCAGCAGTGGCTAGCAGTGGCCAGCCCAACAACATCTGCTCTAAAAAAGACGTTCCATCAATAGCACACACACAGGGCTGAAACACAGATGTATGGATTGAATCATTCAATAATTTCCATAAAGAACAAAGGCAACTAACTCACATTGGAGCAATAATCAGGCCTTCAGTGAAAGCCCTCCTAAATAGTTCTGTGACTTAAGAACATTTTTTTCCCCCTCTTTTTAATTTTGTAGTTGCCCTTGTTTTCTGCCATTTATTATTGGTTTTCACTTTATGATTCCCTGAGCCTTTCACAGAAAGAATGCTTGATCACTTCTAAAAACCACTGATAAGAAAATTAAATCCCTTTGGCATCACTGCACAGAGTAGTTGCATAACAGACTGAGTATATATAGAAATTGCTTTCTAAGTATTTACATAAGAGCTTGGAATAACACAGATGTAAAAAAAAATTAAAAAAAAAACCTAACTCAATTTACAAACCAGCCCTGCAGTGCTTTTGTGTCTGATAAAGTGGAGCAAGTGAATCAGCTTACCAGTGGTACACAGGGAATATTAGTCTGGTGCTATTTACATAACTGGGAAGGAAAGATTAAAATGGGTCAGACAAGTGTGTATAAAGGGTGATTTCCTTATCTTGGAGAAGATCCTCTGTCTGGCCAGAGACTGGCATAGAAGCTGATGCTTTAAAATACTCCAAGCTGTTCCAAAATCTCCTCTGGTATTTTTGTGCAAGTCAATGCCCATTCTGAGATCAGAACTGCACAGACACCTCTGCAAACTCTTCTCAACAGTCTCAGTCACAATACCCAACAAGAAAACCCAGGTTTGTTCTACCAACCTCTGTAAAGACTGAGCAGCACAATCATTTGTCTCCAAAATGTTCTCATAATTCAAGTTTTGGAGCTTGGAGCATGCTGGACACCAAGCACGTCAGTCCAAACAAATGTAAAATCCTCTTGTGAATAAAATGGCTCCTCTTGAGGACCTTTAGATTTTGAGCTCAGCCTAAGGGTCCTGTGCACACTCTCAAAGGAGAGCAGCACTCACTGCTGTTGGTTTTAACTAAGCTGCACCTTGGGCATGTTATGTTGATGTCACCCAAACATCAACTCTCTAAAACCCAGCTTTCCTTCTTCTGATCTCTCCCTCTGAAGCATCTGGATATAAATAGAATAGAATAGCATTTAGAATTTAATAGAATCTAATTTATTTCCTTCTGGACAGTAATGAAACAAACAGGCCTGTGGAGATCAGTTCAGCCTTCTATGCCTTAAACATTAGAACTGCTATACTCCTCCTGGTAGGGATATGAAAAATGCACAGAACATTCCCAATTTGAATTCCATAGTTATCCATAATGCTCTCAAAGGTTTCTATTATTTTCAGATGTCACCATGTCACTTTCCTGAGAAACCTCATAAACCTCTCCCTCTTCCGTTTCTTACTGCCTGCCTCTTCTTCGGTACAAATTCCTCACAAAACAGACAGATTCCACCACTCCCAGCCTTCCCCAAATGGGAAGAATCAAGAATCATCATGGTCAGAGTTAACCTTAGCTGAGCCCTACATGGACATTCATGGAGAGAGCAGAGACATTTGCTACAGCCTCTGGATCCAGATCTCATCCCACAGCTGCTGCCCTAGGTCCTTACTTTCTCCATGAAAATCAGTATTTTCCAATGTCATCCAAATGGATACACATAATTCCCAAAAGGCATTCTCTGAATCCACTTCACAGAATAACACTGGGAACTGCAAAGCTGCTGCAGACCATTAATACAGATGTTACATTTTCTATATCACAGCCAGGAGCAAAAAGAAATCCCTGATCTACCCTTCTCTGGAAGATGACTTCTTGGGAATTCTGTTGTAAGATTTTTGAGAGAGACAGGGCATGATTTATATTTAGAGTGAAGGATTGAGCTACTCTCCTACTAGGCCTCAGATAAGCAGCCTTGGTGGGGCCTGGAAGCCTTTTGCGTAGTAAGAAACTAGTTGTGGCGCAGTTAGAAATTATGTTAAGGTGATCACAAAGTAATGAGCTATCTGAGTGTGAATTAGAGTAGAGCTGCAGTATGAAAGTCTGACCATCTTAAGGCCAAAGTAAACAATGTTTGCTGACCAATGATAGTGTGTTCATAATATGTAAACTATACTGAAGTGTATATGAACTGCCATCTTTTAGTCAATAAACGGAGAACGTAGATTTAACCAAATTGGCTTGATCTGCGTTTTGTCCAGTCCAGCTCCCCTCATATTATAAGAAGTCCCTAGCTT
>QUSF01000008.1:28063357-28287904 GCA_003676055.1 Chloebia gouldiae | reverse complement strand
TTTTGTCCAGTCCAGCTCCCCTCATATTATAAGAAGTCCCTAGCTTCAGAATTCTCCCCCAACAACAATGGCACTTCTCCCACCCATGCTACCCTGAATTTGTCTCTTCAAATGTTACACGTTCAGCCAATTGACTCGTATTCCCATGAAACAGCTTAGATTTTTCCCCATTTCTACTCAAGTAAACTCTTGTCTTTCCCTGGACATGTGGAATCCTTGTATCCACCAGGGATTTGCCCACCCTTGCGCCTGTGGCATGGGTAGGAGAAAACAGCTCAAATTGCCCCCAAATTGCCACTAACCAGGGCTCCAGGGCAAGAGAAACCCTCACCTCCCACCTACACAGGGCTCAGCTCCCACTGAGGAGGGTATTTTCCATATGTGGTCCTTGGATTTATCTCACTTCTGAGCTCTTGTAGCAGCAGATAAACCATCACTAATCAAACACAACTACCAAGCACAGACAAGCATTTATCTTCTTTCAAGTGCAATATTTTATTGACTGATGGTATCCACAGAAACTTAATGAACACAAACACTTTAAATCCTTCATGAAGAAGGATATTTTTCATAAAAAGAGGTGAAAAAGCAGCTTCACAAAAGATACCGTGCAGAACAGAGTCAGGAAATAAAAAATATGCTCCCTAAAAACCCAAGGGTAGCCTTCAACCCGTGAACTCACTAATTTCCAGACCCCAATACAGCAGGAGCTGTTGCTGAATTGGTGGGAGACAAGGACAGTTTAAGCAGTGTCACACAAGTTCCAGAGCATAAAATCTGTTTACTTCTTACTTAGTGATGGAGTCAGCCCTCTCTTAAACAAGCAATTCCATGTACAAATGTTTTGAACAAGCTGTCCCAGAATAAATGCATCCTAAATCCCAACGTCTTTCCATTGCCTGCCCCATGGACCCTCCTCTGCCAGGTAGCAATTGAGCTGATTACCTTTCCACTACACAAATCCACATTCCATATTCCCTCTTCCACATGAAAACTTGATTTTTGAAACATATGAAGGCATGCCATTCTCCCAAAGCTCCTCACATAGCAGGTTGCTGTGGGGTTAAACCTTGGCATGCCATTTCTCCAGAGGGCTATTTCCCCAGTGGGGTGGCCCCTTCTCCTTTCCACTGCCAGAAGGCTTTCCAGCAGGAGTGTTTCTCTTCCACCCAGCCTGGTGATAAATCCAGGCAGGCCAGGCAGGAGCCAGGAGGGTATTGGGGTTTCATAACTTAAACATGAGAACCTGCAGCTCTGCAGGAGTGAGGCACATGGACATAAATCAAATGGGCAGGAATATCGTAGCACCTATTAGAGCATGAGTTCAGAGACGACAGAGGCTACTGGAAATCAGACAGCAGGGCACAAAGCACTGAGAGAACCCCAGAATGGTTAGGGTGGGAAGGGAGCTTAAAACTTATCCACTGCCATCCCTGCCATGGGCAAGGACACCTTCCACTATGCCAGGGTGCTCCAAGCCCTCTTCAACCTGGCCATGGACACTTCCAGGCAGCCAGGGGCAGCCACAGCTTTTCTGGGCATTCTGTGCCAGGGCCTCCCCACCTTCATAGGGAAGAATTCCTTCCTTCTTCAGTTCAGCAACATAAAGTCTGAGTGAGGGGAAATTGTTGCTGTAGATCCCTGGAAAACTGAGCCCCACTGTTGAGCTTGGCTTCCCCATTTTGGAAGCGTCAAAACATTAATGCTGAAATTGTTCAAGGAACACTTCAGGTTCATGCTTGGTGTAACAGAGGCATGAGTCTGGGCAAGTGCTCCCAAAGAGCGTGGTATCTCTGGCACAAAGCTTCTGCTTCACAGGTGCCTCACACATTCCAAGGGAAAAGAGGGCAGAAATCTGTGTCCATTATCACTCCTGAAGTAACGCTTCAACCATGGAACCATTCACTGGCCAGAAGTCACATGAGCAGATATGTTGTTTTACTTGTTATGGAATAAAAACCTCCAGTTTGCCCTTTTCAAGATGAGCTTGTAACAGGAGGGCAGAGGGAGAGGAATGGGGTCGGAACATGGCTGTGGAAGGAGAAAAATCCATTAAACCCCCAATTCTCACTAGTGCTCCAAAGGAGGAATAGTTTTACTCCTGGAAGTGCTGCATCCAGATCAGTCCTCACAGGAGTTTCAGGGTCTGAAAATGCAAAAAAAAATCCAAATCTTGTTCTTACCCCACAATAATCAACATGGCTTGAAAATCCAAAAGTGTGTTTTTTCAACTCAGAGTAACAATGGCTCTTCCCCTGCAAGACCCTGTGCCTTGTAGCCCTGCTACTTTCTGGTGAGTTGCTAAAGCTCTCTGTGCAGACACAGACAAGATGCTCACCTGAGCCCCTGCTGACAATCTCACTATGGGCCTTATTAAGAGAGACAATACCAGCAACTGACACAGTAGGCAGCAAAGCTGGCAGAAAAAGAGGCAAGGTTCCATGTTCAAAAAATGAAGGAATTCCTGGAAAATGTAGCGCTCAGAGGATGAAACAATACAGAAACAAAGGAACAAACAAACCTCTCCCCACACACACAAAACAAAAGCCACCCAAAAAACATCACCAAAATATACAAAAGAAAACAATCTTACCACCTCTGAAAACAAATTCAATGAAATGAAAAAGCAGAGATAGGGAGTAGGAGAGAGGGATACATCAAAATAAACTGTGAAAAGCAACGGGGCACAGAGCAGCAGGAGTAATTGAAAGAGGGAAAATAGAAATGGGATTTACAATGCAATAGGGTATGGGTCAGCAGAAAATCTTGGAGATGAGAGGGCAGGGGAAGGGAGGCGCATGTTATTAGAGGTGCAGGTGGGGCATAAAAAGGCTGCTCTGGCCACAGCTAGACAGGCCAGATCTGGACAGGTCAGAGTGATGCCCAGCCCAGAGCAGTGACACAGCTCTCTGCTGGTGTCTGCCAAGACACGTTTAAACATGTTCAAACTTCTGTGTTCAAACACAGACTGACTGTGCGGTACTGATGTCTACACTTTGTCCTCTAGGGCCTACTTTCAGTGTACATTACTTCTAATATTGTCTCCCCTTACAGGTTTCTGGGATAAAAGCATCCTTCCTTGGATAGGAAGTTGACCAGGTTGTCATCAACAACCAGGGTGTTTTGTTTTCAACTATTCTCACAATACTCTTCTATTTAACAGAATTACTGGAGAATTCATTAGGGATGATGGTTGGAGACCTCTCTCTCACTCGAGGTCTGATGCCCTGGCACATTAATGTCCTTAAGCAGTGCTGGGATAGGCTGTGGGAACCTTGGACAGGCCCTTGTGCTGAAGTCACCACCCAGTTCTCCTGTGACTGGTGACAGCTGCAGACCCTTGCACTGCTCCCAGGACCTCTCCTTTAACTGATGGACACCCACAGGACTGTTAAAGGGAACCGACCCCAAGCTGGTGTGTTGCCCTGATTATTGAGATTTTGTAAAGCCTTCTGAGTTTACATTCTGTTAGAGAACTTTCCCACACAATTTCTGTAAGCAACATATTGTTTTGCATTCCTTCATGGGGGTAGAGTTGATGTACTCGTGGTGTCTCCAATGCCTTTGGAGAGGTGGCCCAGTGTGGGGCCAATCCGCTGCCACCTTTTGAAAAGTATAAAAGTTGGAGTCAGAATAAATTGCCCTCTTCTTTACCTTGCAATAGCAGTGGCTCGTGTTGTGCTTTCACATGTCCTATAGCAACAATGGTGCTTGTCTTCCACACAAAATCCGTCTCAAGTCAGTAATACTAAAACTCTGCAAATACATTTATTTATCACCAATGAAAATACTGTACAATGGACCAAGAAAGGGGTGGGAAAAGGCAAGGTATTAAGTCTGGCTTTCATCAATGTCCTTGTCAGGATCCATGGCTGCAGCTTCGCTCTCCTGCTGCTGTTTCTTCCAGAGCTTTGCCATAGCCAGGAGCTTGAGGTTGGGCTGATTGGCAGTGTCTTCTGGAAAAATGTAATCATAGTACTCCTCCCATCCAGCATCAGACTAGAGAGTAAAATACCACAAAGCAAGTTTAATTTGCATGTTAACGTTGGCTATTAGGAGGTGCTTCTAATAAGAAAGGGAAACTAGAGAAATAACAGAAAATTAAAGCCCATGTTTGCTATCCCCTGCCCAACAGCTGACTCCATAAAGCACAAAGCCACTGAGGGCTCACAGCCACTACTGCCAAAATTTTTCCTTACCCCATCTTCAGCCTGCAGCTTTCTTCTCTTCTTTATTTTCTCAGGCATCAGTTTATCTATCCTCTCCTTTGTGGCATCAGTGCCAAACTCGTCCTCGAAGCTCCTCCAGGACTCGAGCAGCATGACCCTCTCCTCCTTCTCCTCGCAGCTGCGCATGGCCTTGTTGGCCTCCTCGTAGATCTGCCGGCAGCACTGCAGCCGTTCCTCCTGCCCTGCTGACAGCTCAAACTGTGCCAGGCTGATCCATACCTGTGGACACAGCAAGCAAACTCCAGCTCCAGCTTCCACTCTACACCACCACAGCCGGAGCAGAGGTTAAAAACAACAAAGCAGAAAAAAAGAACCAAAAACCCACCAAAAACAAACAAACAAACCAAACAAAAAAACCCACCAAACAACAATGCCAGCAGGTGCCCAGAAAATCAGTTTTTTTCACACGAGTGAGATTCCCCCCACTGCAGCAGGACACAACATCCACATAAGGCATGTGGATCAATTTCTTGGGGCTGTTTAAAGTAATGAGAAATCTGTGTGGATTCTGTCAATGACAGCACCAAGGAACACTGGAAAATCACAGTTTTCCTTGCAATGTTTTAGCAACCAAGATCCTAAAGCTGCTCAGCAAAGAGGGCTGCTTGAAAAAGCTTCTTTCACCTGAGATAGGCCTGTTATTGTATGAAATTCAGGAACTTCCCTCCCCGCTTCAGAGCACAGGTATGGGCCTGAACCTGGGCTGATCTGAGCCAAGGCAGCTCAGGCTTTCCCAGCCCACAGGCCAAGTTCAGGGCTGACTCTGTGTCCCAGGCACCCACACACACCTTGACGTGCTGTGTGCGCTGCAGCAACCGCCGGTAAAGGTTCCTGGTTTTCTCATACTCCTCTTGCTCAATCTCAAAATCAATGTAGGATTTCCAAAGCACCTGCAACAGAGAAGTCTCTCATTATGTCCATTCCGAGCACATTGGGAGGGGAAAAGAACAAATAAAGGTAAAATTTCCCTGAGAAAAGGTTCAGGGATCAGGGTCTTTGGCAGCATTCGCTGGGATTAGGACTGAGCAGCACCAAACCTGGTGCCCATCAACCACTCAGCTTTCACTTCATGTTTCATCTGGTGTATTATTTACATGTTCATCAGCTACACTGTGCAATAAATACCTTAAAATCAGTCCCCTCCTTGCTCACCTCTGGCATGTCCAGGCGGGGCTGGCCAATAGCCAGCTCGTAGATGGCCCGGGCACGGTCGATGTCCCCAAGGATGGTCTCCAGCTCAGCAAACTTAATCCAGGATGTGCAGTTTTCTGGTGCAAACTCCAGGAATTTTTCATACAACTTTCGGCAACGGTCAAATTCACGCAGCTGTAACTCCAGCTCAATGTAACCTTTAAACAGTTTGGTTTTTGGACATTTACCTATGGATGTCCCCTGTTGTGCAAAAAAAAAAAAAAAGAATCCCAAAAACCAAACCTTTAGTGATCTTGCAGGAAAATAAACCCCCACTCGATTTTCAAAGTGTTTGAACTACAACTCGTCTTTTTACACCGTTTATTCAGCTTGTTCAGGGGCAGTAGTAAATTCAACCAGTGTTTGCAGAACAAATGTGCATCCATGAACACTAAGAGCCTGGCAAGCAGAAGACATCCGTCACTTGTCACTCTTTTACAGAATGTGGGCTCCCCATGGAGTGTGATTGGAACCTATCCTGGTTCATCAGCCGAGCACCTGAAGGAATACAGTACCAGTCTGTACCAGCCTGCCAGGTAAGCAGTTCCCAAGCATCTCATAAAACAAATGATACCAATCAAACTGTGGCCCCACACTGTTCCTCCTGGCACAGAGAATGGCTGCCCACCCCTGCCTGCTGGCTGGCAGCAATGGACAAGTGGAGAATGATGTCTTTACAAAGTACTTTGTTTATATACACCTCAATGTCTGAAGAAAACTGTCTGTCCTGAACCAAGCTGTGAGAGGCAGTTCTGGATTTTTAGTCTGGGAAACTTACAACTGTTAGAATGGGCATACCTGAGACAGGCTGTAGTGAACTTGGCCTTGGGAGTCACTTCTATGGATAAGTATTGTTTACTAAGCAATGTGGCTTCTGCTCCGTCAAGCCAATGTGAAGTAATTTGAGATGGAATTCCCTTACCACAGTTCTCCTGCACAATGTTCCTACATGTTTAGTACCTTGGAATTTATAAAAAATTGAGGAAACCACCACTTGGGATTACCAATTTGGTCACTGTTATGGCCCTTTGCAGATGCCACTGGTATTTCAGAATATGCTCAGTTCTTCTCCATGTGCCCTCCACCACTGTTAGGGTGGAAACCCCACCAGTTTACTCATGAAAGTCAAACCACCTCAACTGCTACTAACACTGGCTTTCTCTCAAAATGCCTGATGCTATCCCTGAGCTTACTAAGAATATCTGAACTGAAAGGAAATAAAGTTTTTCATTTCAAAAGATGCTATTTCTTGCTGCCCCCTTGTTCTGACATTCAGAGTGAACCTGCTCAGCCTGCTCCGGAGCCTGCCTGAAGTTCCTGTGATTGCTTCTGTCAGCAGCTGGGACTGGCACAAAGTTTGGCAGGTCCTAATTTCCTAGAGGCAAACTTCCCATTCATCTACAAGGCTTTTTAAAACACTACGGCTAGAACAAGTATCACTGTAAGCCATCAGCAACAGCTAAGAACTTGTAAGAGCACTGAGCTGATGTGAGTGCTCTGCATTCATAGGAGCACTTTGTCGTTTCTGCCAGGAGCTAATTCATTGGAGCAAGCTACATTTCTTTTTAAACCATACATGAGAGTAAATGCTGCCCCCTGCAGACTTCTTGGATGCTTTATTTTAAGTGGATTAAATCAGCAATTCAAAAAATACAATTTAAGATCTTTTAATAACATTCCTGTGTTACTATTAGTGAAGTCAATTATGGCTCTGACAAAGCTTACCAAAGCCCTTCTGGCAAGGGGGAGGTTTTTCTGGCGAATTTCAAACTGTGCATACAGCAGCCACATTTTAGCAAATGTAAACTGGAAGAAAAAGAACAAAGTGCTATTTAGACTGGAAAGTCAGTATATAATACTGTACACGTTGCTTAAAAAAATAAGCATTCTGTCTATATGAGATATTACTGCTACTCCAGGTAATCTCATTTGATCTCAGTGTTTTCCTGCCGAAAGGTTTAGGGTTCATTACCTAAAATAGCCTCTACAACAGGACAATATATTGGGGCAAAAGCAAAAATGGCCAGGACAGAAGTCTTTTAAACAACAGAAAATAGTTTTTTAACCAATCATCAACTCGCAAGACATCAGCCAGTGCTGAATCAATTAATAGCTAATCAGCTCTTAATAACTAGAGATTAATCTGACACACTTATGACACAATAAATGACAAACTAGAAGAACATGACCAAGGATTTTCTGACATTCCAAGGCAATGCAGTTGTAAGGGTTTGGCCACATGGACATTTTAGTTAAAGTTCACAAGCAAAAAAACTCCATAAAACCCCAATCAATCAGCCTTGAAGACTGATTGTAATGGGGAAGACAAACCTGAAAGCTGTTTTGTCAAACATAGCTGCCTCAGTGGTGGTGACCATGGAGGCCACTGGATGCTATAAAAGGTGTTAACCCAGTTAAGCAGAGCCTCAAGTGCCCTACAGAGACTGCAGGAGACTAGGCTGTGAGCAACTACAAACGATCCTGCCTGAGGAGGAATGCAAGCAAGCAAAATCTAAGTAGTCTTCCCTGTCTTCTGACTATGCACAATTTCATCTTCTTAGGGTTTGCTTAGCAACTACTTAGTAATTTGAAAATACTGGATAAACCCTTGTGTCTCATATGTATGAGGGAATCCTGACACCAGTGCTTGCCCTGCAGTTTCCCACTGTGAAGCAAATTACAGACATCTTGCACTCTAGCTGGAAAACCATTTTGGAAGAGGGAAGTTTTGAGAAACTGGAAGAGATACTTGAAGTTTTAAGCAAAGTCTCGATGAACCCACTAGCAGCCATTTGGAGCTGCTTACACCCTTGAATGTAGCAGGGGAAGAGAAAGGATCTTATCTAGAGCATTTTAACCCAAAACTCAAGCCAAACTGGTGGAGAAGCCATACCTTTTTGTGGGGCAGGAGCTCAAGGCATGCCTGGTACACCTGTCTGGTTCGCTCTGCATCCTGTAAAAACAGACAGCATGTAAAACACTGTTTACTGCTGAGATTATGCTGAATTTGAATCTTGCAGTGACTGCAAAACTGCAGAACGGTATCTAAGTCAAGCTGGTTAGAATCAGCAATGCTTATCTACTTACTGTGCACAATTCAAAGGTGGTAGCTTCTGCATCAACAAGACTCACCTTTTCAAAGCAAGGTTCAGTGCTAGGAAGCCAACAAAAAAGGAGTGCCCTGGTTGTGGGAGGAAAAGTAAGTCTTTTCCTTTAACAGACACCGAACAGGTGCTCCGTACTCAGAGCAGCTCTAATGTTCCAATAAATACTTGCACAGCCTCAAAGGTTACAATGACGACAATGTGGCTGCTTCACAAACAGTTTTTTAAAATATAAAACTATTTCACAAGTTCAGGTAACAGTCTGCCATGGGCAGTTCAGCCAGGGCCACCAGAAATACCCACTCCTGATTTTGTTATCAGTGTGTTTCTGAATGAATTGGGGTAAAACGAGTTGGGTTTTTTCCCTCCTTTATGCACAGGAGGGAAAACTGGAAGAGGACAAAGTCTCTGTATTTAAATAATAAATCCTGTAGCATGTTACACAAAACTAGTAACACAGAGAATACTTAGTTCTTGGTTTTCCTATTAAAATATCAGCAGCTATTTACTATACAGAAAGGGAAACCCCGAATTGTCACTACTTGCCTTTGCCTCCAGCTCCTCATAGAGTGCATAGTTAATCCAGAGGTAGATGTACCTCTTCCAGTGGCGTTTCTCCTGGATGGGGGGCACGTTGGCAATAGCTCTCTCATACACCTCCCGCACAGTCTCGGTGTCCGTGTCGCTCTCCACCAGCCGCAGGTAGTCAAACCATGCATCGTAGTTGTGGGGGTTTGCCTTCCAGAGACAGGGGAGCAGGGCAACAGCAAACAAACTGCAGTCACTAAAACTAAAAGAGCCTCATCCTTTACTTAGTCAGAATTTCCCCTTTAAAACAGATCACTGGAATATTAACAAAAACTGTCAGTCTTGGGGATGGTTATGGTAGAGCTTTTAGGTTATAAGTGACTTTTGTTTAAATTTTGTTTTTGTTTTGCCCTCAGCATTGTCTCAATGAAGGCAGCCCAAGTGTGAGAAGGGACGAGAAGTGACGAAATGTGCAGTGTGGACTGAACAGCAGACAGGTGTGGCACAGGTGCTTTCTCACAAAAAGGTATTTATGCACAGGTGAGGTGTCCTATAATGGCAATTCCCTAAGTAGTAACTACAAGCTAAACTGCATTATCCTTAAGGGTATCAAGCCTTGAGCTCAATCCAAAATCCTCACCTGCACAATCTAGATTAGAAAGCAGAAACAAAAAAAGCAGTGAATGCAGATATGATTCTCTTCCCCAGGGATGGAATTCTGTCTCTAAAATGAACATTCCCTTGGTGTTTTTTTGGACTGACTTTCAAGGGTAACTTGAAACTCATCAGCCTTGATATCACAAAATACTCTTGTCCCTTAAACACCAGCTGTCTGTACAGTGAGCCTGGAGGGTACCTGTCCCACATACCTTCACCTCCTCCTCATACTGAAATCTCCTCTTGCTGACAATGATGTCCTCAATTCCCCTCCTGTCTCCGAACTTCTTCTCAAAGATGGTGTAATTCTTGAAGAGATTCTGGGCGTCCTGCTTTGGAATTCTATCCAAGGCATACTTGTAGATAACCCTCACTCTTTCAAACTGAAAATATTAAATATAATTTGAAAAATATTTACAAAGCAGTTTCTGTCCTCCCTGACAGTTTTTCAATGAGCTTTTGGCAATATTTAATAGAATACAGAACTGTCGGACATCCCAACATAAGCAATTGTTTTAGAAGAGGACTAACACAGATCTCCCAGAAGAGTAAACTTTGAGGGGGAAAAAATAAACCTGAAAATGCCAGCCCCCATCATCTCTTATTCATTTACAGGTTTAGAATATTTAGACCAATTTAAGAGGTTGTGGTTTGGGGTTCACAGAATGTCTTCAATTTCGTAACAGCCTGGGAACCTTAGAGACTGTGAAAAACATCTAGACCAATCCAGTTTTCTATCATGAAGGCCCACAACCTCTCAGAACCTCTCCAGTCTGAGGATACATGTTTTAGCCAATGCTGTTGGTCTTGGACTTGGCAGATCTCCCTTAGAGCACATTTTATTAATGGCACCAAAAGGCAACTAGAGATGAGCAAAAAACTGTCTCCCTAACTCAGACTACAGTCATGAGATGCTGGGAACTGCAAGTATTGCAGTGAATGTTAAATGCCTTTAGTTTGATATTCAAGGAGAAACACTGGCATGACTCAGATCAAGAAAATCTTACTTCTTTCTGGTTCTCCTCAAACTTAGCAAACGCCACATACAAGTGTTCATCCATGTGCTCCTCCCCGAAGAACTCCACTGCCCTCTCATACACCTTCCTGGCGTGGGCAAAGTAGCTGTGCTTCTCCTCGAAGCGCGCGTACTTGATCCAGTTCTTCACATCAGGGTGAACGAGGACAAGTACAGCTCTTGTTAAAGAAACAGCGCTGGCTGAGTGGCACATCCCCAGCTGTGTTCTTCCCAGGGACTACTGGGTCAAGGACTACATCAAACACCTACCAGGATGGTACACATGGGAACAATAAATGCAGCTAGGAAGAAGACACTGACAGGTATAAGCATGCAAAGGTTTTGTGCCTTACTGTGAACTTAAAAAGGGATAAGGGTCAGGGAAAATCTGAGGAGAAACGAACGATGGCTACAAAAGAGCAGGGTGCATGAGCAGTGTAGTTAAACAGACACTGTTGTGGCACAACCTGCAGCCACTCCACTGAATGTGGAGGCTTTCCCTAAACATGCTTTTAACACCTCCTGTTGGTTCCCAGGGTGGTGGCTCATTGCCAGCACAGCACAGTGAAAAGGAGTACAGGGACATTGCTGGACATGGAATATTTAGGAAGGAAATAAAGAATGGAGACCTAAACCCAGGCAGGAGTCACAAGACTCTGAAAAGGATATATCTCTCATAAATGCCTCGTGCTCTATCCACCTCCTTGTATCTGAGCTCAAAGTTGATGTAGGAATGCCAGGCTTGCTCCTCTGGCTGCCACTCCATCCACCGTTCAAACACCTGGCGTGACCCAGCAATATTCCCCAGCATCTCCTCCATGTATGTGTACTTGTACCTGGAGAAAGGAGATTGAGTTTCTGCAATCACATGGTGAACATGTCCATTCAAGGATTTCTGGAGTGCTTCCTAAGAGTATCCCTGAGCTCCCCTCACCTATTTCCTCCCACTCCAGAAACATCTGTAAGCACAGCAGTTACTGGCAGCATCCAGGCACACAAACATCCTTCTCTCTCAAGGCTCTTGCCACTTAAAAAGTACAAAACCTTTCCAAAACTTCAGCCTTCCTCCATTTTTTTTTCAGACTAGTCTGAAGAGAAGCAGGATAATCTGCATAACCCCAGAACAGCCAAATACTGTGGAGGTCTTTGGGGCTAGAAGGGGATCTCACTGCTTGGCCACTGTACCAGAACTGGTTCACCCTGGGCAGGGTGGTGATGGCGCGGTCCCAGATGTTCCGGGCGTGGTTGACCTGGCGGTTCTTCATCTCCATCTCGGCATATTTCAGCCAGAGGGTGACGTTCCTGTAGTCCACATCCAGGGCACGCTCGTAAATGGAACGAGCTCTGGAAAACATGAGTACAGGGCAGGTAAAATGTGACTCTTAGACTTTGGTGTGTGTCTAAAAAGGCTCGTAAGAGATGCCTACAGCCACATCATCGTTACCTCTGTATTTCCTTCAGGCTTTCCTCCCATTGTGCGTACTTTATCCAGTTACTGATAACAGTCCTGTTCTTTCTTATGTTATCTTCAAAAGTCTGAGGAGAAAATTTTATCTGTTAGTCAGAAATCCTTGTGCAGACAATTTGCATCAAAAATGGCTTATGGGGTATTATAATAACCATCAGGAATATGCTTGCTTTGCTTAGGTACTTTCAAAGCAAAAAGCCAAGCAAAACCATGGGTAAATCTGCATAAGCCAAGCAATTCTTTCAAAAGAAGATTTATAACTCAGCATTACTGTAGTGTTATTTATTGTCTTTGTTCATGTTTTTATAGTGGCTGGCCAGATACTGCTGGTAATGAAGAAAACTCTTATGAATTGTGTAAATAATTACCCTTTCAGTGTTCTGAGCACAGGCACAGGGGAGATGTTGCTTGCTACCAGATTTTTTCAAGCAACACATCTGTAAATTGCAGGTTCTGCTAAAGAGTAGCATGAAAAAAGGTTTTAAAGAATTCGTGTTCAACTGGAAAGTCCAGAAGGAATACAGACTACATCTTGTTTAAGTTAAAAACAGTGGAATTTCAGTGCTTTATGTAAGTGTCAAGATTAAACCAATTTTATTTTTTTTTATGTACCTTCCTCTTCCGGAGTTTATAGTCATTTAGCTCTTCAACATCTGTGATCTTCTGCTGCGGAGGCGGTGGGAGAAGTTCGAGTTCCCTCTCCTTTGCCTCTCTCAGAAGCTGCTCCGCTGTGATCTGGACTTCGGCGGGTGCCTTGTTTTTCACCTGCAAGGCAAGGACAAGGGGGGCTCGGCTCAAATTTCCTAACGCAGAACCTGCACGATTTCCTCCGGCGCCTCGCGAAGCGCGGTGCCCTGCGCGGGCGGGGTCGGAGCCCGACGCGACGGCCCGACACGAGTGGATATCGAGGGGCCCCGGGGGGGTCCCCGCCGCCCTCCCCGCCGCCCACCTTCGCCACTTTGGGGATGCGTTGCTTCCCAGCTGCCGTAGACGCCATTTTTCCGCCGCTGCGCGCGCCGGCCCCGCCCCGGCACCCCTGACCTTACGCAGCACCGCCCGAGCGTCGTTGCCGCGGTAACGGCGACGCGTCCCGGGCGGCGGCGGCGGCGGGAGGGCGGTGGGACTGTCCCTTCCGTCCGTAGGACCGTCTGTTCGGTCTGTCTCGTCCGTAGGCTCCGCTGTTCCATCTACGCCGTCTTTCCTGTCCTTGGGACACTCTATGGCCGCTTCGCTCTGCAGCGCCGGGGACAGGGCAGGTGAGTGCCCGCGCGATGCACGCGCTCGGCGGGGCGCCCCCTGGCGGCTCGGCGGTGTGGGTCCGGCCGCGTGCGTGGGCGTGGCCACCGCGCCTGAGGGGGGTTCGCGGCCGGGGGTCCGTGAGGCGCCTCCGCGGCGTCCAGCCCCGCGTCCAGCCCCGTGCCCAGGCCCCGCCCAGCCCGCGGTACCGCCCCGCGCCCGGCCCCGCCCCAGGACACCGGGGGTGTCTCGCAAGAGCCTCCCGCAGTAGTTTTGCACAGCTCTTCGCAGCCCTCCCGAGGTGTGTGTGCTTTTTGGGCTGCACGCACCAAAGAAACCGCGTGGAGTCTTACTTATGCTTCAAGAGGGCGTTTGTGTGAGGAGGCGGGAGGGAGCTGCTCTGAGTTCGGGAGGGGAACGCCCTCCTCTTGTTCTGCTGCGTGTCTCTGGGATCCGTGGGACGAGTGCAGAAGTTACTGCAGGAGCAGCGCATTTCCTTACGAAAATGGTACATTTTTACCGTGAAAATGCTGCTTTCTCTGGCTGCGGGAGCGTTTAGGGGAGCCGGTGGAGGTGCGTGTATTTTTTTTGGGGGGGGTAGTTAACTTAAGCAATTGACTGTGAAAATGTGGCAAACAGTTTTCCTCAATTTAAGTCATCTTACTGCGCTAAACCTTAGCCGATGAATGGCCTTTTAAAGTTCATGTTAGTTTTCATTTTAAAAATTAGCCCATGTTTGCAGAGGATGTGTTCCTTCAGGTTAATTTCAGGACCCGGGGTGACGCTGGAATGTGAAAGATGTAGGAGTGCATGTGACTCTGTATTAAAAAGGTGTGAAAATCTGAATTTCTTTTGGTTTTTCATTTTAGTTAGGAATTGAGGTGCCTGATAACTGAGCATCACATTTGAATTTGGGGTCACTGTTGGAAGTGGCTGTTGTGTTTGGCAGAGTGGTGAAATTGCTCTGCTGGTCCACGTGTGTTGGTTTAAGTTTTTTTTTTGTTGTTGTTGTTGTTTTTGTTGGTTTTTTTTTTTTAGTTAGTATTGCTATATTTTACATATGTATTTAAGAAATTGTGGGAAGCCATTGTTTCGTCGCTTTATTTCACGTGCTTGATTGTTGGCTGGGTCACAGCAGGCTGCAGTACTGAGCAGAGACACGCAACTTAAGGGTGTTAGATCCGAGGGGATGGTCACAGGTGGTTTGAGGCTCTGATGCCTCGTGTGTTCTAAAGTTGCTGGATGGATCAACATAGCAGCTGTGCCTGTCACATTTTCTCAATGTGGAACCACAAAAAAAACCCCACTTTTTTTTTTTTTCTGCATAAGAAAGTAGTAAAACTTTGAATAGCCACAGAACTTTGAATTCCTTCAGAAATTTAAGCCCTACTGTTGATCTCAAAAGAAATTAGAGGAGGAGTTTTGGACAAAATACAGTTAACTCATGTGAAACTGCTGTTTAATCAGGACATTGTGTACCTGGTTGTTTGCAGCTGAGCCTACAGTCTGCTTCCCCTGACTGCCCACAGCTGAGCCTCCCACTGAAGGCCTTTGAGTTTGAAGTTCTTGGTGATGAGCTGGTTAGCATGTTAATGAATAAATAGGAAAGCAGCTGTAGCCTATTAAAACAATTAATTTCCTCTGTAGGATCCAGACCATAGGAGTGATTGCCTACTGCATTTCAGATGTGCAATGGACAGGCAGTGCCTGTCTGTGTGGTGGTATGCAGGAACCAGGCACCAAATGCATAGAAGCTGCCCCAATTTAGAGTTGTTACAAAAATCCACCTAAAGTGATTGTGTTGGGCAGGGGGTGGCAGTGGATGGCTGGAGCCAGAAGTGTTTTCCTTGGTTCTCAGTGCAGCTTGTGGGATGGCCACAGTAACTTCATCAAGGGGAAATACAGATGTGGTCACTGCCAGAAGGACAGAGTCACATGATGTCTCGGGCATTATCAGCCTCTTCAGTCCTGTTACAGAAGACCTCTTTGGAAGGATTGATGTCACTTACCTTTTGTAAGTAATGGTGTTTTAGGTCGTTACCTTTCAGAAAATTACACTTAAAATGGCAGAAAACTTTCTGATCCTTGGCATGGGGTGACATAATGATTTTTTATGCTGCTTCTAAAAATGGAAAGAAAATCTACTTTCATGTCTGTCACATTCATGACTGTGCAAACCTGGGTCTCTGCCATGATGGCGAAGGTTTAATTCTGTACTAGCTTCTTTTTGTAAAAGCTCAGAAGAAATGCTGTTGAAAAAAGCTGTCAGCAGACAGGCTGTGTGACAGATACTGGTGGGTCACTTATGTTTTTCCCCCTTAATAGCAAAAATCACGGATAACAGCTGTTTGGGGAAAAAGACACGTGTGAAGATGTTTTGAAGGGAATGTTTGAGTCTTGCATCTCAAATTTACTAATATGAGGATTTGAAAATCCTCCTGAATTTTTATAATGTTAGAGAACAAATGTATGGAACTGAAGTAACAATTCCAAGTTAGCATGTGGATGGTGAAGTTTAATTGAGGCCTGATCCTGGGAACCCTCTTGAATATGGCTAATTTTGCTGTTCAGCAGGCTGAATTCACAGTCAGTCACTTTTCTATGTGGAGTTTCTTTAACTTGTGCAAAATTAAATTGTTTTCATAGAGAATTATCAAATCTTGCTTTAACACTCTGCAATGAGAAGAATGAGGTTATAGCTCATGCTGCCTTTCTGGACTATCCGAATTGGAATATCACTGATCAGGCTGAATGGGAACAATTCCTGCATGAAAACTACACTAACAATAAATGCACTGTAAGTAGATTGTGTGATTTTAGTTGAGTTTTCATTTAAGGCTCAGGTATGGAAAATACACGTGGATGTCTACGATCTGTTTCTGGTAGATTTGAGGCATTCAGGTGGCATTGAGGCATTTAGTTACAGAAGGTGATGGAGTCCTTGTCAAACCCTCGTGCTGACAACGGGAACCTTAGTTCTGCAGTGAACTTTTTTGGTGCTGGTGGGGAGTCTGCTGCTCTGTGTCTTGCTGGCTGCTGGCGACTTTCACACGGGCTCCTTGGGCGAGCTTGTGACTTTCTGGTAGGATCTACAGCAACAGGCCCTTACAAGTTTAGCACTGAAATGTTCCCCCATCACCAAGTCCATATGGGAGTTAGATTGTGGAATTGTTGAGAAAATACATTAAATGTTAAACCCCAAGCACTCATAAAATGTGCAGCATGTGCCATAATGAGGTGTTGGCAGTGCTGCAGTTATCTCTGGGCATTTTGTTCATCAGTTGCCTAGGGTCTTCTGTAGTGTTAAGCAATGGCTTGGAGGTAAACTGACAAATGCAGTGTTTGAAAATGTGTGTTCTTAAAGGAAACACCACCAGTACAGCCAAAGGGAGTGTGCAGAAAGGACCTGTGATTTCCTTGTAATGGACTTTGTCCTTGAGCAGCACTTCATGGACAGCCACTTCATTCAGGGTACAGCTGCTCTGGAGGTTCTGCTGTGCTATGATCTCCCTCAGGCTGTGTGGTGGCTCTGTGGGATCTGGTATAGGGGCCTACAGAGAAAAGAAAAATGAATTATTGTTCAGAACCAGTAGTGAAAAATACCTTGAAACAGACCGGCAGCATTCTATTTTTCTAGAATGGAGTTTATTTGCTAAAGGAGGTGTAGAAGATTCACTGTTTTATGCTTCTGCATTGGCAGAAAGCTGAACTTTTTCTGGGGTATAACTTGATGAGATGTCATTGGTGAACTGTCGGTTAAATCCATGCAGGTGTGCTTTTCAAAACTGAGGTCATCTGAACATAGGAATTCTGTGAAGTATAGTTGACCTCTCTTTTTCCTAGAGTACAGAAATAATTTCAGGGTCTGAAGTGGGAGCTGACTTGTGCAGAAAGGGATAAGTGAAAATGCTGTACTGGATTGTCTGGTTACTAGCACTATTCAGAAATGGTTACAGTCCACGTCTGGTATACTTGGTGTCCTCTTGGACGTCTACAGTAATACATTTTTTTATTTCTTCCCTTTGCTTCTAAAAAAACAAACAAACTGCCTGATTTTTAGGGATGTCTTTAGATGTTTATTAGAATAGCTTGTCCTGATGCTGGTCCATGTACTGCAGCCTCTATTGAAATCATTCTTCCTCTTAAATTGCTGAAGTTTTTTGGTGCCTCTAGCTAGGGTGTTTTAATTGAATATTATACTATTCAAAAGATCTCTGGTTTTCCATTTAAAGTATTTTTATCCTCAGGCAGACCTTTACTGACCCAGGACTTGTAATTAATATGCTATAGAACAGCTGATTTAATAGCCCTTGCCATTCCAGCACAGGGGTTTTCCATTTTAGTGGAGGTGCACAAGATAAAGGTGTCTGTTAGTCTGCTCTGGTTTTGCCTGGTATTTGTGTGTCTAATGATGTCATGTTAAAATATGTAATTTTTCTTACTACCTTTAAAGAAAAACCACTTTAGGATTATTAGAAGCAGGTGAGCTTTTGTTTTGTGGTTTTTCTTTTAACCTTAAAAGAATGTCTTTGTCAGACACATGTTGAGTGTTTAATGTGGTTAAATGTTGTTAGTCAAGAATTAATACTGTTCAGTATGAAATGTATAGTGTATATTGCAGTCAAACAATAGTAAACTGAGTAGAAAGAAAAAATGTTGCAGAAGCACAAAATGATATAAAGCACTTTAATCACATAACTTTACCCACACATGCTTTGAAGTCACTTACTTACTATTTTGCTGCTCCTTGAGTGCAGATCATGTATATTCGAAATGTATATGTGTACTAATACTTGAACTGATGGAGTTAACATGAGCTGCATGGTGTGTAGGTTTTCACTCCTTGTTTTGTAGCCTTTGAACACGCTCTTCATGCATCTCTTTGTGGCAAAGGAAGATTATGCAGCAGGATGTTCCCAAGAAATTGTTAGGTGAGTTCCTGTGTAGCCTTGGGTAGTGAGGCCTATGCCCTCTTCTGCTGTCAAATCACGTTTGTCAAGTCAAGCAGTCTCATCCAGATGCCCCATCAAAGATCTGCCAGAAGAGGCCTGATATCTTAAATATTTCACCACTGGGAAACTGCTACAGAAAGAGGATGTTTGAAATGTAAAGATTGGGAAATTTGAAAGAAATAAGGTAGGAAAAACTAGTCAAAATTACCCAGATAAATTTCACATTATATTGTTTGTCAGAAATGTTTTAATTGTTGAGCCATGTGGACTTATGAAGGAAGGTTAGAGATGCTGGAGAAAAAAAATTTACATATTAAAAAAGCTAGCTGCTGTCTATCATTGATGGGTGTAATAATAAAAGACTGAATATGTTTGTTATTTGTCCAGGAGAGCTTTCATCTTACTACCAGAACTGCAGTTTATACTTCTCTTTATACCATCTGAGGATAGGTTAGGTAAGAACTTAAAACTGTTTATTCTTGAAGTGAGAGCAATTTCAAACCTGATTAATATGCTCTGTGAGCTTGTTGTGGTGATTTTTTTTTAGTACTGAGAACAGTTATCAGTTTCTAGACATGTGAAAAACATAATTAAAAGTATCTTCTTGTGATGATCCCCTGTGCAAGAGGTACCTGTGGTTCCATGCTCACTCCAGCGGCCATTCAGCAGTCTGTCTATTCCCTGCAATCTTTAAATTTGCCAGAAACAGGACATCAGAAAGGAGTAAAGATCTCAAAAATCAATACCTACAAGTTTTGTGAAGATTTCTGGTTGAATAGAGCCAAGAGACTTGAAACTGGTCACTTTCTCTTACTTAGCCAAGCCAGTGCAGATTGGGAGAGGACATTTTGGTGAGACACAGAGGGGCTGCTGGAGACACAGAAGGAAATTCAGATTATTTCTTCTAGAACAGAAGTACAAAGGTAGAGAATACATGTGTTACTCAGAGAACAGCACCCGACATGGAATTTTGGTCCTGAATTCCGACCAATAAACCAAGCGTGCACTTAAATTGAGCTGAAAAGGGAGCTGGAACTTTTCTGATATGCTGGCTTCTAGACGTGTTGGTTCCAAGTCACACTAAAAGACTGTAGTGGTGTGTCAACTACAAAAAACAGGCCTTGAATTAAGGGTTCTGTCAAATCCACCCTGGCAACCGACATTAGCTTTCCTTCAGCATTATGAGTCCTGACAGAGATTCTCCAGAGGCATAGAGAATTGGCTGTATTGTTTTTATAGGGATTGTTTTCTACCAATTTCTGATTGCTTTGAAGCTTATTCAGGTTTGAAATGCTGGATTAATTAGATGACTCTGGTTATGATTCTCACATGTTTATGCTGCTGTCATTTCAGCCTCATTGCCTTACTTAAAAGACTTGGAGCATTTTACTATCTGTGGTTTAAGTTTGAAACTCTGTTTTCCTCAGACAGTTTTGCTGCTAATTTAAAGCTTGCATAATGAAGTTTCTCTGTTGCCCCGACAGGTTTTAGTCATTCAGAGCTGGACATAGGGAATGTCTTTGAAAGGATCATGCCTGTTCCAGGCTCACCCGTGGAGAGAGGTTTCACCTTGCTGGCATGCCCAAGGCATCGGTGTCACCCACAGCTGTACGTGCGCCAAGCAAGGTAACGCAGCTCCTTGCTTCCCTGAGCACATCTGACTGGGGGAAACTGGAGCATTTTCCTTGTTTGTGGGCTGACTTGGGCTGCATTCTGGCAGAAGCCTGTCTCTGAGAGATGTTTTATTGCATATATGGAATTTTACCACATGGGTCTGAAGCAAATCTGCAGTTTGAACTCCTCCTTTTGCTTGACTTTTGCCACTTCACATCCTCTTGCTGTAGCTCTGGATATTTCAATATGTTAAAATTCTCTCTCATACTGACTCCATGTCCAATTGTTAGGCTTTTTGAGTGTTTCTTTTGAGTTGTCTCTCACCTGTAACTAAGTGAATGGACTTTTATACAGTGATGGTATCAGTAGGTGGGTTAATGCCTGAAGATTAAGTCTTTCCACATGTCTTGGTTCTGGCTATCATGTTTGTCTTTTTTTTCAGTTTAAGCTAATTTTTTTTTTTTGGTGGCCATTGGATATTGTCAATTGAAATGTTCTTTTGCATGATTGGAAATGTCACTTAGGCCATAGCAATATTCCCGATAAGAGCTACCATCTTGTCTGGGATTTTGGTAGTTTGTTATAAAAAGTAAAAATTGCTTTAGCTTTGGTATTATTAGAAAATTAACTGAGAAACTGGTTTTCCTCTGAAATTACACAATGATGATACAAAACTCGTACTTCAGTGTTGTCCATCCGTGGGTAACAGGTAAGGCTAATTTCTGTTTGCTTTCCTTTCCCTCTGCATTCATCTCTGTGCTTCACTGGCATCCATAGTAACAGTCAGTGGGAGCCCTTAGAGACTCCTCTCTGGATGTTGTCTGCAGCCATCTGCCTAGCAACACATTCTGGGGCAGTGCGAAGAGATTAGGGTAATCTCTGTCCTCTCTTCCCCTGCTTACAGTGGGGGAAAAGCAGCTGTAAACTGATACATTGTTTAACCATCGTTTTGGAAGTTATTTTCTGTCTGGCCTCTATAATCTGAGGCATTGCAGTGTGTCAGAGTGCAGCCCACTGAGCTTTGATGTTTAAGGTTCTTGCTGGTGTCTTGTCTAGATCCTGCCATTCTTGGGTTTGTGCCCTGTAGGCAAGAGTCAAATTTGCAGCTCTGTGCTTGCAGTCACAAGAGAGGAAATTTGTGGCATTTTTGTATTGGAAAACTTACTGGGATTTGGAGGGTTTCTTTACTTTCTTAAATATTGTGAAACTGGTGGAAGATACTAGAAGCAGAACAAACAAGTTAAAATGGTTGTGTTCCTACAGAGCAGTGTGCAGGGAGTGCAGGAATGGGTATGTGCAGAGGCCCATTGACTGTCATAGGGTCAGTCTTCAGGAACTGCCGTCTGCACCTTTGTGTGTGATCTTGTCCTGTGTCCCCCCCCAGAGCAGAATGACATGGGGCACTCAAAACACTTGGCATAATGTTCCATTTGGAGGAGGCGTGTGTCTGTTACAGACTCCACAAAATAACAGGGTTCAATTAGGATACAGTCTCGTTCTGTTACCCCTCTTTGGTTTTTTGAGGTTTGAGAGCTTATTAACAGGTTTGCCATACTAATTAATTGTGCTGAGGTGGTGATGTTCTGATAATAGAAAACCTCACTGCAGATTTTCCCTTGGGGTACTTCCTGTGAAGGAGATGAGGGTAACCATTTTGGTTTGAAGGATAAGGGATGAGTTACTGTAAGTTTTTATGGAATTTTCATTGTTGCTGGAGCTTCATTTTAGTTGAGAGGGAAAAAAAAAAGCAGAAATGAGGTCAGAATCCAAGGGGTCCCTACCCTTGGTTACAGAGATGGTCTTACCCAGAGGTCACATCTATTCTGGTGTGCAGGAGCATCAAAGTCATCCAGAGACCCCCTGGCCACCTCTCCTGTGCTGGAGTCGGGCAGTGCTTAGGAACTCAGACACATTCTTTTGCCCAGCTGTGTTTTCTTTAAGGCTCCTTCCAAATCTGGACACATGTGAAGAGTAGCACTGAGAGTCTGTTTATTGTTTCTGGGTTTCTGCCTGTGCCGAACGATGTCCAACTTACAGGTATCACATACAAGCACTTCCCTACCTGAGCAGTGGGACCCTGGAACACAACAGGAGTTTTTCCCAAAACCCCGGGAAGCTCTCAAATTCCAGTTCTCCCTGCAGCAGCACGTTTGTGCATCCTTGACAAGCGAGGGGCCCGTTCTGGTTTCCGTGCAGGAAAAGGAGGAGGTTTGTGCATCCTAAGTAAGCAAAGGAGCCGCTGCCCGTGCCTGGCGAGGCCGCCGGGCGGCGGCAGAGACCACGCGGGGCTCCACCAGCCCCGATGTCTCTGTGCGGGGCTCGGAGCCGGGACGGGCTCGTCGGGACGGTCCAGCACGAATGTTCTTGGAGTGTTGGTGTGATAGCTGAGGTAGCAGCCTGCTCCTGGCCCAGAGCAGGGAGGGTTTTCCCCTGCAGTTTGTTTCAGTTGTTCCGTCTCGCAGCCCAACACAGCTGCAGTTTTCTCTCTGCTGCTTTTGGTTGCACCACTCTATTCCGGTATTTTTCCAAGAGATAAATAAAAGTGGCTTCATGTTATTGATAGCAGTTGAGTGTTAAAACTGGTTTGCCACCTGCCTTTGTGCCGCAGTCTCAGCATGGGTGACTT
This sequence comes from Chloebia gouldiae, assembly GCA_003676055.1. Lineage (NCBI taxonomy): Eukaryota > Metazoa > Chordata > Aves > Passeriformes > Passeridae > Chloebia > Chloebia gouldiae. Next base: position 28,265,284 of record QUSF01000008.1, on the reverse strand, counting down.
ATGAATTCTACTGCTTGTTCTGGATTTCCTTATTCAGAGTTACATTGACCCTGGCTATAAATAGCAGTCTAGTGGGAAATATTCTCTGTTGCCAGTTTAAATAAAAATCCATGTAGGTTGGGACCTGTATGAGTGCTCCACTACAGTTGTAGGAGAGTGAGGCGGGGGAGTTTTGAGCTGGGATTCCCATATATTTTCTTATGGCAAGAGAAGCATCTCTACTGAGCAGTGCAGATTTTGGTGGGTTCTCCTGGCTTCTGGGCGTAGTTGTCTCTCTGGTGTTAGACTCCCACTTTAGTGTGCACTGGGAATGCGTCCCAGGTGAAGTGATTTGTGGGTGCAGGCTTTGGAACAAGCCATATTTTTTCCATATGTTAATGTAGTAGAACAGAAGTATCAGGGCCTATTAGTGGCAGAGCCCTAGGAGATTACCTGATCTCTTTCTTTTGTAGGATGGAAGATTATGATGATCTCATGCTAATCTGGACATCTCAAAGTGAGACTCTGAAGGAAACCTATGGTGAATATCTCCTTGTTGATCTCATAGAACGTGAAGGTGAAGAAAATCAGGCAGCTGTTTGTGAGGTCAGTCTGCCATGACCTCTGGTTTTGTCTGATCATAGCCTTAGTGATGTTCTGTGTGACAGCTCACTGTAGCTCAGAGGATAAAATCAGCAGCCCACCTGTGAGAAGTAGAATTCATGCTCTATGCCCACACAGTGAGTGCCCTTCTCAATGTAGTTTGTGTCTGTCCTCAGGAGTGATGTTTCTGGTTCAGAAATGAAGCAGTAATTCCCAGTTCTTGTGCAGATTATTTTCAAGTACTTTGGATAGACTGTCTTGATAAAGCCATGTTGTCATTTTAGACATTTGCATTGTAGGTAAACTGTTTTCATTTCCAATGTAAGCTAATATTGCATATGAAAAAGAGTAGCCTGTAATCCTTTCACAGTTTAAAGTCCTGTAGATAATTTTTCTAGGGTTAAACAAATTTTTGCTGAAATGAAGACAAACCCAGGAATTAATTTAAATAGGAAAGGAGTGGTAACAGTTATTCTGCTGAATTCCTGTTAAGGTTTTCATGTGTTGGTAATTGTGCATGGTAGTGCAAGCTGATAGGCAATAAACCTCCTTAATCCCTGAAACCCATTTTTTGTGGCAAATGGTTTTATAAAACTGTGACATGTAATCACTGCCATTGGGAGCCAAATGGGAAACAATGCACCATTAGTGTAACGGCACATTGCAGAGGGCTGTTGCTCTAAATAAGACATTCCAGTGGCATGTTCGGAGCTCAATGTGAGACCACCAAAAGGTGTTCCAAGCCCCCAGTTTATCTCAGCTGCCACCGCGGGTTGGGAAAGCGCCTTCACGCAAACCATGATGGTTGCCAACTTCCCCTGTGGAGAAGGAAGCTGGCAGCCTCTTTTTGCACATATGGTAGATGGATTGGTTAATCAGCCTCTGCTGAGCCTTGGGCCTGAAATTACACAGCAGCCAGGCAACTGTGGCACCCCGGCTTTGTTGGTTATGCAAACAAGGCAAAGAAACAATCACTTGTTTGAGGGCAGAAAAATTAAACGTCACACTTTTAAAAGTCCTTATTGATGTGCTGATGGCTTGATAAAACAGCTGTACAAATCCAGCATTTGAATTTTCATTAGGTTTATAAAACCTTTCATTATGTGTATTGAGGAGGAAAGCAAATGTGTTTTGATAATGTGTTTTACCAGAAAGTTGCATACACTACTAAGAATTTAAGAGCTCCCTTCTTCTAGACTTTTCCCAGGTTAAAGTCAGAAGCTCTCCAGCATGCCAGTTCTCTGTGGTCCCAGTGCATGTGTTGCTGAGGGCTGCAGCTTGCTGAGAACTCCAGGAGCAATCAGGCATCCAGAGTACCATGGGTGCCAGCATTGCAGGGATCCCATCACTTTCATGTTTGCCAGAGCATTTAAGACTAGCTCTTGGATTTTTGTCAGAACACAGAAATATTTGGGGCTTACAAGTGCTGCAAATAATATGTACTGCATTAGGTACTCCTTATATTATACATAATTGATTTCTTGAGTTAATTTCTTAGGAGAATAAAATATACCCTTCAGCTTGAGCCCAATTTGGGTCCAAATGAGTGTCCAGTAATGAGACAACTATTACAGACAACTGAATGAAGGTTCTACTTCAGCTGCACTGTAACTTCAAACAAAATAACGTTTTTGGAAGTATGTTGTGTATTTGCCATAACAAATGCTTTGAAACTCCAGGTCATTATTTGGCCTATATATATAAACCCAATACTCTTGCAAGTCTTAGCTAAAAAAAGAATTAGAACATCTACTGTAGAGGTCCTAGTACATATGTTACAAGGAAAAAATAAAAGAGGATCTTTAAGTTTTGCTGAAACAGTTCCTTTATAGTTTTCAATTATGCACAGTCAGAGATGGAAAAAAAAGTTGATGTTTCAAAAAATTTTTGTTCAGTTTTTTTTTTTTTTGTCCTTTCCTAGAATGGCAGGCTCATGTGACATGGCTTTTATCTTCCAGGTTGATGGCAGTGCAGTAGGATTCATGAGCTTATGTTCTGATGTGAACGTTTCCTTGTTTCAAGAGTGTTTTGACTTAGGGCCTTTCCATGGACTCTGTAAACCACATCCTGAGGATATTCTCAAGGTGCCACGGAGGCCAAGCGTTCAAGAAGGTATCTATATTTTAAAGTGCTAAATAAATTCAGGGTGTGTTTGTGTCTAGCTTCTGAGTAGGTTTTGCAGAAGGTTGGAAAAGGATATATAGGTTTACTAGGAAGAAAACACAACATACCTGTTTTTAAAGTAGGATGCCTGATGTTTTTTAATTGAGGAGGGGAATTTTGATAGCCCTGGTCTCTGAGTCAGCAGTGATTGTTGTTTGTGGGGAGCTGGCCTGTACCAATTATGGGATAAATGTGGGCTTGAAGTTTCAGAAAGCTGTTGTGTGGCATATACTGTCTATCAGATACAGTTGTGCTGTTAAAGGAAGATATGATTGTAAAATTTGGTGGTGAAGTGAGGTCTATTGGTAGCTGAGCAGCTGGCTGTGTCTGTTATATTGTCCTGTTGACTATGTCATCTTTTTTCCTTGTGGCTCAGCTTCTGCTCTTTACTTATTGTTTGCTGTCTCCTGTGTTACAAGATTTTGGGACATCAGGGTCTGTCCTTTTATTCTGCTTTTATATTGTGCCCGATACAGCAATGTATGTGCAAGCCACTTCCTGCAAGTGATAAAAACCAGTAGCACAGATATGTCACCTGTTTGTGGAGCAGACGTATCATGTAAATGATTTACAATTGCTTTCTTTATTTTTCAGTGTCAAAGGTCATTTTGTGCAGAAGGGCAACGTTTTGCTATGCACTAATTATCAGTAGTGGAATAAAACACCTCAACTACTAGGTTATGTATCTGCTTTTCTGTACACAAAGCAGCAGGCAAAAAAGGCAACCAGGGAGCTGCAGGGCTGTCACCAGCTGGTACCTTGAAGCCAGCAGTCACAGAATAGAAAAGGGAGAGGATCCCCTTGTAGCTGCTCCTGTAGTCTTCCCCTCCCCTGCAAGGAAGCATCTTGCACATAGGAGATGGAGGAGCCTGCCTGTCTTCTGTTTGATCCTGTGCTCCTTCAGCTCCAGGAGTATTAGTTCAGAAGATGTGACAGATGTGGGTAGGAGGAGGAATGAGACTGAGGGGGCAGAGAGATTGCTCAGGAGCCAGAGCCCAGTCCTGGGCTGTCTGCTCTGGGTGACCCTGCTTCAGCAGAGGCTTGGGCAAGGTGACCAACCACCAGGACTCTCTCCCAGCCTTACCCATCCCAGGGCTGTTCTGGTGTCCTCTCTCCTTCTCCAGAGCTTGCAAGCTGTAGATCGGTGTTTTCTGGCAAATTCTGTGCTGCCGAGCTTTTCAGTGAGAATGGTTACAGAGTTTGACAATACAGCTGTTACGTGCTTTTTGCCATTTAGTAAATCTGTGGAACTTGTTCTATATGTTAAAACTTAGCATGAGCAGCTGTGTTCTGTTCAGTTTCTTGAGAATCTGACATCTGAGTGCTTTTTAGAAATGTTTTAAGCAACATGGTTAGCAGTTCTGTGAATCTATCTCTCTTCTTTTCTCTCTTCATTTAAAAACTTCATTAGTTTTGATGGTAGTTGCAGTATCCTGTGGGTTGCCTTCAGGTAAGACTTCTTAAAGTAGTAGTATCCCTTTATTTAGAATAACAAGGGCAGCTCTGGGGAAAATAATTATTTATAGACTTTCAGGTAGCTGCAGAGCAAATCATTAATGATTGTAGAGGTGTTGGCTTGCCAATTATTCAATTTCCCGGCCAATGCACCAATTATGTAGTGGGTCTAGTGCTAGCGAAGTGTCAGTGCACTTACTAGAATATATTTACTTATTTTCTTGCTGTGAGATAAGTATTAGGAGAAGGAGGGCAAAACAGGCACAAATGTTAAAGTGTATAAAGAAAACTTTATTAACACAATTAAGAAAAAATAATAAGAAAAAGCCAGAATAAAACCTTCAGAACACTTTTCCTCCTCCCCATCTTTTTTCCTTTCCCAATGACAAAACTTAGAATAGTCATTCTTCAGTCTACTTGGGAAGAGGAATCTCTTTTGTTATGCTATGAAGACTTTGCCACAATAAACAGTTCTCCTATGGCTTCAATGTCACAGCGAATCAGCTGCCCAGGAAAGCAAAAATCTGCTTGCAGTGTGAAAAGTCCCTCCCATACCTTGCAACTATCTCACAGCTGCTTTCACGGGCCATGTCAACTTATTAGGGTGCTATTTTAAGGATGAGCTGTTCTGGCATAAAAACAGAAGTTCTTTTAATGCATCTCTGGAAACAGAGGTTTTCTATTACTACCTCTGGGGCAAAACTTCTCATCTCTCTGTTCAAGTTTCTTATTGGATTACAGTAACATCTATTTGTTTCAATACTGGTGCCTTGGCTTACAGTTGTGGTTGAACACTACATCCCCTTAATGCACTTCTATGAGTTACAGGGAAAAAAGAATCTGATGTATCAATTATATCTTCTCTATAGCCTTACAAGAGGATTTCAGCCCAAGAATAAGTTGTCTCCTCAATCTGCTCCCATCTAGAATTTGACTCTTTTTTCACTGACCTCAGAGTCCCATGTTGTTGTTTCTGTGTGTCTTCACTCTTTCATTTTCCCGATTCAGGAGAGAATTTGTGTTTGTAGGTTCATTTGTTCTCAAGCTTTATCAATTGGAACAGTTTTTTATAGAGTTCTGCAACACTGAAGGGTTGATCTTATCCAGGCTCTGCTAGGCTGCGTGAGCATGGCTGCACAGGGCCAGCCCAGCCCGACCTGTTCAAAGGCTAGAAGCCAGGAGAGTTTTTCCTGGGCTTCCTTAGTTTTTAAACGTGCTTTTCCACAGGGGCATGTTTTAACTCCTTCAGGTGGTCTAACCGGATGTAAATCTCCAAACTTAGCCAGCTGATTAGCCCTTCAAAACCAACCAGTTCATTAGCTGTGGCAGGTCCCCGCAGGGAACCACCCTCCCCAACTGAAAAACCAGGCTTTTGTTAAACCATGACGATGGTCTTGGATGCATGAGGAGAAACTTGAGTATCATGAGAGCCTGACTCTGGTGCTATTCCTAGAGAGAGACACTAGAAACCTAATAGCAAAGTTGTCTATTCACTGCTCAGGACCATTAATTCTGTTATCATGGAGTAGTAGTTAAAATTTTTGTTGTAGCTTTACACATTTTAGGATAGAAGAGTTGCATCCCAGTAGTCCATTGTTAAGCTTATCCAGCATAAAGGCCAGCCCGTGTCCTTGAAAACTGTTGTGGTATTAGTCCCATGCTGTAGCCAGCATTTGTGGCAATTGCAAAGCCACGCCTGTTCCATGAAGGCTGCCTTAGTGGCTGCATTGAAAACTTGCTGCTGGATGGTGTCCTGCTGTGAGGGCAGAGCAGGTTCAGTGACCTGACATCAACAGAAGATCTGGACTTGGCTTTATGGAATCTGAAGGCTGGAAATTTTAAAATGAAAGCTGCTTTCCTTTGTAATTTTATGTTTCTACATATAAAAAGGTTATTTTTTCAAGCTCTTTAGCTCTTAAGTAGAGACCACGGGTTGATTTTTTTTTTTCCTTTCAAAATGTAATGCTGAATAATAATAAAAGAGTATATAACAGACTGTACTGATATGCCACTTAGGTTTCAGGATAATTACAGTAATTTGGTTGTTACTCTATATGGTGTCATGAATTGGTTGCTAGAAAACATGATGCAGTGGGAATGATTCAAGGGCTTTTCATCAGGCCTCATGGTGAACTGGCTTCTTGATCCTAATGACTGTACCTCAGCTAACAACCCAGCAATCACAGAATGCATTTAATTTTCTTTGTTTGTGGTCTTTACTTGATTTGGTGGTAGTGTTGCAGTTCTTCACATCACTCGTGTACAGCATGTCTGTAAACAGCAATGCAGCCACATCTGACAGGAGTGGATGGTGGAGCCATTAACGATTTGCATTTTAGTATAAAGTCAGAAACAAACATATCAATATTTACACAACAATAAGAGACTTGTATTAATTAACTTCTGACACCTGCAAGGCTGTTGATAATGAGAAATGGAGCTGGTTAATCAAGGGGACATTTGATCATTTCTGTGAAGGCTCACATCTGTCATATCCCCAGAGAATCCATGATTCCTAACCCCCACATTTCTCCTTGCCCTGCATATTGCATCTGCATTCTTTTATTGACAGAGAAACAGATTTTGAGACAATATGTTTTTTCTAATTACTTCTGGCTAAATTATTTTAAACCTTTGAGGTATTTTTTTTTAATTCCCATTAGTGTGTGAAGAAATGCTTCTGTCTGTGAATGTAGCTTATGTGGGTGTCCCAAGGCAAAGTTCAGAGGCAGAAGGTTGTTTTCTGAAGCTTGTTTTGTGTTCTTGGAGCTCAGAAACCTTGACTTCCTTACTGTTACTGGATTTTCCAAGTGCAAGGGTGTTCTTGCTTGCTGTGTTTTCTTCAGTAGCAACACCTATACCTCAAGAGTTTATTGTGTAAAATTTATAAAGGAATTATAATCCCTGTTTCTTGTCTCTTACTGCACCAGTAAGAGCTCTGGTTTGACTGGGATTTAACCTGAATTTAAATTCTTTTAGGAGAACTAATCTGAGAATGAAGAGCCCTTGCTTGTCCTTGTCATCACCAGAAAGCAAGTTAGCAACACATGGAGTTTAAGATATCAGTCAATACACTGAGTCCTGTTTTTTAGTTCAGATAGGGTAAAGATTTGATACACGGATAAACACAAGTTAGGAATTGCTTGCAAACTGTCTTGTTCAGGTCTTATTTTACAACCAATTCCCTGGTTTTTTGGTTTTTTTTTTTATTTTGAAATCAAATAGTCTAATGAAGCTCTAGCCAAGTAATTGTAGGAGGGTCTGCTTTAACTGTGGTTGGTAAAATGAAACCTTTTGATAGAGGTAGCCTGGTCCACTCCAGCTGTTGCTGTGATTCTGAGAGTAAAGTTCACGTTATTAAACCTTGTGCACTTTCTCTTTTACTTTGCTCAGATAAAGATGAAAACAGCCAAACAAGTCAAAAGCCAAAACCTGTTTCTTCTCAAAACTTGGAACATGTTCCTGGTGCAGATGCAGCTGTGCAGGTAATGCTGCTACACCCAGCAGTGCCGATGGCTCTCAGAGCTGATATGGAGCAAGGCTGGCAGAGATGAGGACAAGAAAATACTGCTGAGTTTCTCTCCTGCCCCGTCCTCTGCTCTGGCCACATGTGTCTCTGCTATGGGGCACAGCTCAGAAGTTGCTTTGGCTGGGGTCTGGAGCGGAGGGGATCAGAGTTATTGGTCAGGGTGAGTTTACCCATCCACTTCCCCATAAGCAGCCATCAGGGTGGGAAGAAAGGGTCAGGGAGAGGAGAGAAAGGATGGGGATTAACTAATGAAAACACTTTGTGAAGTGTTTTAAGTGAGCCCTTGTCTGTTATTGTTGCAGAAAGATGGAGCTGTGACCGTTTCCCAGACTGAACTGCCGGTAGGTAATGTCATCAATATAGGCCCTAAAGGCTCAGCAGCACCTCTGCTGGAGACTGATGAGGAGGGGGATTTGCATCCTGTGTACAGAGGAGCTTCAAATGTTTTCCGTATCCGTCTGCTTTGTATAGATGAGAAGTATGAAACTAGGTAAGTGTAGAGGAAGAGTCACTGCTTTCCCATTAATAACTATTTTCAAGGTTATGTTTTCAAGACAAATCAGAAAGTGACAGCACCTGCAGTGGTTAGAGGGGATTTTTTTCTGACCTCTTTCTTGTCTGCTTCTTTTATCTTCAGTAATAACATTTCAGTCTCCACTTGCAACTTCGTAGCTCTTACAGGTCTGTGGGGGCAAAATGTGAAGAATTCATTTTTGTTGGAAAAAATACGAGTTGAGGTTGTGGAAAAAGGCTGCTGTTTCCTGCTAGAGAGACACTCATTCTGAAGCTGGCTAGATGCAGGAAGGGCTACATGTTGCAGTAGTTCTCATCTCATTACATGGGGCAATAAAGCTGTTCTTAGCTCTGCAGGTAAATGTTCCCATTCTAAACACTTTCTCCAGTCACTGAAAGAAATTCTGTTTTCTGGAATCCTCTACACCTAGGGGAGAGAAAGGAATTTTCTCTTAACACAATTGCTGCTGCTGACCTCACACTTAGATCCTGGTGGATTAGAATAGGGCTATAAATGGGGTTTAAACGTTTTTTTCTAAAATTTCTCTCCACACTTGAATACTTTCAACCACATCAGCAGAAACTTCTCCAGGAACCTTTTTCCTTTTCAGTGTGGCGGTAGAAAGGAAGATACAGGCTAGATGAAGCAGCTGAGCACACCCAGGATCTTCCATGCTTTCAAATCCATGTCATATCTGCCGACAGCAGGCGTCGGGAGTAAGGGCTTGATAGATGAGTTAAACATGTGTAGTACAGTTTGAAAAAAACATGTCTACTCAGTCATTAGTGAGTAGCAACTTCTGAACTCTGGCTTAAAAGAAGTGTAAGAATAAACTTCACTGAGAAGAAAAATGAGCATTCATTGAAAACTGGTTCTGTTTATTGAGCGGTTTCTTGATTAAGGAGGGCACCTACCCAAGGGGATCAAACACTGAATCTGTTGCAAATGCAAATACACAAAATTACCAAAACAAAGTAAAGACATTGCCTTTTGTGTACATATTTCCCAAGTGATATACTCAGTAACAGAGCTTGTTTGTTAAGAACTAGTTTAATTAATGAAGTGCAGGAAGTCAACATAGGAGATCTGTGTTGTACTTAGAAACACTGACCAACTAATGTGTGATAAGAACAATTGCACTGCCAAGAAGACTGTGCCAGAACAGTTAATTGAGGGACACTCTAGTGTAAAAATTTAAGCAAGATACATATTGCAGAATAAGAAAGCTTTGTATTAAAATACTAGTGAGGCAAGGGGTTTGCTCTGGAATGATTCTATCATACTGAAACAGCAGTTCAGAGCTTTACTAGAGATTTATTGTCAGTAAATAATCTCACTGTAGATTTCTTGAGTTCTCTGCTCATGGTTTCCTGCTTAGGATAAGGATTGGCCTGTTTTTTGCCTCCTGAGCTCTGTGCTTTGTTGGCTGTTTCTGTTCAAGAAATTTCTCGCTGCATTTATCATTCAGTGCTGTGCTTCCAGTTTTTTTTACCTGGAGACATCTGTGGAGCAGTGTGGATTACAAGATGGGTATCTGGAGGAGACAGCATTCCTATCTGAAGACTTTTCCCGAAGATTACCTCATGCAGAGCTGAGAAATCTGTAGATTGTGGTGTTTTCAGACATTTTGCTTGTATGGTTCTCTGGCTTGCCTTTGCTTGATCCACCTGCCTGTAGAAGAAATATTAGCAAAGCAAATACATGTAAAGGAGGGCACAAGGTGATGCTGGCTGCAGCCTGGAAACTTGTCCTGAGGGAGGTCCTGCTGGCCTTGCACAGCATGGACCCAGAAATAGCAGTTGGCTTGAAGTGTAGGTGTGATTGCATCTTACCCCTGAGGGAAGTTTGCTCCTTGGGAGTTGTTACCCACTAAAGCTGCTAAATGTTTCCATCTCCTAAACCCAGGCTGTTATGTGGCTTGTTAGTGCATTGAGAGTGACATGTGAAGGAACTGAACTACTGGCTTATCTGCTGATACTTTATATTTTTCTAAGCCCCCTGAAAAATCTCCCACCTCAATTCTTGCGGTCCTTGCTGCCAACAAGATCCTGGATACCAGAGAGAAAATTACAATGCAGTATAGTTGCAATGGCATTTTCCTTTTCCTTGAATAGCTGTTCTGTTAACTAGTCTTAGTTATGTATTATATAGGTGCATATCTAATGCTGCAATCCTGATCTGTACTTGCAGCTTTACGTTTGCATTCGGGCATAGATATTGCAATTAGAAATTATTTCTCTTTTAAGTAATATTATTGAAGAGGTAATTAAAGGGAGCTTAATTGGAGTTCTGAAAGGAGGAGAGGATTTATCAGTATTAATAAGGTAACAGATATCTATATGAATTTCTTCAAAAGATACGTCTTGTGTGGGGGAAAAGTGTTTTATGAAATTTCAGCACAGCTGGGTTTTGAGTTCTTTGATAGCCTTACACATGGGGGAAACAGCAGGGCTTTGGTGAGATTTCTCAAGTCTTTTTAAACTGAAATGTCACAATTTGCTGTCACCATGGAAAAGAGACTGGGACAGCACTAAGTCAGTGGGTGAAAGTGAAAAGTGTTTAAAAACAGTTCTAAGTATTCATGTTCCTGTTAGTCTGTCAGAGCACATCAGGCAAGTTTTCCTGAGTGGAAAGTCACTGAGCCCTTGGTGGCTGAAAATACTGTAGAACATAGCAGCAACTGTTTGTAACCTGAAGTAATATTTGCTATATACTAATGCTGCTGTGATAGTCCAGGAATGGCTTCTGAGGAGCTGGAGTCAACAACATGAGAGCCAGTGTTTTGTTAGTTCCTCCCCCTGCCCTTTTAGTGAGGAGCCTCATGTATTATGTCAAACATCCTGGTTATTCTTGTTAATAATGATGCTTTAAGCACTAGAAATCAGAAATTGCTGTGCAGCATGCAACATCAACAGTTGGTTATTGATGATCTATCGGGATTGTCCGATCAGCTCTGAATAAATGCTCCTGCACTTGCAGGGATGTCATAGTGTGTCAGATCATTCTGATATGCGCTTTATTTGCCAATATTTGCTCTTGGTTGCAGGTCGCTGGATTTTTTGCATTATGCTTTCAACGTTTTCCCAGTGAGTATAACAAAAGTTGGAATGATTTTTTGTGGTGGGACAGCAGTGCAGCCGGCAGCCAGGGGATGTGGGTCTACTGCTCCAGTGAGTCTGCCCCACATGAGTGTGTTGGGCCTGGTTACCCTGGGCTGAGCTACTCTCTTCCTTGGCTGCTTCTGGACTTCATGGAATGTATACCTAAGTCCTCTGTTTATCCTAGAATGGTTTGGGTTGGAAAGGAACTTGGAAATCATCCAGTATCACCCACCCCTGCCATAGGCAGGACACCTTCCACTAGACCAGATTCCTCCAAGCCTTGTCCAGCCTGGGCTTGGACTCTTGCAGTGATGGAGCAGCCACATCTTCTCTGGGCAACCTGTGCCAGGGCCTCCTCACACTCACAGGGAAGATTTTTTCTGTACAATGTAATCTAAACCTGCTCTCTGTCAGTGTGAAGGCATTTCCCTGCCACTATGTGCTCTTGTAAATGGTCTCCCTAGTTTATGTTCCGTAGGGACTTCTCTAAGATGCAGATTTAGAAAAAGAAATGCTTCAAACTCCTTTAAAACCATGTACAGATTCAGACTGTTCCTACATTAAAAACAAAATCAGCAAAATTTATTAAAGGAGATGGAGTTAAAGCCTATAAAACAGTGGTATTAAGGAGATTCATAATATTTACCTAGAGACTGAACTGTGGCACTGTGGATTCACAGTGCAGTAGCTATTTCCCACTCATGCCCTGTGTGATCCCTCTGTCTGAGGTAACAAAGTCCACTTTCTAAGACTTTCTTAATGCACATCAGTGTTGTAAAGTCATGTCATAAAGCACTGCATGGCAGTGTGCCTTGGAGACAGGCTGTCTTGGCCCTAAGAACCAGCACACTCAAAAACACTGCTTACCACCAAAGGAAGTTCCCAGAAAGCATTTCAAATTTACATAATTTATCCATCCAGAAATGTCAGTTATGAAATAAAATGCCACGTTGGAATCCCTAGATGTAGTAAGGAAGGTTCATCCCATAGTTTGCTTAAAGTGAAGCCATTTCTGAGCTGTCAGTTCCTTGGTGCTGGCCCGGCAGAGCAGTGCTTGGTGGTGTGCAGTGTAAACCCTGTATTCAGACACCTAAGGGCTGTCTGTCCCCTCAGAGGGCTTTGGGTGAAGCTTAGAGAACACTTTTGTTGCCTGCCAATGTCTTTCAGGACAGAGACTTGTGTGTCATCCTGGTGCCACATCATGTCCCAGAGTTCCCCCTGATCCGGAGCTTTGTTCGGGCTGTCCCTTCCTGCACTTCCAGGCTGGGTCGGGAGCTGTACGTGTTCCACCGAGCAGGATTGCTCACGTGAGTCATGCCTCAGGATAGCCCTTCTATGCTCTGGGCTGCTGTGGGATGCAACTGCCAGCATTTGTAGGGAGTGTCCTCTCAGTAAAACCCAAGCGCAGTGAGAGGATTCATTTGGGATTTGTGTATACAATACTAAGGTAGGGAAGATGGACATTGGAATAGACCAGTGGCTCCAAGTTCCCTGGTTGTGGGCCAAGGCCAGCAGAGAAACGTAGTGCTGTGTTGACCCTGGGGATGTGGGTCAGGTTGTGTGACACTGGCACCTGATAGCCTAGTGTATGTTTGATTCTTGGAAATCTGCTGTAGCTTTCTTAAGAGAACTGTAATCTTGTGTTTCTGGGACATACAGATCACAGCAGGAGCACTGTTGAGTATCTGTTCTATATAAGTTCTCTTTTATTTTTGGTGTTGAACCATTTATTTCATGCCTTCAGTATCTGTGATGCTGTGAACACTTCTGTTGGCTGAGATATCAGTGAACTGCGACACTAAACCTTTCTTGCTGTGACTTCTCTTGTATGGAATGAGTTTTCCAATGCTTTGCTTGTATATCAAGCCTATTCTAGCCCAAACACCAAGCTTAAATTGTGGCATAGTTAGAGATGTTTTTTTCATTTTGGTCCTAATGTACCTAAATACTGTGTGGTTTTAGCAAAGTACTTCTAGGTTTAATTGTATACCTAATCACCTCTGGTGGTACACAAGTACTTCATGCACCAACTGGCCGGCTACTCTTGGACTGAGGCAGAAGCTTTTTGCCCTAGGATGAAACTTCTCCTTCTGGGTCCTGAGTGAAAATCCAGCTGGCTGGAGAGAGAGCTGCTGGAGTAATTCCTGGTAATCTCAAGCCCAGCTGTTCAGTAATCCACCAGTAGGGTTGGGAGTCATATGTCCTCTTGTGATTTTGGGCCAAGTTCAAGCTGTTATCACAGCTCTTTAAAAAAAAAAGTTACCATCCTGATTACATTGTACATATTCCAAATGACACCAGTCCTTTCATGAAAACAAAACAGGGTCATCAGTAGCATTTTACAAATCCCCCTACAGCTTTGCAGGAAAGTAAGGGAAAATAGCTGCTCACTGAGGTTCAGGATCAGAAAAGCTTTGGGAGAAAGCAGAGTAAGCTTTTGGAAAGTTTCTGCAGAACAAAACCCACAGGGTTCAACAGATACCCTCTTGGAAATAACCAAAATCCATGAAAGTGAAAGATCAACACGTTGTACTTGCACCTATGGCTTTCAAAAGCATGTGAGTGAAAAGGAAGTCAAAGAAAATGGACTAAAAGAAAAATGGGGTAAGAAGAGGGGAATATGAAGATGTGAAAGGGCAAAGTCAGAAAAGGCACAGGCACAAAATGAGCTCTTGATTAGTACAGGTAGTAAAAAGGAATAAGAAAAAGTGTTAAGTACACAAAAAGCAAGAGTGCAGCAAATGGAACTGTGGGTCTGCTACTTAACAGTGTAGGAGAAAAAAATAGCAGATGACAAGGCATAGGCTGAGATTCTTAATGGGTACCTTCCCTCAATTTTCACTAAAAAGCATAATAATAATAGTGTCCTTGTCTCTGAGCAAAGGACTTGAGCATCTAGAATAAGTTAATTCATTGCTGGAAGAGAAACGAGTACAGACCTTGGACAGTCCTTCCTTCTGTTCCATAATCCCAGTGGAGCTGGTGGATCTGCTTATTAAAAAAAAAAAAAAAAAGGCAGTTTCAACTTTTCACATGTTCTGTTTTTGTCATGCTCAAGATGCAGCTCCCTGTAGGCACAGCTGCTTTCCCTGGGGCATGGGTGGGTCAAAGCTGGTGGGCTGGGCTGGGAGCAGTGGGAAGACAGCACACTCGGGCTGCAGAGTGAGCCACAGTCCTCAGCACTGTTGGGTCTTGCAGTCGAGAGTGGAAATGTGTGACAAGCTGCAGAAGCCCAGCTGATGCTTGCTTAGAAGGTCAGAATTAGTTTGTAATTTAGTAACCAAATGTGTGCTTTTGACCACTCAAAAATTGTGAGTGAATTCAGCTGTGAAATTTCTCATAACATACCAGAATCTTGATTTTTTTTTAAGGTACCAGTGCTATTTATTATGCTTGTATTTCACAAGGTGTCTCTCAATGTGACTGAGGCTGAAGAACAGCACATCCACTTTTAAATGGAAAGCCAGAAGAACAGGAATAAAAAGATTATACTACATGAATCACAACTTTTTAGCTGTGGGTGAAAGAACTTATTTCTTGGAACTGAAGCTGTAGTTCAGCTTCTTGAACAGTACTTCACAAGTGTGGGTTCCGTGAGCTGTGTGTATCTAGGAAGGGGTTGATGCCTTTGACATATACTGGGAGATCTCCTCAGCTGCTGTAGACTGTCAGTTTGAAGTGAATTTTCTTCCTAACTGCTAGGTGGGAGATGTTTGGTAACAGTCTGTAAATGAGCTAAGTGCCAGGTTCCTGCTGTCTGTGGGTAGGGTGTCCCATGTCTAGCACAGGCATTCTGGTACTAAGTCACTACTGTGTCAATACAAACTGGCACTCCATGCTTAGCAGAGGTGTGGCAGTCATGTAAGTTTATCCTAGTGTTACTGCTTGAGGCACCAAGGCCTAATGCAAAAATTAGTAATTTTGTTCTTGGAGAAATTTATGTTCCTGCTTTACTTTGTACCTGACAGCTGGCTCAGTTATATTTTCTCTGTGCTTTTCTCATTTTTTCTTGCCTTTCCCTGTTTTAATTTATCTCTTTTCCCCATGTGCCGCGATGTTCAGCTACAGATTCCACATTCATTTTATGGTTCTTTGCTTCCCTTTATTGCTGACTTTTACTCACTTGAAGACAAGTGATACCTGGGTTTATAGATTAGACTGAGTGTTTAATAGCAGATAAAGCAAGATTCTGGAGTTGTCTCAAGTAGATGCTCTGATCTTTTCTATAACTATGCAATAAGTTCTTATCTGCCTTCGGAACAAATGTCATTTAGCAATCTGCTACAATTTCTGAATGGTGTTGTTGGTACTTGTGAGGGGTGTGTTGTCTTAAGCTTGGCAGTTGTCCTTATTTTGTCACAGAGTCAACTTTAATTCTTTTTTTTTTTGTCCTTTTTTAGGTCATTTAATGTAAGAAAAGCAGCAACCAGTGACCTACAGGGTGTCAAAGTGCTCCTTAAAACTCTTAGCTTGAATGAAAGGATATGGAATGACTCAAAGATATTCACTGAGGCTCGAAGGGATCCAGTGAGTATTTTTTGCTGATATGTGTTCATCTCTGTCCTAAGATTAGGACTTAACCCAGGACTGAAGCAGTAGCTGCGCTTGTAGCACTCTTGCAGCAGCTGTACCCAAACTGAAATGTCGGTGAGGAAAGGTCTGTGTGGTCCAGAGTCCAGCCACACACCTGGCTCAAACAGGACCCTCTTGGGGAGCAGGCTGGTTAAACTGGGATGGTGCCTGGGAGCTGCACTGGGAGGAGAGTGTTTTAACTGGGATTCTGTGGTGAAATGCACAGTTACCATTAGAAAGAGATTCTATTGAAACTGGAAATGTACATGTGTTGCCTTTACCTTGCAGGATGGGATGCCAGTACAGGCTTTTGTAGCAGAAGTTTTGGATCAGATCGTTGGTGTTTCTGTCACTAGGGATGAAATGGTAAATTCAGTTTGTGTTCCACTGAGCTCTGTGGTGCTTGGTGCTCACAATAAGGTTGAATTGTGTGCTTGGCACTGTACTTGTGCCTAATAAAGTATCTGTAAAAACACTCCTTGTAGAATCTGTCTAGTCTATGCCCACTGTATTATTTCTCTGCTCATAGATAATGATTGACACACAGATGAAAAAAAATTATCCTGTTACTTTCAAGAAGCTGCTCCTATGTCCTGAAAGTTTTCCTCCTGCACTTTTTTGTGCTTTAGCACAAAGCCATTCTGCCTCTAAATGTGTTTAATCACCTCTTTCACTTTTACTTTCCAAGTCAATAAGCAGCTTTGCCACAAATCCTGCAAAGAGCAGTAATTCTTCTAGATTTGCTTTCATAACTTTTTTTGTCCAGTAGTAGAGTCTTAAGTGATTGTGAATCATGTACTTGAAAACAAAAGCCTATTCCCTGATGGAGTAAAAAAAGACATTGCACATTATAATTGAATAGTAAACATTCTCCAAGTATTACTTTTGTGGCATTCTGCTAGGACTGAAAAGGTGGATTTTAGGTTGTTCAGCAGTTCTAATGCTTAGTTTTTACAACAGAACAGTCACTCCTGATTCTGAGAGTAATTATCTTGATTATATATTAAGAGCTAAGAGGATAGATTGAGTGCATAATGTGCAAAAATGTCAGTTTATCACTTCAACAGGGAAGGTTTGTCAGAGGGCATTTCTTACAGAGCTCTGCTCTGTGGAATTCCCTTTTTCAACTGGAGTTTGATGAGAGGGACAGCCTGGACTTCTGTGCCCTGAATGCAGAAAAGCAGGTAGGGTTTTTTTTCTCCCACCTTGGATGTCTGTTAATTTGTATCAGGCATTGTGGGATAAGGGTCAGGTGTGCATTCCTTGTAAATAAGGGCAAGCTGCAAGAAGAGGTTTTGATACAATGAAAAGATTTTAAAGAAAAATCTGTTCAGTCAATGCCCTCAAGTGAGGACAGCTCTCAATTGATTTCAGTTTTCAAATGTAGTTCCCTGATTGCTAGGAAGTGACTCATTGGTTGGTATTCGCTAAAATCCTGTCAAGGTAGCTGCTGATTACTGCTGACTCACAAATTCCTAATATTCCAGGATATTGATTATATTCGATCACATTACAATATTGAGGACTTCATTCATTTTAATTACTACCTGCAAGAGGAACACGGACATCTTTGCCACTTTGTCTTGAATCCTGTATTTCATCACTATACAAAATACTTTCTAAAGGAGATTCTTCGCTTGGGTCACAAATCTTCTCTTTACTACCCTATTTATCCAGAATATGTGGAGGGCAAGGTAAGGAGAGTGTGATTAGTATTTCTTGTATTAAATATTGCCATATTTTCTCACTTTATTTTTTCTTTGCATCCATGAATGACTGCAAACAGTGATTTTTCTTGTCAATCTGCAGCAAACTGTACCTTCTTTTCTTCCTGCCTGATGTATTCTGAACCTGTGGACACAGCTTTTGCATAGCAAGGCTGATCCATGGTGTCCACTGGTGTCCTCAGGAAGTGTGGTGGGGAGAAGTGTGGTCTTGGCTCCCTGCCCAGCACAAGGGTAATGTAGCCTGGGTAAATGCAAGGGGATCATCTTGTACACATCCAGGTGGCTTATAAAAACCCTTCCAAAGGGATTCAGGTACTCTAGACTGTGTTTCACCAAAAGTCAGTGGGAATTGGGCATCTCATTGGCTTTTGAAGGGGGGACTTGTGTTCCTGCAAGTGTCATGGGAGAACTGTAAGAACTGAACTTCCAATGGAGAAAATCCATTTCTGGGAAGAGCATAATTCAGAAGCACTCACACATGTGATTTGTCATCAGTCTCATGTCAGAAAAGGGAACAAAAGGTAAAATTTGCAAGCTGTCTGAAGCTGCTGTCTGTCCTAGGCAGTGAACCGTGCTCCTGGCACCACTGATGGAAACACACAGTGCATCCCGATGTCAGTTCATCCATTGGTTGTACCTGGCTGTCTTGAGACTAATGGAATTTTCCCCTCGAGGCTGGCCACCAGCTCGGGCTTCTGCCTGGCTGGCTGGACTGGGCACCTGGTGTTTAGATGGTGACTGAGATTGGTTCTGTTCTTGGTGACTTGGGTGTTTTTGAAACCACCACTGGCTTTCACATGGAAACTGTTTGACAGGTTAGACTTTGGGTACATTTGCAGAAGGATGTGTTTTCCCATGCACTTTTGTGGAGTTCTAAGTGTTCCCATGAGGAACCAATGTTCCTGTGTAGCATTAGGCTCTCAGATGCTGAAGAGGCACTCACAAAAATGCATTTAATGGCACTGGATGGAAGAGAAACTAAATCTTACCAGCGATTCCACTTTTGTCTGTTTCCAGGCTACAGAGTTGCTCTAAGTTACTTAAGCTTATCTAATATTATTGTCTAATAAGTGCTAACTTAGTTCTTAGTTCATAGTAACCTCAAGTTTTTAGTATTTGTGTATGAGTGTAATTTAGTTTGCATTAATGTTAATTCTGTATTTCCTGCAATTCTCTTATTTTCTTGCCTTTCATATTGTCAGTTATGCCAAAGGCAGTCATGGTGTAATAGACAGATACAGCTATTTCTAATGATCAAGGCTGTTCAGATGAGCATTAGGTTTTTGTTCATTTCAAATTTCTGACAGTTTATTAACATTTATCACTTGGATGAACCAGACATTTCAGATGGTATAGAATTTTTGTATAAATTCATATCCGTTCCTTGCCAGGTGAGCAAAGGTTAGCAGTGAGTAGATAATAACACAGCTTAATGAGGTCAAATCAAGCTGATTCATAATCACTATGGAGAAAAATATCCTCCTGGGGAAAATACTTGTGATGAAAAATCCCATAAACCAAACCGCTTGTTTATCTGTCATTCCCACAGAGATAGCAATGTAATTACTCTCATAATTATCTTCATTAGTGTCAGGAATTATCTGCAATTCATTTCTCTGCTCTGAGTATGTTTGTTTCTTTGCTGATTTTTGTCTTGGATTTAGCCAACAGAACTAAGAATTGTGTTTTTGTGAAGCTGTGCAGCAGACATCTGTGGTGCACTGCTCTGACATTCTCTCTGCTCAAATATGGATTGGTGTATTTTAGTTCCAGCATCCCTGTGCTCATTCCCTGACATCTGCCCTTCATTACATGGCTCCCGTGCGGCCGAGACGACAGATTGTCTATCCTCTGCAAGGACTTGGCGTAAACGCTCCGTCAGAGCAAGTCTCCAAGGATCAGGTGGGTAACAGCAGTGGCAGCAGGCAGGAGGCACAGTGCCAGCTTGTGTGGGGCCTGGCAGATGGGCTGGCGTTAACCTCCCAGTGCTCATGGGCTGCTCCTTAATTACAGCAGCCAGGCTGGCTGGCCAATCCTGCTCTGCTGCCACGCCCAGCTGGGCTGGGCCTGTAGCCTGGCACATGTGGCAGCCGCTGGAGCAGAGCCCTTCCCACTTCCCATCGTGCTGACACGATGGCTTTGTCATGGCCTCCCGTGTCTTCTAAATGGCCTGCCTGCTGCTGAGCCCTTTCTTCTGCTAGCTTTATTTAGGTGTCATGCTCTGCAGGTGGAAAAAAGACAATGTCACGATGTTGACTTTTTCTATAGAGATTGCTTCAGTCCCAAAGTTAGGTTTATTTATTTTTCAGTCCCAAAGTCTGGTTTCTTCCATGCACAAGATACCCTTAAAACACCAAGTGACTTAACAGCAAAGGAAAAGGTTGTTTTCACTAGCAAATGGTTTTACTTGGAAAGAACTGGTGCAGCCTGGAGGTTCTAAATGAAAAGTCTCTTAAAATTTCATTTTTAAAATAACTTACACCCATTCTCTTGCATTTTTTAAGTAACTGAAATTTGGCATGAAGGTGATTCCTCAAAAGAGTAACTAGTGAAGCTGAAATATTAGGAAAAAAACAATTGGTGATGGATTCTCTCAGTAGGTAGTCGTAATTTTGTGGAGAAACATAGGGAGCTTTATGTCTGTCTACTATCTTCCAGTTGGCTGAGATGGGCTTCCATATATTTTTAGAGCTGTCCTTTTCTAAGTTAGTAGGTTTTGGCACCCAAAACTCTTAATTAGGCAGCAGCTGACAAAGCGAAATCCAGAACATGGTTAAGACTGTTGGTCTGGGTTTGGCTTTGTTCAACAGCCTTCCCTTCATATGCACTTCCCTGCCTTTCTCTTCTCTGCAGAATGAACTCTGATGCTTTTCTTTAAACTGCTTCTTATTCTTAATCTTTAAAGTGATTCTTCTTTTCCAAAAAAGGCTAATCTTAGCATTTTTGTTGAAGGTGGAAAATCACATACATCCTGTGTTTGAAAAATTTGCAAATCTTTTGTCTGCTCATGTTCTTTCTGAGGTTTTCTGAGCTTCTCTGTAGGTAGTGGCATAATGGTTTGAAATCTCAAATTCAAATTTGTATTCAGTAGAATGTGTGAAATTTTTGCTAAGAAGTTGTACTGGAAAAACCCCAACTCAAGGCCAGCCAAGTATCTATTTTTCTGCCTCTGCATGAATTACAGATTTTTTGACAGACTGTGCTCTATCAGAATGGACATCTGGGGCTAAGTGCTGGGTTGTAACTTGAGGATAAAGCTAGTCTGCTGCTGTTTCTGGCTTCTCTGAAATACCAAGAACTTGAAACCATGTAAAGCTAAATTGACTCTTCTGTTGAGTGAATGAAGCGACCTTTGGCCACCCTATGTTGGGAAGTTGTGTAACATAAGGAGCAGCCTGCCATGGGAAACTCGGTGTACTCATGAGTAAGGAGGTGGTGCTGCTTTTAGACCTTGGGTTGAAGCCAGGCACAAGGCACTTGCCCTCTCTCTGCTCAGATGCCTCGTAAAGGAAGATTGATCCCCATCAATGATCTTGCACTACCTTGCCAAATACTGTAGTGAAGTTACAAACAAACTGAGGTGTGTCTTATAAATTAATACAACAGAGTTTCAGTAGGCACAATATTCTCGTTCTGCCTTTTTGTAGTGATTAAAAGGCCTCTCAGACCTACTGTAAACAGTAAGGTGCAATCTGTGAGGCAGAGAACAACCTGTCTCACCAAGGAGATAAATGTGCTAGGTCTGCAGAATGGAAAGGCTGAGAAGTGTCACCTTATGAAATACAGTAAGACAAGGTGAAACACATTTTGATTGTAGAAGATGCTAATGGGCTGGGAAGTGAGGGAAAAAGGACATGGGAGAACAATGTTGTGAAGAAAGTGTGGAGAAGAGAGGGAGAAAGGTAAAAGGCAGACAAAGAGTCTGGAGTAGGAATTAGTGGGAAGACATCTGAGACCAACACCTGCAGAGGAGTAAGGAGAAAATGTCTCCTATCATCTTTGTTTTGGTGGTTTCAAACGAGATCAGGGTAGGATCTTGCAAGATGTTTAGACTGGGCAAGCAGGGATTCCAAGCATTTGAGACCGCTCCTTATTTCTTTATCCCATGTCTCTATCCCAGCTCACCAAGCTGGTTTAAACCGAGGGGGCATTGCTCTCTCCTATTGGAAAGCAGCTCCTCTAGAGGTGAATCTGTGCCCACTTTGTTCCCATGAGCTGGAGGGCAGGTTATCACTATAATTGCTGCTTTAGAGTGCTCTGCAGTAGTGGCAGGATTTGTCACATGAACTACAGGATGAGGATTTTAAATGCAAGTTGATTTCAGAAATGTAAAGTTTTCATTGATTGCCTGGCCTGATTGGTTGCTTGAGTATCTGTTGCTGCTAATGGGGATAATGTGGTGATATTCTTGCTTTGATACCTCTAAGATGCCCCTTGATAACTAGTAATCAACAAATCAACATCTGCCTCTCATCTGTTACTTTTTCAGCTGCCTTCCTCTTGTTCCAGCCCTTCTCAAGCTCTTGCTCCCCTTTTCTAGCTGCAGAGTGTCTTTTTCCCCAGTAAGAGCTTGGGGCTGAGCAGCTCAACCATTCTATGTGGGGGCGCAGCTCCTGATTTGTGTGTGGGTGTCTGTGAGCTGTCAGCAGCTCTGTATCAGCGAGTGTTGGTGGGAGCTCTGGGGCTCCATCAGTCGCTGTTTCCTCAGTGCATCCCAGCCTGCTTAGGGCATGAAGGGAATTCACTCATAGATACAGAGCCAGGGCATGCACAGGCGCTTTCCTGCTTTCTTCTTCCAAAGCTAGAAGAGAAACCATCAATCTAAACCACAGAAGCTCTGCTCTCAACTAATTCCTCAGCACTGCCAGTCCACATGGATCTCACCTGTGCTGAAGAGGTGCTTTTCCTGCAGGTCTGGATCAGTTGTTACAGAGAGATGAGCACAATGTGTGGCAACTTGTTCTTGTCCCTCTGTCAACCCTCTGTATTCTTCTGTAGTGTCTGAAAAAAACACCAAAGGGGAAGTGCCATGTGTTACTCTCCCATGGATTCCTGGCCTACTCCCTCCTGTCTCATCCAGGGACTGTGAGCTGGGTCTTGTGGTTTTAAAGGAAGCATAGATCTTTCCTCCCATGGGCTCTCTGGCAGAGCTGGATGTCAGCTGGAGAAAGGTATTCCTAAACTCCAGGAACTTACCCTGTAACTCCACAGCCAACTGTTACCTGTGTGGCCATTTACCTGCAGTTCTCCACTCCTCCTGTTCTCTCCAGGCCCTTGTGGCATTTCCTCTGGTTCACTCTTGTTTTTGGTTTGAGATAGGCTTTTGGTGTGTGTTGTGGCTTATTGGTAAAATGACTATGACTCTGGAGAAATTCAGAGCTTAGGAGCTCTCCCTGCTCCTCCCCTGTTTGCCGTCCTTTTCATGAATGGTTTGCCATAGGTTTTAAGGCTGTCACTTGTTTTTTCACTTATTCTCTTAAACTACAGCTCTGTGCTGCTTCATCTTTTGCCTCAGAAACCCTGTCACCATCCCCAAGCTGTGGTTCTATTTCCTGAAGGGCTGTAAATTCTTCCTTACTTCTTCTTATGCTTTGAGATTGGAAATACATTTTGCTGCTGATTTTGTGTGTCTGTTTCTACCAAACTGTCTCCCGTTTCTCTGTGGAAGAGATTTGGATAAGTTGGGTAAGACTAGTCTGAGAAGGCACAAAGCAGGAGATGTTAATCTTGCCTCCCCTTAGATCTCCCACTGAAGCCCTCTGGAATGACACTGTTCCTGATTTGTATCAGGTCCTGAGGTATCCAGACTTTACGATACCTGTTGAGCAGCAAGTGTGGCAGAGGTGCTGCATCTTGGCTCAGAATTGCATCTGCCACATGTCTGCTATGCTAGGGTTCAGGGCACAGACCTGACAGAGCTCCTGCCTACTCATTAGAGCAAATACTTTTACAGCTGTGCCAAAGCAAAAGGAAATCTCTAATTTTTGTATTCTGGATCAGCAACCAGTGCTGACATGCCAACTGGCAGGAGATCCAAAGATCCAAACTCTTAATTCCCTCAGAGTTGAAACAGATTATATTGTTATTCTGGTTTGTGCATCTGTCAGTCACTGCAGTCATGGTACATGCAAAACAGTCAGTTACAACAGAATCCTGAATATCTTATAAAGTGCTGCTGGCCTTCACGATGCATGTCATTATTGGTGGAGTAGAAAACTACAGGTAATGAAATAATTCTTAATTATTTCTTCATAAATAAACAATTTATAAACTTGTTTGCGCTCTCACCATCTGGGAGCATTCTGTTCTACAGCTGCTTCATGTAATTATCAGTGTAAGGGAAGAATAGGTGATATAATTAACAAGAATAACTGGTCCACAATGAAGAACAAAAATGGCACACATCTGTGGAATTATTTCCTTTTTTGCCCTTTTATTATTTTTCATGCTATTGGGTTTATTATGATTTTATTTTATGGCTGCATTCAAGCTGTCAGGCCCTATTGCAGTTTAGAATTGTTTTTTCTGCTCCAGCTTATAAAAAGACAGAACAGTTGCTGAAGCCCATGAAGTGTTGTATAAATTTAGTTAGTTCAGTGTAATGTTCAAATAGAAAATGGAGGCCAAAACACTGCAAAGTCAACAGTTTCCAGTACACATGTGGTGGTATTTTTGTGTGTTTGTCTGATTCCATGATGATGGTTATGGTAAAAGCTATGAGTAAATGGGCCAAAACCAGTTTAAAATAATAATTAAAACAAGAACATGAGAGGAAAACACATCCTTGCTTTTAGATTTATCTTAGAAATTGTTCCATTGTTCACAACTACATACTCAAATGACTTGTGAATGTAGGAGCCATCCTGGATGATTCTCTGTTCTCTTGAGCTTTTTATGTCCATTATAAAATTGCAAGACTTTAAAAGAGTATCTATTTACCATGTTTTGTAAAAAGAAGAGGAGAAATTATCTATCAGGTAAAACCAGAAGCAAAATCTGAAACTGTTTTGAACTTGATAAACTTTCTCTTGAGGTGAAGCATTCTTAAAAAACAAAAATGAAACTGATCTATAGGAGTGTTTGTACAGAAAACTTATCTGTAGATGCTGGTATCCCCTCCAATAAACTCCTGGGGCTCTACTTTCTTTACTCACTCTCTGTGGCTTCTACTTTCTGGTGTTTAGATCAGTTCATTACCAGCTGTCTGAACCTTTCACTAGTGCCCAGACTGAGCACAAGCCTTTATCTTGACCTGTGCAGGCAGAAGAATAGAAAAGACTCAGAATTGATAGTTTGACTATTAACAAAACTTTGCTGTCCAGTCCCAGACAGTCCACAGTGCACAGCTTGAAAATTGTAGCTCAGTTGCAATTCAAAGGTAATAAAAACAAGGACTTAAAATCAAATTGTAAAACACGGGGGAGAAGCTGCCACAGAACAGTCTGTTCTGAGCAAACAAAGCTCTTTGCTTCCGACTGCAGTTGAGAGTGCAAACTGCACGGTTTGTCACCTTGTGTGTCCACAGAAAAATGTCAAGAAGGTGGAGAGGGACAGGCACAAATTCTGTGAAGCACCAGAGCCTCTGCTTTGAAGTGTATGCCCATCCTGGGCACCGGCCGTTCCCTGGTCTGGTCTTCAGGCACGGCCACAGGAACAGCCAGCTCTGCTCCTGGAGGTGTTTCTGGAACAGTAGTGCCTGGAGTAACTCAGGGGAAGGAGTCACTGCTATTTTACCCTCTATCTGCCTTGAAGCTAAGTGTGTGCTGGTTTGGTAGAATACCTGTAGCAAATAAAGGTTTATTCTGGCAATTTCAGTTCTATTTATGTGCAGTTGAAGCACTAGAATGTACTGAATATGGCTAAAATATGGAAGGTTTTTCGGGATTCGGGGTTTATTTTCATCATTAGGCCTTTACTAAGATAAAGAGCAAATATAGCAGAGAGCTTAGATGGGCAAGAGAATTCCCTGCATTTTAAATATCAAGGTTCATGTATCAAAGTCAAAATGTCAGAGTTCTTTCGTGTTACAATTTGTGAGCACTGGGATTACAAACAAAGGCTTGGTGTGGATAGTTTTCACTAACTAGGGGAGTAGTATTAATTTTTAAAGCAGTAACTGTTGCTTAAGATGTTCATGTGCTTGAGTAATGAATTTTTAATGCTTTTGTAGTATGTGTATGGATGAAAATCCATTATTTATTGTTCTTTCCCTTGACTGGTGAAGGTGATGGTTTTATGGCACCAGTAGGCACACAAACGGGCGTTCTGAAGTGAGGCTGCTAACAAATTTCCTCACTGTAAATATCAGTGGGGTTTGTGCAATGCTGCCATTACATTTTGTTTGGAAGGCTGAGTGTCACACCGTTATGGGAGGCAGCAGATGGCATCATTAACAGGAATGTTTACCACATATGTGCATGTGTGAAATTAAAAGTAAGATGACCTAACTTTGTTTTGAAAGCATGGTGTCAGTGCTGTACAGGTGTTAAAGACATTTGCAGTAAACTGAAATGGGCACTTTTGCTTACGAACAGGTTAGACTTGGCTTAAAGCTTTTTCAAAGCTGTTTGTTAGATTGATAATTCCAGTTTATAAGGAGGAAACAGATATTTTTGCTACAGAAAGGTAATGTTTATCGTTAAAAAGGGGAGAAGTATGTCTGCTTTCCCTAAAACATTATTTGCTGACCCTACAAATCAATCACCCCTCATATCCTGGGCTATTATTTGTTACCTTGTGTTCATTATTTTATGTATGAAATGTTATGATTTTTATTCTATTTTTTCAAAACTTTTAATTTTATACCTCTCTTATGTTTTTCAGTGAGTTCAATATATTTGAATTGCTGCTTCTGTTGCCCTGAGTCTGTACGTTAGGTGCCTGTGCCTTCTCTTGCTTTGGCTCCACTCTGTTGCTGGTGTGTTTGTGTGTGTGTGGGCAGCTGTGTCTGCAGGCTGGCTCAGTGTGCCCAGAGACCAGAGCAAGCTGCCCCTTGTCTGCTGTTCCTGTGCTCAGGTCAGGGGTCCCTATAGGGCTCCTTTCCCCAGGGACTGCCAAGGGAAAGGCTTCTCTCTCAGAGGGATGTGGAGCTTATGGGGTCAGTCCTTGGCCAAAGCCCAGGTTTGTATTTGCCATTCTCTTTCCTTCTGCTTTGAAGAATAAGCCATGAACAGGTGACCTGGGAAAGCAATGACTGCTGTCAGAGGACTAGAGCCAGCCATGTGCTATACCCTCTTGCCAGCTTGAATGCTTTGATTAAATTCCTATGCCTTCCTGTCCTTCCCTTTCTTCCCAGAAAAATGGGGGAGAACTGAGCTCTCTGAAAGTGGTGCCATTCTGAGTTCATTTCTTTGGCCTTTGAAGCAGAGCAGCAAGCAATAATCAGGTCCTTACATGAGTTTAAACTGCCCAAGCCTCTCTGGGCTGGGGATCCAAATGTCAGTGCTCAAAGGGAAGAAGAGCATCTTTTTACCATGGTAACAGTGGTTCTGTGAGGAAATTAAATAGATGTGTCCATGCTCTGCTCTCTTCTGCTGCTGGTTGGAGTTAAGCAGAAAATCCCTGGTTTCATTTGGAGCCCTAGGGACTGGTATATGATTGGTTATCAATATAGAGGTGGCTTTTTCCAGAAGCTGAAGATCGGCAATTACCCACATAGG
This sequence comes from Chloebia gouldiae, assembly GCA_003676055.1. Lineage (NCBI taxonomy): Eukaryota > Metazoa > Chordata > Aves > Passeriformes > Passeridae > Chloebia > Chloebia gouldiae. The sequence goes on along the minus strand of QUSF01000008.1, from coordinate 28,237,982 downwards.
CATAAAATGGTGTAATAATACTGACTTCATTCATAAAGGCTTTGGGGATCTGTGGATGAAAATATTCTGTAAAGGCAAGCTGTTATCTGTCTGAGCCGCAGTCCTAAAGGAGGGTTCTTTGACAAAGATGAAACAATTAAGGCTGCACTCTTCATCACTGTTTCCTTTTCTGTTTTCTTTTGCTTCTGTTTCTGGTGTTTGTATAAATCTGTGAATACTTGGAAACAGTTTTTGAAAACACGTTTGCAGAGATTTCTAATGAGGCTTTTTGGAATGTAGCTAGTATTTAGAAAACAATTCCTAATGCAGGCTGAAAAAGCATGCATTTTCCAATCAGTTTTGTTCATATCGCCTTGGTAAACATTGATGTTTCTTTTTATAACTTGTGGTTCAAATGGAGCTTGAAATTAAAATAGCTGTGTTTGCTCACCTTCTTGTTTGCCCGTTGCTGAGCTCAGCACTACTGTGCTAACAGGTCTGTTAATTGCTTTCGCTGCTTGTGATGGTTTTTGCAGTAACGGTTCAGATAATGCTGATGCTCTAGAGCAGTAACTATCACTGGGATTTCTCAGTAACAAGTGCTGAAGTAAAACAAAATCATTGCAGGCAGATGTAGAATCCCACAAGCCAGAGCTGAGAGGGTTCCTTCAAGTAGTAGTGAGGCATCAGTGAAGATGCCAAGAACATAACAAACAAAGCTGCCCCATGTTTGCCATGCAGTGCCCTGAGAGCCCTGCTGAATGTGGACCACTGCTAGATGCTTGAACTGCAGTCAACACTTCAGTGTGTTTAGCTGGGCAAAACCCAAGTCCTCAGGGTCTAATAAAGTCAAGTCTAAGTTTAACAGCCAGAGTTGATGGCCTTAGAGGCCTTTTCCAAATGAAAGGATTCTGTGGTGCTGAAAACTGTGCAGCATTATGGAGGCTTTGTGTGAGGAGTCCCAGAGAGGAGTGCAGCAGCTCTGACACACCACTTAGTGTTACTACGTTAGACTTTCCAGTGCGCAGTTCAGAACACAATGCTGTTTTCTTCCTGTCAGTGCTAAAATACTTTGTCCAGATTTTTGGTTTTATATTTTTGGGTGTTCAATTTCCATGGTTTTGTTTGTTAGAATGAAGCTCATGTTTGCTATAAACCCTGACCGATTGTGGAACAATTGTTATAAATATATGTAGAAAACCTACAGCTTTCCCAGGGCCCAATGTTTAAAAACTAAAAGGAGCATCAAAATATTCTGGATATGAGTTTGTACCATCAGCATTTAATGTGAAGTCATGGGTAAATTTACCATTAATCCATTCCCAAGGCATGTGCAAAGCAAACAGGAAAGCTGGACATGAAGCTTTATGTGATTGGAAAGTGCAAAGGAAATAATGCATTTGCTGAAACGTAATCAATATTTCATGACTCTTTTTCCATTGGTTGCTTGCGGTAGAAGGATGTGTGAATTCTGCATGCCATAGATAAATCCTGCTCTGGCCCGTGTTGTGTTGTGAAATTGTAAGTGAAGGCCATGGTTCCGTGTAGGATGTGTGTTGTCAGCATCTGGGGGTTGCATCAGCATTTTAACAAGGTCCAGTTTGAAGGCTTGGAGTGATGGCACTGGCTGTCTGTGTGCAGGAATAGCCCCATGGGCTGATGCCAAAGGGCCACCATTGCCCGTGGCCACCCCTGCCAGCTCCTCTGTCCCTCTGTGTCCAGAGGGGAACAGCATAGGGGGTAGGGGTGCCAGTACCCTAAATAATCATTTGATAACCAAAAAAAAAAAAAAATCCTCCTTTCTACATATGCCTTTTCTACCAATAGCAATTAATGCTTTTTAACTTGCATTAGTTAATGATTTCTGGTTTATTTAATAGATTGGATACAAACCAAACATGTTTGTTTGCTATTGACCTATCAATTATGATGTCTGATTTACCCTCTGGGGAATACAGGTAGCCATTTGTCCTGACATTCTGCTAAAATAGGTGGTATTATGGGACCAGTCCACCTAATTCCTCACTCCCTGGGGCCGTTTAGTGTACTTGGAAAGGTGATTTGTGGAGCATGACAGCTGTTGGTGCTGGGGCCGTTGTGTGGGGAACAAAACAGGTTATATTCTGCTCATAGGCTGCCTTTGTGTCACTGATACAGGAGCTGTTTCATAAATTAGACAGCTTTCTCCAGGGAATTGTATTCCTGCTTTCATTGTTGTGGTGCATTAAGATAAACCACCACCACAGCAGTCGAAGGAGATGTTTGAGCTTGGCATTGCCTTGAGGCCTGTTGGGTTTATGCTGTTTGCTGCTGGCATTCCTGCCTATTTTCATTGATTAGGTACATTACAAGTAGTTTCTTTTCATGGTTTTTGCCATTTTATTAATTTATTAAGAGCTGAATTTCAACACAAATATCACTTAATCATTTTCTCCTCCGGAAGGAGGAAAAACTCTTGCTTTTCTAGAAAATTGCATGTCTGTGTGTGCAGCAAAACTCAGCCTGTCAGAATTGCTGTCTGCTGATCCCAGGAATGTGAATACTGAGGTGAGGGCGCAGAGTCCTCCACGCCTGATGGTGGGAGAGCACCACATGTGTCAGAAATGGCAGAGCAACAACTCCTGTAGCTGGGGTATAACCATTTAGTGTGCTATAAGAAATGCAGTCTGAGTTTGATTTTAAGTTGTGGAGGATGTCTGTAATACTTGGCACTGGTTCTTCTCATTTCCTAAAATCTCTTCTAAAGGTGTACACTTCCAGAAAAATATAAAAGGCTTTTTCAGCTTCTGAAATGTGGAATTGTTACAGATGTCGTCTGTATTATTTAATTTACGATTAAAACCTATTTTGCTGGCAGATCCTTGTGTAAGAAGTGTTCAACCATTTCAAGAGCACTGGCTTTAAATGGGATTATTGAGGTTCTCTGTAGGGACTTGCCTGTGTCCTTTGTAAACCTGGTTTGGAGTAGCAGGGTGGCCCTGTCCCTCACCCAGGTATTCTTCACTGTGGACCTGTGCTGGCTGCCATACAGCTGACCACTGTTAAGCAGCCACTCTGGGATGACATACTTTTTGAGATATCTTCTGGAATTTTCCCAGGGCAGTCCAGTCCCTGAGATTGAATCTGGCTCACCACTGGATGTCATCATTACACTGTGGTGAACTGCAGCTCAAAGAACATTTATCTGGCAGTAAAAAAGAATGTTGCCTGACCAAAGGTGATGTTTAATTCTGCCACATTCTGAATGACTTGCTGTGCAGTTATGCCCATGGGGCAAGGGACTGATGCATAATGCTTCATTAATGGAACAGGACAGCGCTCTAGTGAGTTACATGGTGTAGTGGGGCAGTGCTGAAACCTCAGCTGCTGTGGAGCTCCACCACTGCAAAGACGTGGCATTACAGATCTCTTGGGGATCTCAATGTGCTGTGTACTTATTGAGAAGGCCCATATAATTACTACAGCTTTTAAAGAAAGTATTCTTCATCTAGTGAGTTACTCTGTCAGCTGATATATAGAGAATATATTTCTACTGTACTTCCATAGGAGGAATTTAGAGGACTTAATTTTACCAGTGCTGTCTCCTATTTGTAGTAGAGGAAAACCTGTTAGAAGCCTTAGATTTCTTCCTAAGTGCCATAGTAGGAATTTATAGAAGTGTCTGACAAATAACAAAAGTGGCTCCGTTTTGTATTGGTCTTCCCAGTGCATTTATGAACCTGCAGTTACCCATTCTGTGAAATGGGAATATAGGCAACCTAGAGCAGTAGGAAAAATGCAAAGTGTGTTGTATTATGAGATGGAAAGTATTTCCTTGTCTTTCATCAGAAATTTGAAAGCTAAATATAGTCAAGGTGAAAAGAAAAAACAACCTGTCAAATGCAATGTCTTTTGTCTCTTAGCTGCATATTTGTTTTGAGAATCTCTGTTAGGTAGCGAGACCTAGACACGTGGAAAAAAGCCCACATGGACTTTATTCCCCTAGTCAGAATGTGCATGAAGTGGCATGGAAGCTGAAATTAGTAACTACCAATGTGGCAGTAAGATTTGTGATTGAAGTACTAGTCCCAGTGGCACTGAGCTACTCTTTTATTTATGTGACAACTTGGCTTTCCAGGTAGTTGCTCTGTACTTAAGAAAAGAGAGGAATAATTTTGGAAGGGAGTTTTCAATTAAACACACAACCACTCAAAGCATAAATCCCTAATAAATTTACAAGTAAAACTTTCCATAAATAAACCAGCAAGAGTCAAAATTGCTCCAGGAGGTATAAAAATGGCCTTAGCAGTATGTAAATACAAGTTCTTGAGGTGTTCGATAAATGGCAGTGAGTGATAGCAGAGGTAGTGTTTTGGCTTCTCCTGCAAGGATTACAGAGCATCTTGCTCAGGAGAAGCCAGACCATTCAGCTGTTGTAATTATCTGTGGCCTATTAAACACGCACATATTCCACATATTTTAGTACCACTTATCTGGTGCCATGCATAGAAAAATGGTATGAGTCATGTCAGTGAGCCACAAGAAGTTTTGTGTGAATGCAAGGTAATGCATCACTGAAAGTTTAATGATTTCTAGCAGGCTTTGACTATTTTTTAATGCATTTCTATGTCTTACGTATTTATTAACAGCTGAAATATTCTTTGAACCACACAAATCGAAAGCTGGTGCTGGAATCAAAAGTGTGTATCAACACTAGAATTGTTGTGGTTGGTGCATCTGATGTTGGAATCTCCTTTCTGGAAACGCTAATTTTTTGGTAAGTTTTAAATTTTATTTCCTTTGCTGAAAAGGATGTGTTCCCTTTTGTATAACAGGGTTATTTCTTGCATTTAAAGCCTTCCTTGAGTCTGGCTTAATGTCCTGGGTGTTAAATGTCTGAGCACATGTGGATGGAGAGATGGGTGCTGGCATCCTGGATACCTTGGGACTCGCAGGATTCTAACCAACTCCCAGTTGCACGTGGACCCTTGAGACAAAGACATGCTGAAAATGTATGTTGAAAACACCTCAAGTCACTGTGGCCATTGTTATTAAACCTCAGTCTTATGAGGGGACGTGGAGTCAATGGCCCTTGGCATGTGCTCCCAAGCAGTTTAAAGCATTTAAAGCCAGTTGTCCCTGGAGGGATCTCAAACCTGTATGAATCCCCCTTTCCCTAAGTCTAAGACAGGAAAACCTGTGGATGAGTTCTGCTGTTTAACAGTCTTCCCAACACGAGGACAGGGTGCTCTCTCTGATGTCTCACTGTTGTACTCCCCAGGGGTTTACTGGGCAGTCATCCTTTGATGCAGAGTTTAATCACACATACTGGAAGGACTTGCAGAAATGAATATAAAATTCAAAATCTGAACATAATTCTTACAAGATGCAACAAGAACTGAGAGAATTGTCTGGTGCTTTTATGGGGGGGCAGAGAATGGAAAATTCTGCCTTTTTTTCTTTTTTCAGTTAAGCGAGGAGTCTGTATTTCTACAACAACCATTGATAACATCACTAATAATATTTTCAAGTCATCAGGAGAGGAATAAGTTTAAGTGCTTTACAGATGTATTGCTGGAGCAGTGTAGAAAAAACTTTCTGCTTCTTGCCCTTCTCGTAGTTCTTGAATTCCTGTAAAGCATGCCATCTCAAAGTAAATAGTTTCCCCTCATCCTCTTGCTCCCAGCACCTTTTAGGCTTTCAGTTTGACACCAAATTCAGTTAAACCTGTCCTTTAGAGCTTCTAACCCATTTCTCGTTGCTCACCCTGTGCCGTTTGTTGCTGTAATTTCATTATAAAGCACTGTGTGAAGCCAAAGTGTGTTTGTGCTCCAGGTGTGGCAGCTGAGTCTGTCTACAGTGAGCAGGCCTTTGCAGGTGCTGCTCTCGGATCTCCCTCAGCTGAGTCTTTGCAGCCAGTGCTTGAATTTGAACCAAACTCTAGCAGAGTTCCTGCAGGACACATCCTCCTTGAGCTTGTCTTGGCACCTAGCCTCAGAGATGGGGTAGTGCTCACAGAACCACAGAGCCAGCACTTAGTCAGTGTCACAGAATTTATATTAATAGAGATATAAATTTGCGAAAGATTGGGTCTTAATTTTCACATCAGCAGCAAATAGCCTCCTGATCAGTGTGAAGGCCTTTTAAAACAATTCAATTTAATTTACTCATAATTTTCTAATATTCCCTGCAAAGGTTACATGCACTAAAAATAGCTGGACTGAATCAATTTGTGAGCCCTAATGCTTAAAAAGAGGAAGTAGTTTTCTCATCATTATTCTTCATACTTAATTATTTTACATTACCAGTCACCATGGAAACACATAAATGTAATTCACTTACTGATGTGGCAATTATTGGAACTTGATCTTTCAAATGTTTTCAACTTCTGTGAGACTGAAGAGATTCATTTTTCATTAAGCAGAGAAATGACCCTGAGAATGAGCTCTGCTGCCCCGTGGCAGGACGCCTCCCGCTGTGCCATGGGCAGCACATCCCAGGGCACAGTGCCACAGAGCAGCCATGACACCACTACTCACCCACCCAAACTCCAAAGGAGCTTTAGACTTTTCCATGCTGCTTGGGCAGCATGTGCAGGTGTATGTTTTGAGCTGTAGACCTGCTTTTCTTGAGGATGCATGGCGATTTTTTGGTTTTTGCCAGAGGGCCAGGTAACCAGTGGAGGCAGCAGCACTGCAGTAGCAGGGGCAGACATGTTGCCTGGCCAGCTGTTGGTGTGACAGCGGCTCTGGGGGTGCAGATGTGATAGTGGGTGGATTCTTATTTGGTTGGCTGGTTTTGTTGGGTTTGTTTGTTTTTTTTCTTCACTCCTTTGCTAGTTTAAAAGGGATGGGCAGGGCAGCAGGGTTAGACCAGGAGGACATAGGATTACAAACTCCAGTGTTTCCACTTAGTCCCAGTGCCTGGTTCCTGGAGCAGAATGCAAACCCAGGCAGCAGGGATGGAAGTTTGGCTTAAGGATCATGGAGCTTGCTCCCAGCAGTGTCTCGTCACTGGTTCCAGTGCAGGGAACCTGTTGGCTTTTATCCACCTCTTTGTATATAGCTGTGGAAATTACTATTATCTTTGACTATAGGGAAAACCGGTTTTAATCCATGGTCTTGAAAAACTCCTTAATCCAAACCCTGATCTAAACAATGACTTCTTCTCTGAGGATGTTGGAATGTACTTAACATGCTACATCAGATACCCATAAATAAATGGTGCCTAAAATCACAATATTTAATGTGAAATTGTTATGAAATCTATTTCCTTCTCCCTATGGGTGCATGAAAATAATTATTACATTTAAGAATTGGATGGAATTTTTGTCAAAGGCCTGAATTTTTTTTTCTCAAAGTGGAATTGGAATCCAGCACAGTAAGCCTGAGTTTTTTTACTGCAAGACGGTGTCTCCTTCTGGGAGCTCAGGGTACCCACGATCAGCTCTGAGGTGGTGGGGTTTGAACAGGGTTCTTGTCAGAGCTGGTTATCTGTCAGCAGTGGGGCACACAATATCCCACACATCTGGCCTCTTTGGCTGTAGTTAGCTTGATAATGCTTGATCGTTAATTAGGCTTTTTATCTTTGCATTTGTCTGGGAACATCTGAAGCCTTCCGTGTTGTCTGTCACTAATTAGTTGACTAATTAAATAGTTAGTGCTTACTTGCTGATCACAGAGCTTACACGAAATGAATGGTTAGTGATGCCCCCTGTTTTGTCCTATCTGTCTTTGCCACGTGGGCTGACACACATGTGCTTCCCTCTGCCTTCCCTTAGAGGCAAGGTGAGCCCAGGCCATGTGCTCAGTGTGCCTTCTATCACTTCTGGTGAGCAGAGCTCAAGTTGTGGCAGAGATAAATCAGATGGGTCAGAGCTGGCCTTGTCACACAGTCAGCATCACAACGAACTCTAGCAGTAACTGATACAAGACATAAACAGGGGAGAGGATGTGGGTCAGGATCAGCCTTTTCAACAGCCTCTGCTAGAAAATGAGACTCAATTAGTATCAATATGGGCTTATTTTATAGTTACAGTCTTGCTTTTGAGACTGTCTGCAGTTTTAAATGAATTATTTCAACTTGAAATACCCTTTGAATGTATGCAAACACTTCTCTGAGTCCAAACTGTTCTTTCACATTTGAAATTTGTAAGTATTTGTACATTTTTTTTCTTGTTACTATTTATATTTGAATACTCCTGACTTCTCGGTGAGTGATAAAACTGATCTTGGAAACAGTACCTTTCTTACAAAAAGCCTGCTCAAAATTAGAATGAGTCACAAGGGTTTTTATAGAATGCTGGGCTGCATCCATCATCTCCTCCTGGTGACTCAGCAGGACATCCACAGCTCTGAGCCTGGTAACCTGGTACCTCTGATTGATCCAGTTCAGAGCAAATACAGCAGCATTCCAGGTACAAGCACTGCACTGAGGTTCTCTAGCTCTCTGCTAAAGCTATGGAGGAGATGTCACCACTTTCTCTTCTGTTCATTGGTTTAAAGTTTGTTCCCAGAGCTGTGGAGAAGGTGCAGGGCTGAGCTCTCCAGAGCAGTCTCCAGGCTGCCTGAGGGTTGGCTTGGAAGTACAGCAGACTTGGCAGGCTGCTGCAGTTGAGAAAGCATGATCCTTCCCACTAGTGATTTGAAAGCGTGGATTTGATTCCTCTGTGTGTGTGTGTGTGTGTGTTGAGATGTACTGAGATGTGGAGGTCAGTAATTGAAAGATGCATGTTTGGGATCAGGAGTTTTGTCCCAGCTGACTCCTCTGCCAGCTGTGTCCCTGTCCTTTCTGGCTGCCAGCCTTATGTCGTGAGGACCTGGCATTGTAGGGGTGCCTCAGAACATGCAGCTTTGATGAGTTTTGTATTCTCCTGCTGGCAGGAGGAGCACATGTGGTTAAACGTCAACCCTTCCAAGTTTAAGGGCTGTCTGCCTGGTGGCATCTGGGAACATTTTGAGGGTGCCCACTCTGAAGGCAGCATTGCCAGATTTGCACCAGGCTACATCATGGAGTCAGAATACTTATCTTCTCTGCAATTGGAAACTAGTATACAGCCATACAAACCCCACTACCTTAGTTTTAAACATAGGTAATTGGCCAGTAATATTGAAAATGTCCTATTAGCAAGCTGGAATCTGCATTTTTTGTTACTTACTGAAGCACTTGCACAGCAGTGGGCAAAGTGATGAAGTTCCTACCACACTTCAGTTTTACTGCCCAATTTATGGTACCTTTATTTGTGGGAAATGGTGTTGATGTCTCTCAGCTGTGATTTGGAATCTGCAAGGTGATTAAACAGCAAGAGGCTAACTACCAAGGCTATCATCAGATACCTCTCATTTTCTATCTAGAAAATTTTGCCATTTTTGAAGAAAATTAAATGCTGGAACACTTGTGGAATGGAAATCGTAATTTTAGGCAGGAAGCGCTCTGACTGAAGCAGTGGTTGGATAGTGTTTTGATTAGGTCAGACTCAAAGCTTAGATTTGAGATGGCAGGGCTGCCTTTGTAAATGCTGTAGCTGTGGAAGGATATGGATGGGTCTGATTTAGCTGTGTGTTTTGAGTGGGCAAAGAAAGTAGCTCTTTAGTTTTCCTTGCCCTGTTTGAGAACAATTCATACTGTAGGAACTTTGCCATGTTGGTTTTAGTAACCTAGATTGCGAAAAGGCCACAAATCTTATGTGGATGCTGTAGTTTTTGTAAGCAAAACTGCTTTATGGGAAGTGAGAGGTGACTGGAAGGGATAAAAGCAGTGAAGCCATAGGAAAGGCCGAGTTGTTTCAGAGTAACAAGCTATAAAGTGGATGGGAGTTCAAAAGAAGAAATTGGAAAAAGACATGCTTGGTAGTGTTCAGTGAGAAATCAAGATTGTAGACTGATGTACAGCCAACTAAAAAAATAGGAATTAGTAAAGAAATTGGAAGTCAACAGAGTTGCTGGTGTTTTTAATTATATTGTCTAGGAAAAGGATCAGCACAGAGAACGAGAGACAAGCAATATATCCACCGTAAAATAACCACAGAGAATAAAATCTGAGGCTAATCACTTGAAGGGGGAAGAGTGAGAGGAGTAGGCCTAGCAGGAGAATCCAAACTTAACTGGAGATAAACAGCTTCTAAGACAGGATGCCCTGGGGTTGGCTGGGATAGAGTTAGTTTTTGCTTTCTAGCCATGTTTGGATTGAGTATGAGAATAATGTTGATAACTTGCTGATGTAATTGTTACTAAGTAGTGAACCATCAACATCAAAGTTTGGTGAAAGATCCAGCCAACAGTGGTGGAGAGAGAAGCATTCCCAAACATCCTTGAAGGGTATTAGTCAAAAGGTGTAGGAAATGTTCTTTAGCTCTGTAATGGATTCTTGCTAAGATATCAAGAATGGTCACAGTGGTGGCTTTCATGGCCTGGGCTTAGTGGCTGCTCTTCTTAGGATGACAGCATCTGATAAAATTACCAATAAGCCTGGCAGTAAGTTTATGGAAGAAAAAAAAAACAACCAAAAAAAAACAATGCAGTGTTTCATCAAAATATAAGTTTTTGAAGGGACCCTGTTTTTTTAATACCAGGAGGAAGCAACTGGGGCATGATGAAATATTTTGCTGAGATAGGAAGAGTTGTCATGGGCCAGGTTGTGTGGAAAGCCCCTCCTTGACCCTTGCATTGACAAGTGTCCCAGTGAACACTTCTGTTATCCCTTCTTTTGTTGAGCAAATTCATCCACAATCTTAACACTTTTTCCTAAGGTCAGTCCAAGGGAGAACTGGCCAATTTTTGTTTACTGGTAATTGAAGAAGGTTATATTGGAAATGGACATGTGTTGGTCAGCAGTGAATCTGGAATCCTGCTCTGGAGGCTGTAATTCATGCTCTCAGAGTAGGTTCTTGAGAAGAGGTGCTTTTGGTAGGTGTTGATAAAAACAACAAACCTGTCTGTTGCTGCTGCAGCTAAGTATGGCTGTCTGGGGAGGCAGAGGTAGCAGAGGGAAAGGAAAATGCTGGGACTGGCAAAGGAATTCAGTGTAGAGAAATCATGGGAACAAGTTGCTTGGGGAGGGGCTCCAAGCAAGGCTATAGTACTGAGTAGCACATTTATCCTAGAGGGACAACTTGAAGTGAGCGGATTTTCTTTCTAGTTACTCATACGGGCAACCTTTGTTAAGCTGGGCACTTCCAACTGGAGTTTGGTGTGGAGCTGGGAAATCTGTTAGAATACCTTTTCTTTTTGGAGAAGTGTCATCTCCAAGTCACATCTTGACTGCTGTGTTCTTGAAATGTTTCCTTAAAAAGTCCTGCTTTAGATAAATTGTTACATTTGTGGGGAAAAGGAGAACTGTCTCCATCTGTCTTGTACAGTGAGAGTGACACGTGGACATGCTGAGTTCCTGTTGGGACTCTTATCATCATCTCTGCTTCTGGGCTCCTCCTCCCTGCAAAAATTTAGTGTTCATTTTTTGTTTCAGGACAGAGATTTTTCTGATTTCAGAGTTTTGTTAATGCAAGACTTTATCACATCTCACTTTTCAGTGTTTAGTGCTGAAATCAGATGTTTTTCTTTAGCGTTTTCAGAATGATCTCGAGCTGCTATTTTTATAAGGGCTCTGCTGCAGTGAAGCTGAGGATCCAGTGTCATTAGGACTTTATTTTTTTGATAGGTTATATTATCAGATATTATTGTTTAAAGATTATGTACACAGGAGAGCAGTTCACATAGTTACCAACTTTAGAAGCAGATAAAGCATTATCTTCTGTCACTTCTTTATTTTAACTTTTACTGAAAACTGGGAAAATAAAAATGCAAGGTTTCAAATAAATTGAAATCTTGGGTTCATGGAGATTATTTTGCTGCACTTTATTTTTTGCAACAAAAGTGGTTTGACTTCTTGTGATAATGAGGGGTTAAATGAAAGCAAGTAATTATTTGCTCAGGCAGTTTCCACCATCTAGGCCTCCATCATTATGCCACACAGAGAAGGAAAAAAAAAACCAGAAAGACATCAGGCAAAAAAATCCAGCAAAATGAGCAAGGAATATTCTAACAGATTCACAGACACCAGGATATATGTAAAAACTGTACTAAACTTTTCTGTGTATCCTTTTGATTATGCTCAGTAGATTGATAACCTTGTTTTATTTTGAGAACAAGGGTATTCTGGATTCTTTTTGTAGCTGTCCTCTAAAGGTGTGCACTGAAACCTAACACCTTTTACTTATTTACCTAGATACTCTAATCTCTCCCTGCTTTACCAGTATCTTTGAGCTGTTTTTCCCTCTGCATCCACAGCAACCTGAATCCCTGCTGAAATGATTTGCTTCTAAAATGCAGGTGCACTTGTTTAACCTTGCACTGGTTCAGGCTCTTAACTTGAAGACTTTTTCATCAAATGGGAACCCCACTTTGCCCTGTATTAGCAGCATCTAAGTCAGTCCCTGTCCTGACACCACTGCCCATGTCCAGGGCCTTGGTTATTCTTCAATTAAGAGCTTTTAGGCACCAGTAAGGAGTCCAAAGCTGTAGTAAATGAGCCATCCTTTTGTTAGGCTAGGAATAATAATGTGCAAAATCCCCCACCTGTCACCACATGGTGACTCTGCCAGTGCCAGCAGGAGCCGCAGCTTTCCTCTAGCGCTCAGGCTTGCCTTTAAGTGCCTACGTATGTGTAAATGTATTTTAAATCCTGGGGTCACACGTGCCAGCTATGCGTCTGGAGACAGGGCTTTGTGACACATGATACATTTGTTACTTATTTAAAGATTCTGATAATTTGCACAAATACTGCCAGCCGGTGCTTAAACACTGACCAAATTCTGACGCTAAGCAGTAGCAGGGATTTGCCTCTGTGTGGAAATGGGATCGTTATTTGTGTGGCTCCGTAGAGCCAGAGGGCAGCGTGCAGCACTCGGAGCACAGGTACCAGCCCCGGCAGCTCTGGAGCTCTGCCCCTGAACCACCCTGCCCTTGGGGAGCTGCCAGCCGCCATGCTTTGTGCCTGGCTTTTCCTCAGTGTAAAGGGGAAATCAAAGATGCTACTCGTTTCATGTCATTTCATCCAAGAAGATGCTAATCAACATTTTGATGCCTACAAGATGAATGAGTGGGAAACATGAATTAATATGGGGATACCATAGGAGCGCTGTGGTAGAAGTAAATCATTAGTAAATCGTACTGACTGAAGGTCTGATTGAAGCCTCCCACTCAGTGAGGAAGAAGGGAATAAATACCATATGACTGGGGAAATCCTGGATGCCTGCATGTGGACTCAAGAGGGTAGAGCATCTGCAGCAGAAAATGGTGTGTGACCAGATTAATAAAGTGCATCATTGTGCAGTCGTGCAAAAGAGGCACATTAATAGTGCCTAGAACTTTGATTATGCCATTTTTCTGATTCTGGCTCACAAGGTTTCCATCCTAAATATTAACAATATTTAAATGTAATGTTACTGCATTTGAGCACCTGTTGGTAAGAGACCATGCAGCATGTACAGATGACTTCAGCTCCACATTGAAATGAAATCTCCTTGCTATGAGGTTGGGAGGATGTGTAGGGTGTTTATGTAATTAAACCCATGTAAATAAATGCCAAGGAGCTGTGCTCTGTCAGTGTGTGAAGTTCCTGTAGTTGTTGTTCGCACCCCACGAGCAATGTTCCTGGTGTGCAGATGGTATCACTCTTACACTCTGCCTTCAGCTTTGTGGATCAGGTTCACTCTCATTTACATGAAGACCATTTTGTATCACTCAGGCAGCACAAGATGGCCATAAATGAAAAGCAAATTCTATTTACATCCACCTTTGCAGAGTGACCTTAATTTAAATGAGAATCAGGCCCATAATCTGTATAAATATATGCACTCTGTTACATTAAGGTTATTTATTACTTTATGTTTGGCCTGACTATGCATGAAGATTTACCACAGATAATCCATAATCCAGAATTAAACTATTAATATGCATTTTGAGAGGGGCAGCCATAACCTTGAAATTTATTGGTTTAAGTATGACCTTTAACTTTGTTTGAATATATTTTTTAAATGTATGAATAACAAATTAACATTGGTTGATAAAAAACATTCTGATTCCTTTGTACCATTTGCATCAGTCCATCCTTAACTTACAGAAAGCCTTGAAGATTAGAAGGCTTAATCACTCATCATATTTACTTGTTTTCAAATGTCAGATCACATTTAGTTCAACATAATGTCAGTCTTGTCCCCCTCCTTGCCCTGGCATTACTTAAACTGTGATGTAAATTGTTCTTCTCTTTGTATCCAGAAACACCTGCACCTGGGCAGTGTGAAATCCTTTGACCCTCTGTAAAGGAATTGCTTTCTATATCCTCCTGAACATGGAATTCTGAGCTATACCGTTCCTTTGATGTGCCCTTCGAATTTCTTCCAACTGGGGCTGTTTGTTTTTCTTTCCACAGGCCGCATCTGAAATTCAACAACCTGACCTTGATTTCCGTTCATGGCCTTCCAGGAAAAGACCCACAGAGCTCCAAGTATAGAAGATTTTTAATTAACAGGTTTGACTTCATGTCTAAACACTTCCATAGCTCCTGCGGAAAACATAACACTCAGCAATTCTTGTGAACTTGTCCTAAATTTTAGATACATCAGTAGAGAGCCCCAAAATACTCCAGTCTGTCTATCCAGCATGCACTCACCTACAAGAGGAGTTGGATAGAATTATGAGTAGGGAAATAGTGCCAAAGCAGTAACTTCAGGAGAGCGATCCACTGTGTTATACCTGGACAGTGGGCCCTGCTTTCTTAGGCATTTTAAATTGTTTAAATCTCCAGGCTGAAGACAAATGACACAAGATGGCTGCTTGCTTTTAAAATCTTGTTTGGTTTTTAGCTTCCATGAGTTTTGTTCTAAATAATGCTGAACCAAAGAATGTACAAGAATTAATGTTGGTAATGTGACAGGGACTGACTTTGAGCAGTGTGTCGGGGCATGAAGAGCCCGCCAGTGCTGGTGGGGATGTTGCTGGGTATGGGGGGAATTGTTGCTGTTCATCGGTTTGGCAGAACTGTTCCACATCAGTTCTGCTGCTCATGGGCTGTGAGTGCCAGTTCCTGGGCTACAGCAGTCTGTCCCCATTCTCAGCTACAGCACTGTCCCGGACCAGGGCTGTGTACAGCTGAAGGGAAATGGTGGAAGAGCCTTGTCTACAGACTGTCAAACACTTTTCAGGCTTCCTTGTTTGCCAATAAATATAATAGCTTCCATTTAGTCAGATAAAATCTTACCTCTTTAAAGTTCATAGTACATAATTCTCATTTAAATACAGTATTTTTGGGTTTTATTTTGGACTAAATCATCGCTGTGGACTTGAATATGATTGTTTTGAACATTTGAGAAGCATAGAATTAAAATGGATCAGTTATTCTGAATACTTGGGGAATGAACTTATACTAAGTTATTTAGATTTGGCATGTGACTTTTTGGAGGCTTGACATGGTATTTTACCAAATCTTTTCCTCCATGAGCTGCAGTGCACTAAAGGGCTGGTTCTTTAAATTACTTTAAAACCAGCTCCATGTCTGCTTGCTGAACGTTACAAATGGAATCTCTACAAAGATGTGAAAATAATGTAGTGGGAACCTGTTTAAAATGATCTGATCTCATTTGTAATTTTGCCCTGACAAGACTTTTTGTAAAAGTAGTTCCCTGTATTTCTTTTTGTACTGTAGAAAGAAGTGTGTTCAAGTGCAGATCTAGCAAATGAAGGAATTATATTCTCACATAAATGCATGTAGTCTCTTCCCTAAGTTCACTGTAGAAAAGAGTTGTAGTAACTAAGTATCATTCCTGACAGAAAGTTGCAGTTCAGAGCCACCTCAACAGATTTAGCTGTTAAAATCTGAAAGCAGATTAAGAGTGAAAATTGAACTCTGCAGGGTATGATTTCTAAAAGCATCCCAGTGATTTTGGAGTGTCAGTCTTCTGGGAGCTGTGCATCTCAATTATAGAGGTGCTTCTGAAAACTTTCCTCTGTCCTTAATGTCCATTTTATTTACAGATCTCTGCATTACTACAGTTCAGAATGGTCAGTGGTTTTCTTCCCTTATTTTCTTTTCCTCTGCTAGCTGTGAGTACAGAGGACACAGAGCATCACAGAAAGCCTGGCAATTCAATCCTAAAATTCCCCAGGTTGTGAAATCGACTGTATTTGTTCCTGTGGCATCCTGAATGCCCGTTTTGGGAGTTCAACAATTAACGTGGAACCAGGAGCTCTGTGTTGGGATGTGTATCCCTGTATTAATGGCAAAGCAGCAGCTGTCAGTGCTGGTGTCTGCCTGCACTCTCTGCTGCAGCTGGTGCCACAGAAAAGCATCAAATGCTTGAGCATGAGCCCAAACACTTCTGTTTAATCACTTTGAGGCTTGTGGGAGAAAGTGGAATATTTTTCATCACTAAATATACATAGCAAGTGAAGTTTTCAGGCCTCTAAATGGCCGTGTATTTTCTGTGGTGACTTGAGCTGACAGCCTGGGTGAAGCCCATGGTCTCTGTATTGGCCATTCCCCTCCCAAGGTCCTGGCAGGGGTGAGACTCAGCTTCTTTCACATAGTTTGTTCACAGTGTTTCTTCTTGCAGTGCTGCTCTGGTCTCACAAACCAGATACCTGTGTGACACCAGCCATTCTTTTTTTTTGCGTGTTTTAAACCTGTTGCATTCTTTTTCACTAGATCCTGTGGTTTTATTGCTCTACAAAGCTATAAATGGGTTTGTCCAGTTCTACTGAAAGAACCTAACTGAACAGGCTCTGCCTGGTGCAGGTTTTCAGTATTGGGGAGGGATGAAGTTGAGCCCAGCTGCATCTGCACAGTGGCCAGCAACCTCTTGTGCATTTCTATGGTGGGCTTTTGCCAGGCTCAGTGGCATTGAAAGGTCACAATGAACCTAGTTGGGAATGTTCTCACGTTTTATAGTGATGTGTCTGTTGCACATCTGTATGGAAGTATTTTATCTTCAGGAATCTGTCTTTGCCAAAAGCTATTATTAAGCAGACAGTGTGGTACAAATGCAGTAATAAGTGTCTTGGTATTTACTTGATTGGACGTCCTTGGTGGGGGACACACTCTGAGCCTTTGGAAATAATTGTCGTTTTCATTGTTGAGGCATTAAAAGAGGTTTTGTTCCATTTGGATTTTGCTTTAAAATTGGCTTTTTAAAATAGCAACTTCCAGATCTTTTATACTTCTCTCACGCATAGGGATATCCAGTGCTTTTTGCTTGGAACAGGCTGTAGCACCCCTAAAACATGGGGTGTTTTGTCTGAGACTGTCAAAATCAACATGTGGTTTTTAGGGTACTGATATGGAATTCACATTGTCAGAGCACGTTGCTTGTGATGTGTGCTCCATGCACCCCCAGAACATCCTGGAGCACACCATTCAGGATCAGTTTAGTGTGCTTTCAGTATTTGTCATTCTTGCATTGTGGAAAAGTTCTTTTGGAAAAGGATCACCAGTAGGAGACTTGAGATCTTTGCGTTTTACTTCTAGCTCTGACAACGATTTTCCTAGCTTTCTATTTGTTTTTAAACTTCTTGGACTACTGCTTTGGAATATGGATGCTAAAATGGTAGGGTGCATTTCCTGCATTTGTGTCTCACCTTAGCTATGACTGTTGAAGTTGAATAGCAAAGGAAGGAAAATTGAAGAAAAGCTGAATAAAGAAGTCTTGTCTTGGAGAAAGAATTGTACTGTTGAATTATTTTCTTTGCAGGTTCAAAAGCTTCTACCTTGCATCAGCCTGCAAATGAAAAGCAGAGTAAAGCATAGATTTCTGATTTTGTTCTTAAATTACATTATTGTAAGGCCCAGTGCTGGAAGACCTTGTTTGGGTTCAGTAGAAAGCTGTCAGTTTGTAACTGAGTATTTCCTAATGCCTAATCTTTTACCATAGACTGCAGTAAACTCAAAGCAAGGGAGCAGGTGGAACCACTGGGGGCTTGGGCTGAGCTCACCAGATGTCTAATTAATGCCTGCTGTCAGCTGCCAAAATGTCACTTAGAGATATTTTTTTCTTCGCAGCCACTGTTTTAATGATGAAGATTATGCACAGATGTCACTTTGTTCCTGGGTTAATGTTGTGGTTGGTAAAATGACGGGCATAAATCGCAGTGCCAAATATGTTGTTGTTTCCAAGGAGAAGAAAGTGCCGTATGACTACCTGGTTTTGTGCACAGGACAGAGCTACCAGGTGAGCTGTGTGCAGAGTGAAAGAGCAGAGTATTCCCAAGATTTCTACAGTGAGTGGTGTTCCTGAGATTAGGCAGAGCAGCCTTAGCAAGGGTAGCATCAGCAGTTTGCAGCCCTGTAGTGCAGCAGGTTGTAGGGTTGTGTCAGTGCTGCTGCCAAAGCTGGAGGAGAGTAGGGTCGGACAGAGTTTCCCACCAGCAGTTTACTGCTCAGGGTTGGGCAGAAGGCAAAGCTGCTGGTGTTTTTGCCACCATAACCATTAAACCAGCTAAGGAGCAGGCTCAAATGACATGTGGTCCCAGCCATAGGAGACTTAACTCCAGCTGGTCTACCACCATTTGACCTACTTTTGGAAACTGAGAGAATTCCTTATCAAAATAATTGCTCATCTCACATGATAACCATGCCTAGGCACGTCCACGGTGCTGCTTGGTGTTGTAGCACACATCTGAGTTTCCAGTGAGATTGAAGCAGACGCTTAGCTGCACGTAAGGTGTGGAATCAAGTTGAGCTCCAGCCCCACAGGGTTAACTTCCACTCAGACTCCATGGGTAGGGTGGCTTCTGGCTCTTGTATCCCCATGAGGCCATCAGGCCCCATAACCAAACGGGCAGCTTGGTACAGCCCCTTTGTTGCAGGGCTTTACCTTACCTGGGTGGTTTGGGGTAGGAGTTATGAGCAAGGCATTTTGCCCTTAAAATCAGGAGATGGATGTGGGCAATGTCTGCAGCTTTGCAGTGCTGTACCATGTCCCAGAGCAGTGTCTGGCCACCTGTGTACAGCAGCCTGTTTTGTCTGTGATCCCTTCTCAGAGCAGAGGCACACTTAAACAGCAGCCCATGGGCACTGCTCAGTAGGGATGAAACAAAAGCTGAAGTGTGGGCTGGAAAAGTGCTCCAAGGAAAAGGTAACTCTGACTTGCAAAATAATTTATGGCAAGTAACTACAGTGGGGGAGAAAGCTAAAGAAGGCAAGAGAAAAGGCAGGTTTTATCTGTCTTTGAGAAGAAATTCCATCATTATCATCTATTCTCACTTTTAAGCTATACAAAAGAATAAGAAGAAATTAGTGGCTTCTGTTTTATTACACAGAGCTCTAGTCCATCCTTTTCGTAAGTTGCTCTTTATTTGGTAAGCAGTCAAATTAATGCTTAGTAAAACATCATGTGTTATGATTTAGAGATTTACTTGTTGAGTAAGATCTTTTAGTGTCATGCCTGGTTTTATATGACTCAGAAGTATTTCAGTAGATCTGGCTGGCAGTGAGAACAGGATTCAGGACATGGCTCAGTGGTGCTGAGGAAGTCAGAGATGAGATTCCCTTTTTGCTTTGTATGGCTTAAACTGAGTTTGTTATTGTAAAGCAGCATTACACAGTGAACATGTTACTGAATCTTCACATTTGAGCTATCAAGCAGGTTTTGATCCCTTTCTCTGGGACAAAATCTGTCATTGTAGAAGGTTGATTTTTGCTGACAAAAGGTGGAGGCAGAGCCGTTAAAAGTGATCTGTTATTCAGAGAGCTGCTGACTATCCCCTGCTGTGTGCTGGGACATTTCTGCTATTTGCTGTGCAGTCCCTGGCATTTGCCATGTGCACTTGCACTGGCAGCGTTGTTTGAAGTGGTCACCCACATCTCACAGGAAGCAGGGAACACCTACACACCTACACACAAGTACACTCAGATCAACGGGATCCATGTTGCCTGTGGACATGGGTGTGTTTGCTATTGCTGAGTGTAACAAGGAGTTGGGATGTGCCAGAACAGCAGCCGTTGGGTAGCCAAAATGAGAGCGTTATTGTTTTAACATCTGCAAAGTCTGTACCATATCCACTCACTGACTAATTTCTTCAGGCCTTGGCTCCCATGGGAGCAGATATCAGTGAAGTCACGAGTCAGTGGCCACAGAGATACACGCAGAAAGTCCCTTCCAATCACTTCACTCTCAATGACGCCCAGGACTGTTTGGAGGCAGCACTCTGGCTGGAGGAAAATCTCATCAGCTCCAGAGGTAAGGGGCTTCATTAGCACACACACTTACAGAAATGTTTCCTAGGCTTATTATTTCCTTTATTCCCTGGTATAATTGGTGCATGATGAATTCTAAGAGTCTTTCATCTACTGTGCTTTGTTTTCCAGATTAATTTAGAATTTTTTGGTTTTTTTGATACCCAGCATATTTAGCTGAGAAAGAAAGGTTTGAGATAGATTAATTATCTGCAGTTATTATAGAAAACCAAATGAGTCCCAAATGCAAATCTGTCTGGAGTCATTAATTCACCAGTGAAATAATAATTTAATTAGTGCATGTGGTTTTCTACTGTATAGAAAAATATCTAGATTTGTGGCATAACACAAAGAAAACAAGCCTAAATTATGAAGTCTCTGTCAGCATTGTATTCAGTTGCATCAGTGACAGAGTTTCACATAGAACTGTCCCTGGCACTTTTTAACCCTTAAAATCAGACGTTTATGCTGATGTGCACCATCCCTGTATTTCCTCAGCCTTGTGTGTGCTCTGTTTGCATGCTCACTAGTTCATTCACTGTATGTATGCTGTGGAAAATACTTGGGACCATCCAGGTTTCTGAGTCAGCTTTGAACTAGAAGAACAGAGACCAAAGAATCAATGAGTTCATGAAATGTCAGTTCCTGCTGGCTCTGAGTCAGAAGAGTTCAAAGCAGGAAAGCTGTCTTTGTGGGAAATTCCTGTTGGCAGAGTGCAAGAGCAGGACTTTTCTGAAGATGTGTTTTACCTGCCTTGTTTGTGGAGTGTAAGAGAATTGACAGTGTTTTGGTGTGGTGCAAGGTTCACACCTGCTTGGCAGTCCTTTAGGGAAGTTATAAAAACGTTGGGAATTCCTTTATCATCCTCCACGTCCTGCTGTGATCAGCACAGGGGTTCATAAACATGGCAGTGTTTCTCGGCCAGCTTCCTGGCCTCTGGAGCAGTCCAGCTCCACCTGTCCTCCAGCTGGTACCAGCCCTGCCTACACAGTCCAGCTGGTACAGCAGCTGACTTTGTATAGACAGATGAGGGTGTTAGCTTTCCCTTTTTGCTGCTGCTAGTCCTTCATGTAACTCCCTGTGTGCCCAGTCCTGGAATGTGCTCCAGTGCCCCTGCACAGGGTTGTGCCTGGGAGCAGCCGCTGGCTGGGATGCACAGTGCCAGGAGGATCAGTCACTCTGCAGCAAATGGCACAATTGTGTTGGCTCACCTGCCTTGGCATGAGTGCACCTGCTCCAGCAGCAGTGCTGAAGTAATGGGATGTTCATCTTCACTTTGTTATTGCTGCTGGCCTTGGCTGCAAGGTGGAGCTGCATCTCTTAATGAGGCCCTGGCCT
This sequence comes from Chloebia gouldiae, assembly GCA_003676055.1. Lineage (NCBI taxonomy): Eukaryota > Metazoa > Chordata > Aves > Passeriformes > Passeridae > Chloebia > Chloebia gouldiae. Next base: position 28,216,463 of record QUSF01000008.1, on the reverse strand, counting down.
GGCTTCATGCATAGAGAAGGTAAATTCACACCACCGATGAGGTTGGTCTGGAGGCACTTTTGGAGACGTGATTTAGGACAGATGTGGCACCTTCCCCTTTCCCCCTCCTCTGGCTTCAATTCCCTCTTCTTTCTCTTCCCATCACATTCTCTACTGCTGTGCAGAGTGCCCAGCCGGAGCACTGATCTCAGATTCTCATATTCCTCAGCTTGCTTCTTCTTCCAGCTGTATTTCTTACAAACATTGTTCCTTCAGTCTTGACAGTTGTGCCAGGGCTCTAGGAGGGCTTTCTGCTGCTGAGGGCCTGGGAGCAGGGCAAGAACTGGTCTCATGGCCACCATGGTGGCTTACTGATGAAACCCAGCCACCTAATGCATGGAACCTATTACAGCTGTAATTGGGACTAATTGAAATTCATCTCTTATTAGCTCTGCACTTTCCATGAAACTAAAAATAGGATGGAAGTAAAGTAAGGAACAAAACTGCTTTAATGGCCCAAAATGAAGATTATTTTTTTTTCTCTTCACCTAAGCATAGTTTACTGCCTTATTAAAAGTGTATTTGTAGGAATACTCTTGCATTAAAATTCCAGTGCACGAATCACTGACTGGAGCCACTAATGCTTTAGCTCATACTGGGTTTTTGCTTCAGCTTTTGCTAACTGCAAAGATTCAGGTCATGTTAAGGTCACTGAAATCTTGTGCTTCTTACTTGTGGAAAATTAATGAGTCTGCTCTGCAGCAGGATGCTGACATTCAGGTAATAAACAATAAAACTACTGTAATGATCTTTATTTATGGCTGTTTTTTCTGTAGAAGGTAATTATGTTTACTCACAGATACATACATTTTCATGTAGTTAAATAATAAAAACATCCTGAGGACCTGCTCTCTGTTCAGTGGACAAAATTTCAGTCCATAATGAATATCTGCAGTTTGTAGACTACTAGCACTGTTATCTAAAAAACCACTAATATTGGAGTAAGCAGAAGCAGTAAATTGTTGATTTACAAGAGGTCAATAAAGGAGCATTGCTTTTCCTGATCTAATGCAGTTGTATTTAATATTACCATATCAAACAGAATTTTAATTTTCCTTGAGAAATGTAGGACTCTCATCTGATCTTATCCATCCCAAATGCCAGTATCTAATGCAGGAACTGAGCTTCTCTCTGAGGGGGCTGTGCTGCCCAAGGGTGAAGGGTCTCAGCCCAGCCTTGCCCTGCAGTCAGAATGGAGCTTTTCTTGGCTGTGCCTCAGGGAAGCCCTCCTCATCCGCCTTTTCCAGCCACAGCACCCTCTTCACTGCTTGTACGTTTCACTCCCTGCATATTGAAAACACATAAATGTAGCATGAGGTTGTCGGCACCTGCACACCACATCCTGGCCTGCACTGTCAGTGCATGCAATTAATGAAAATTAGTATAGCAAAGCTGGTCTTTACCCATGGGTTCTGCTGGGCTGCGTCTTGCATTACACTCTGTTGTAGCAGGGAAAAAACAGTCAGGCTTACATATGTCTTCTCTTTTGGCACTCTCCTGAGGCCAGTGTCACTGCAGACAGGTGTCCTGGCAGGCACAAGCTATGGGATAGATTCTTCTGGCTTGGGAAGTCAGGCCAGGACACACTGGATGGACACACTGGGGCATTCCTGTATACTATGTGATATTTATGGAAGTAGTAAGATCTCTTTCTTCTTATGTTTTCAAATTGATACATTTTCAGATAAAATAGTTCTGTCCCTCGGATCATTGCTGTGAACAGTAGAAACTTGTTTTCTGTTTTTCTGTCATTGGTGTGCAGTGTACTCATGGGGCAAGTCTCTTCTCTGGCAGCTATGAAGAGAGATGTTTCTTTGGCAGCTACAAGTAGCCAAACTGATGGGGATGAATGAAATAACTTTGTAGTCAAAGGGAATAACAGAACATCTGTTAACATTTTTATTGTTAATATTCTTGTGAGCTGGGGCTATATGCATGCTCAGATTTGTATTGCTCTCCATCTCATGCAGTAAAACATGGTCCAGTGAGATTAGTTTAGCCCATGAAATAATACAATTCACGGCACTGGGGATGCTGTCACTTGTGGTGAGATGGAAATGCCACTGCTGAGACAAACGTGTGGGTTGGTTGCAGCACTGCCCAGGTGAGAAACATGAAAGCACTGGGAAGGTGGTTTGTAGGCATTCTTGTACTGACAGGTCAGATCTGAAACAAAGGAGCTGATGCAGACATGGGCAGGCAGGTGGAGGTGTTCCTGCCTCCCTCTAGGCTCCTCCACTTGCTCAGGGCTGGGGCAGCTGAGTGTGGCACAGCTGTGGGGCATGTGGTGCACAGAGAAGCTTGCAGGGCTGGGCTCTGGCCCTCAGATGAGGGTCCTTAGCCTCAGGAGAGGAGTTCCATTTTGCCTGGGTTGCTTAAAGGCTTAGTGGATTACACAACAGACAAATGCTTCCTGTTCCAAGAAGGGGGCAGAGGGAATGAAGGGGAGAGGAGCATGTCTCAGTCTTGCTCAGAGGAACGTTGGTGTGTTTTATATGAAACCATCCTGAGATAAAACACACAGGTGCTCTGCTTCCTCCCAGCTCTGTCTCTCTTATTGTCAGGAGGGCTTTAGCCCTTCGGCTGGAGAGCCACATTGTGCTCAGACAGAACAGCCCCTCCCCTCCTCATGTTCCTGCTCAGCTCTTTCTATGCCATTTGAAGTGGCAGCAAGTCAGGACAAGAATGAGCAGGGCCCTGCCCTGCAGCTCTATAGTGCCAGGCAGGAGAGATTGATCATGTCTGAGCTCCCTTTGCCCAGGACAGAAGGATGGAGCTGGATTTAGGAGTTGTTTCTGTGCTGGTGCTGATGCTCTGCAGAAGGAGCAGCAGTTCCTACACGCTGCTGTCATGGCAGCTGCTTGTATGGATGTCTGCCTGCAGCTTGCTGCACTCCCAGCAGTGAGCAGGGATGGAACTGGCTCTGAGCTGGGTACTGTGCCATGTGCAGCTGCCTTCAGAGTTGTGCTGAGCTCTCCTCACCACCATGGACAGGTACCTCTGCGAGGCCGTCTCCATTCTCTGGAGATCAGGCTTTGGCAGAAGGGAGTGGCAGTACTGGTGACCTCCATGTGGTATAAGGGCTTTCCATGGTTTGTGGGGGTTTTCTGAATGCTGTATTGAATTTGATTCTGTCTGCTCCCCCCTCCATCAGTCCTTTGAATGAACAAAATTAGGGAGAGAGGGGAGAACAAAATAAAAATGGTTATTTATTTATTTGCCCCTAGAGGCTTTTCAATCAAAATAATTCAGATTATAAGGTCAGGATGAATATCATACTTCTATGTTAAGTATTTTCCTACTTTATGGGATGTTTTGTACAGGTTCTTCACTAAATTATCTTAGCTGCTGTTGCTATGTAACATTGTTTGCATCATAGCATCAGAGAAATAAGAGGGTCAAAGAGTGCAATTCCAGGTTATTATCATCTAAGTTATACTAATAAGGTTTTCATTGTATGTCTTAGAAATCTTTCACCCTTTTTTCCTCTTAGGGAACGTCATTGTCTATGGGAATACAATTGACATTTACACCACAGTAGAAACTCTCTTATCCTTTGGGATTGATGGTTCCCGCATCCATCTTGTGCAGGCTCCTCTAAGCTCTGCCAGTCCCTGCCTCGCTGACACCACCCTGGAGTGCACGGTGGGGGAGGCCCTGGCAGAGGCGGGCGTGGCCGTGCATCCGGACAGTGTCCTGGCACAGTGGGGCCAGGGTGACCATGGCCTCATCACCTGGGCTGCCTTCACCACTGCCTCAGACCTCCTCCAACTGCAGTGCTCAGTAAGTACACGCTTCCTGCACCTTTCCTTCAGGCTGTTTTTTTTAACACAAAAGTTATCAAATTTACCTGCTCCCTCACAGATTTATCTATTTCCTCATTGTCTCTAGGAGATTGAACATTCACTTGTTAGTCTCAATTACTATTTTTTTAAAAATCCAAATAAACTTATTGTTAATGTCCCGACTGATTTGGATTAGAATGTATTTAAGTTACCTGACACACAAGTAATTGTGACTGCTGAGTAACAAATATTCCTAATTCATTTTCAAAGTAATTCCAGAAATCCTTTTCTTATTTAAATGTGCAGTTACTCCTATCTACAGTTATGTGCATTTAATTGTTATAGTAGAAGCCAAAACGACTGGGATAGTATGTAACTTAATAAAAATATATTTTTTTGCAAGTTCCTTTCCATCTACATCAATTATTGCAGTTTTTTTCACTTCCAGTACCAATATCTTTTGGAAACTGTTGTCATGCTTACAGGTGTGGCTCTGCTATGACACTGGGGGCAGGTTCTAGCCTTTCCTAAGGGTCAGCATAATTCTGTTTTCTGTTATTGGGCTAATCCACAGGAGTGAGTCTCTTCACAACCCGCATCTGTAGGGAGCTACAAGGACCCTTCGCATTCCTCACTGTGCGTGCTCTCCTCTGTGCAGCTGTTGGAGTTAATTGTGGAAAGGGTGAGCCCTGTGCCTCTCTCACGGAGCTCCCCAGGTGCTGGGGTCCCTTCTGGCCCCCCTGCTCTGCAGCCCTTTTCTTTTTCACATAGGGATGGTTAAGCCCTTTGTGATGGGGGTGAAGCACAGAGCACTTTTATCCATAGCAGACTCCTGACTGTTGTCTATATCAGTAGTGATGTTCCTCCTTCTCTCTATATGCAGCTTTTAAAGTTCTCTCCTTTTCCTTTGAAATCTCTCTATTTTTATCCTTCCACGAAGATCTCAACATGGCCCTTGTTTTTGCAACTTGGTATCCACTGACCAGCTCCCCTTCAGCCCCCTCCCTTTTCCCCACTACCTTGTCTGCGTGGCCTGCACTGTTCCTTCAGATGCCCCTTGCCTTGGGGTTTCTTTCTCCTGCCCGTTTGTGCCCCATGCTTGTCCTTCCTCCATCCACGGTCCTTCCCTGTAGAGGTCTCTCTTTGAGAGCCTCTAAGATGAAAGACCTGCAATTACTTGTGATATCAAGGGCTTTGTATTCTCCAAAACCAGTTCAGCTGCCATACAAGGTTCCTTTATCTGCCTCCACCCGTGTGGGAGGCTGGACTCAGAAGAGGAGCAGGCTCTGGAGAGCAGCTCCACCAGGAAGGCAGCTGCATTCATGAGAGACCAGGCTCTGCAGGAATTGTCTCTGCAGCAGCTCTGGGCCTTTGGGATTTCAGCCAGTATCAACTGTTGATTGCCAGTTCTTGGGGACTTAATTTTTGAGTCCTGCAGGATAAAAACAACAGCAGAAAATCTCTTCTTTCCCTAAAGCAGCAGCCTCCCTCTTCCCTACCTCCTGCCCAGGCTGACAGATGGCTCCCACCTGGAGGTTGCAGCCCTCCCCTCCAGTGACACTATCCTGCCTGTCAGCTTGCAGCATGTGGGCTGTGTGGTCCTCTTGCCCTACTGGGCAGAGCTTCCTTGATTTTTGGCTCCATGAGATGGTCAAAATTCCCTTAGCTGTGTATGGTTAATCACTTAGTTTATGTATGAACAAGCCCAGGGACTCTGGCTCCTTCACTGCCGCATCTCTGCTTATGCCAGCGCTGCTAAAATTTCCAGCTCCCTGTGCCTTTTCTTTCAGGCAGTTGAGTATCTGACACTTGCCCTTAGTCCCCAAGAAAGCTCTTTCGGGGTACAGCTGGATAACAACTTTACCCCAGTCACAGATTTGTCCTGAGCTGGTGCTAAGGGAAGGACAGATTACAGATGCTGCTTTGGCCTGCCACAATTAAGTCTTGAGCTGTTCAGAATGAAGGCAGCAAGGGAAAATGTGCTCATCTGAGACCCTTCCACCGTTTCCTCAGCCAGTAAAGGAGTATATTTCTTGTTGGAGGGGCAGCAACTTGCTGTCTGATGGTTTTAAAAGCTGAGGGTACTCATGGCAGGAAAAGCTCTGTGTGAGGGCTCTGGGACTTCACAAACCCTTGGAGCGGTGGGACAGTCTTCATCTGGGCCTTTTGCAGACTGTGGTCTTGTTCAAAACATCTTTCAGCCCTACTCCTTTCACTCCTCTGTGACCAATGGGCACTCTTGACTTACACTCATTTGGGGACCTTGTTCTGCCAGCTCTCAGTTTATCCTTTGCCAGAGAAAACTTTGAGGATGCTGCTCATGGTTGTTGCTTCTCCCACATCTGCTGTCTGCTCCCAGCACCACCTGCTTTGCAGTGTTGGTTGTGCTACCCCAGCTTCTGTGGAGGGAGAGGAGCTCTGCTTCCTTGTGCCCCAGGACAGGGACTGTGCCAATGCCATGAGAAAACAAAAGGAGAGAATTATTGCTTGACTTTTTTTTCTTTGAGACTTAGAGCAGGAATTTATGGATTTAGGGTCCTTGGCCTCTGCAACTTCCACTGACTGAAATTCTGCTGCTGTAGCTGGAATGAGGATGACATTTCCTTCTGAACAAGTTTAATTTACAATCTTCCCATTTCGTTGACTGTCCCTATGCTGGTTAGCCAGAGTAACTCAGCTTGTTGGTAAGCAGACTCAACTATTGGGAAAACACTTGTAATGCACAATTATCCTGCTAAATTCCAAATACATTGGTGCTTTTCTGTTCCTTGGGGTTTCAGGCTGGCTTGAGCATTTGAAAGCAAACAAACTGCACAAAGAGTTCATGTCTATGTTCCATGTTTGGACTAACACAGAAAATATGGAGAGCCACTCAGGTTGTTTGATGTGGCAAATGTTAGCGTTTTTAAACTATCTAATAACCAGAAGCAGATAAGTCTAGTTTAGTAATTTTCCTTTCTGCTGTCTTAGTCTTCACTTTGGTAGCTGTAAATGCTAATCAGAAGGATCTCTCTGCTGTGGCACTGTTGCTAAAATCATGCTGTATTTCACATTATTGTTTTGTAAAATAACATTCAGAATAAGATCTGGGTTTTGATTTATGAAATCAGCCACTATGTAATACACACTTACTTGCATCTCTTTTTAGGCATTTTTTAGCTTTGCCTACAGGACGCTGGATTATGAAACCTTTAAGGCCATCAGTGATGCTTGCCTTGTTTTTGATGGAAGAGTTGTGATTGATGCGAAATTCCACACCAGTGATGCCAGCATCAGGGCTGCAGGTCCTCTGACAAAGTTCTCCAGGAGATACTTTAGGGATGAATTAACACACAGCAACTTCAACTCCAAGGAGATTGGCTTTGAGCTTGCTGCTTCCATGCTGAGTCTCTTTGATTCAACCCTTAAGCCCAGCTGCGATCCACCAGAAGGTTCAGACAGGCTCATCCCTATATACAGAAGGTGTAAAGTTCAAGGTATGTCCAGCTGGATTTCTGTCACACTTCGATCCCCTCTCCGGTATTTTTGCTCTTCTATAGTACAGGCAGGTCTGTCTCACCTCAGGTGCCACCTCATGGCAGTACAGCACTCAAGGCTCCTTATGTACTGGAAAAAGATAATGGCAGAAGGAGGACAAACAAATACATTATTTTCTTAATTGTTAGTGACTTAATAAATCTCATCTTTTCATTTATGGTAGGTGGTGTTCTTCCTGGAGGTTATAACTACTTGCACATTTCCAAGCCCGGAATCCCCATGCCCTTGGATGTAGAACATGACATGCATGACCATGTAAGTTAAATAATGGAACTTTTCTTGTTTTGTGTTCCCTGTTTGTTTGAAGAGATGTTCCTGTTTAGGGTAGCTGGTTCTGGAGACACAGTATGCACCGGGTGCAGCTGGAGAGAAAACCAGGAGCAGTCACAGAACTAACTGAACTTCTTGGGTGTTCTTTCCACACTTCCTGGTATTTGGGTTTCTCCAAAGACACCTCATTTCCATGCAGAGGACACAGGACAGTATTAGCAGTATTTCATACTTTCAGCCTTTGTGATGGGCCTCTTTGCTCCCTGCAGTATGGTGCTGCAAGTGCATACAGATATGGCAGTCTGGCAGGGAAATGCAGCTGATTTCTAGAAGAGCAGGAAGTATGCAGACATGCGAGTTGTCTTGGAACAGGGCACAGGGAAGCACTCCCCATGCTGGGCTACATGGGAGATTTTCCCGGGATACAAACATGGAGGTGTTTCTGTTACTGGAGAACCTGACTTGAGGCAAGAGAAGGACTAGATTAATGTCTTTTAAAGCCAGAGAGGACTTTCCACCTAGACAAGATCCTCTTTCACATAGATTCTACCTTTTTCCTGGAGAATTTCTGCATCAAGCCCATTTTTGCAGTTGATTTAAAGAAGCAGCTTTTAAAAAGCTGCTTCAGTGCTGATTCTAAAACTTGAACTGCAATGAAACAAATGGGCTTTTTAAAAAGAAAATTGTTTAGGGAGAGGAATCAAAGCATGGCTCATCTTGCTTTTCAGATCCAGGATGAGGCATCCAAAGCAGCATGTAGTGGAGGGCAGAAAGGACTATCAAAGAGAGGAATTGGTTTTGTTACTTCAAATTGCTAGAATATGATTAGACTTATTTTGCTGTCACTCTGATTACCTGCTGATTACCTGAAAAGGGACGATGTTTTTTAAAGCTACTCCAGAAACTTAGTATAAATCCTAAAAGAATTTTCTAAGAAAGAAGTAAGAGAAGCTAGTGAAAGGGACTAGCTTAGGTGTGGAAATACTAAAGGTTTCTGTAGCCTAGCAACGGGTTGTAGAAATGTATAAACCTGTGATAGGAATACAGCTGGAAAAAATAGCTTCAAGCTATCTGATCATCCCACTGCAATGTGAGGTTTGAAGAAAATTTTTACATTTTTGTCTAAGTGATTGATTTAACTAGCTGAAGCTAAATCCTACAGTTTGAGCATGAACATCCAATATTGGTGTTCTTTTATTGACAGTAAATGTGATACATCATGTGTGTGTTTTGTGTCGTAAAGGAGGCTGAACAGAGTTCAGTTGAATTACCCAAACAGAGCTATATGGAGTTGTTTGGGATGCCCCAGGTCATCCCTCCTGACTCCAGCTGCTGCTCCGGGAGGTCACAGGTCCCTGTGGATCCAGTGTCACACTGCCAGCGCAGCCGGAGGGCCTGGGTTCCCCAGGTGTCTTGCAGTGGCACCCAGCTGGCACTGCCCAGTGGGATGGGCAGTAACCAAATCAAACCACATGGAAAATCTGTGTCCAAGCCACAGCAACATGCCCGATGACCTGCTGTGCCAGGAGCGGTCTCTAGATTTTAACAAAAGAGCTCTGGATATTAAGCAGTGGGAACTACAGGCTGGGAAGCCCTTGCTGACACTGCCAGGTCAGGTGTTCTTCTGTCTCCAAAGCTTTCCTGGTGTTTTCTGTTCCAGGGGATGGAGATTGTAACTGGGGAGGCCGGTCGTGGGAATTACTTCAGGATGCACTTCAGCAGATACAATATGGTGGACAGCATCACCTGCTTTTCCAAGGAACCCTTCCCTGTCTCCAACTACATCTGCTTGTATGGACAGCACGAACACCTCCTCAATGACCTGTATTACCGCTGGAGGGCCGGGCAGCTCACAGACCTCTACAGGTGAGAGGAGCTTGTCGTTGTGCACAAAATCTACCTTCTGGCAGAACTGAAGGTTTATCTTATTGTGCTTTGTATTTTGGCTGTTTTCCCTTGGAACAAAAGGTGGAAAAACAGATCTAAAAATATTTAACATTATTTAGGAAAATTGTCAGTAAAAATGCAAGTCCCAAAGACCTTCCTGGAAAGAGCTGTGTGCCTGAGATTTTCTTAGAGGAAGAGCAATAGTTTACTTGACTTTCATCTGAATGAGCATTTTCAGTGTCTTTATTCACTTTTGTTTAGAATATTCAGTAGGTTAATCATTAAGCTGAACCTGAACAATCCTTTATTACTGAAGACTGATGTTCAACAGTCACTTTTAAAAGTATTTTTGTTGCTTTGAATCAACTTTTTAAGCCAGAGGTTTGTAGGGAGATTTTACATAACTCATGGTGATAGTCACGCTCAACAACTTGCCTATTTTTATCGGTTGAGAGAGACTGAAGGGCCTGGTTAGTTCTAGTCATGTGCCATCTCCTCTGAGAGAATGTTTCATTGCTTTTGATTTTCATTTGAAGAAATCCCTCACGAATGGTGCTTTGGAACATAAACAATCACAGATGGAGTAGTGAAGTACTGCCTTACATCAGCTGGATAGAAACAGAAAACCAGGCTCAGGAACAAATGATCCATTTTTATTGTGATACAAAGCTGGTGGTGGTGCCTGAAACATTTCTGGGTTTGATTTTGTTCTATTTACAAGTGATTAGAAGAAAGGCACAAATGGTATCAAAATTTTCAGATTAAATGTTGTTATCTAGATAACAGTTTGTAAGAGTTTGCTGTGAAGGGATGCTTGTGAATATCGCTGCTATAGGGCTTGATTACGATTTGTAGCATATGTTGGGGTGGTTTTTCAAGAGAGGAACAGGGCACAGCAGACCTGAAGTTCACGTGAACAGCACACTGTCAGTGAGTGTTAAAGAGGAACTGAAGGAGGGTGACACAAGTGCATGAGAGATGGTCTAAGCAGTTGATTTCCTCTCCTTGTCATGGCTCATACTGATCGTACATTTGGAGCACTTAGAAGAACTCCTTAGGCTGTGCAAGGTACCATCAGTCCTTTCAAGGTCATTACAGTGTGCACACACATTGTGAGCTCACCTTTTCTGTGAACCATGCTGACGTGTGGTCAGGGTCATTTGTTAGATGCACCAGCAAAGTTTCACACCAGTAGTAACATCTGGAAGAATAAATCATCGTGCTCTGGGATTTCAGCCTGCAGCACAGGTAGCAGTATTTTCCTAACCTTGACCAAAGGATCACTAGTGTGCTGCACAGAGGGATACCACATATCAAGGGCTCATCACATCCCTTCAGCTCTCCTTAATTAGTGATGATTAACTAATTTTGGACTTGTCTTTTACAGCCATTGGACAGTGATGTTGTTTAGGACCTTTTGCCTCATTATTTTATCTCCCTTCTCATTAGCCTGTGGCAGAATTCCTGAATTACAGTTGCCAGGTTTTTCTTATCTGGTAGTTTTATTGCCTCCAGTTGTTTTTAGTCTTCTTTCCACCTTATCTTTAGATAGATTTGTTCCTTCTGTTCTTGCTCTTTGGTCATATGAATGAAATCCCATATGTTGCTCACTCTGCAGCAGTGATCATATGCTGCTCTTTAATCCTTGCTCGTGTGGTTCTTGTGGCACTTTAACACACACACACAGACACTCCCATTCATCCCAGCTGTTCCTGTTACACTGCCCATCCTGTGAGGAGGGAGCATTCTCCAGCAGGTGTAACAGGTAAACTGTCTGGCATCCCTGTGGAGCAGTCCTGGCACACAGCAAGCTGGCACAGAAATTTGCTGCTTTCAGAAGGACATGGAGAAACAGAGGAAGGCTAGCAGTATAATGTACTCATAATATCACATCTATAACACATCTACCTCCCCGCAGCACAGTGTCACATTAAATGTACATACATGTGAGTGCAGTGTGCAATAGACACTGTTAAAACCAAGCCATGAGAAGACTGTTAGAAAACCATTACACTGAAAAATGGTTTAGCATCTCTTGTGAGTTGTCCTGAGACTTTTATGTAGAGAAAAAGTGGTGCCTGGTTGGCTTTTGGTGCAGAATAGGAAAATGCATTCACCGATTTCTGTGTGTGTGATAAAAGAACAACTGTTTCTGGCCTTGTTCATGTGGTCTGTAAGGATCCCACATGAACACAAACCAGATGCTAGGACTGAGTTCCTGTCTTTGGATTTCAAAACCTTCCTTCTAAACTAGTACCTGTTACACTTGCATCCACATCTACAGCAAGATGTGAAATGCCCTTATTGAAAAGAAAATAGAGACTGTGAAAATGTGGTGTGCTAGTTCAGCTTGTAAACTTGATGGTTTGAAACATCTGTTCCCTTCCTCTCTTCTGTATGCCTCTCTTTTCAGAAGAGCCTTCCTACGAGGCAAGAAAGTGCAGTGCTTTAATCTTTCGGCCAGCATTTAGATTTCCCAGCATGGTATCTCGTTTCAGGAATGGACACAGTGGAACAGCTGTCACTTGGGAGCTAATTTATTTCTGTGTAGCATGCAAATTATATTTTAAATAATTAGAGACTGCACCTAGCAGTGAATTTCCTCACTGATTTGCGTTTGGTGTAAGAGCTGAAAGTTAACCCCATGGTACTGGATTTCCTGGCCAGAATGTGCCAATGCCATTCTCAAATTAGCTTTAACAACAGGCCTCTGAGATTCAGCAAACTTGACAAAGTCACCCTTTCTGGTTGTGTACTTGGAACCATGGCTAATAGGAATAATGAGAGAAACAACATTTCCTTTTGTCTGGAGAAGAGTTTCATTGATTTGGGTATGAGTTCAGTGGGATTTAAAAGCTGCAGGCCTTGGCCCACAACCAAAGGAAGGATTGATCACTGCTTTGCCTCAGTACCTGGGCTCTTCGAGGAGGTGAAGCAGTTGGCACACATTGCCCTCCTTTCTAGTTGCCTTGTGCCATGCAGTGGGTTCTCTACTTGCACTTGGGCCTGCAGCCACTGAATTTCTTAGCAGAGGGACATGACAGCACACTTCTATGCCAGGGCAGGAAAAAAATGTAGGAGCCAAAGACTCATCAACTGTGAGTTGAGTGGCATTACTTACTAGATTTGGAATCCATTTTAGGAAGGAGTTTTCTGCAATTTTTATTCATTTCCCATCAGCCTGCATCTCAAAAAGTAGGCTAGAATTTGAGTCCCCAAAAGCAAGGCTCTTTCTTGCAGGGAGTCTTCTTCTGAAGAAAAAGGGAAAGCAAATTCTGGTGGTGCACCCTGAAGGGATACCATGCTGTACACCATGCTCCTGGTCCCCCTCACTAGCTGAAGGGCCTTCAGATTATTTCCATTATTTTTGCCCTAGCAGCAGACAAAAGAGAGGAGCGGAGAGAGAGGTCTGAAGCCTTTTTTCTCTTCTTTTCAAATTTATAGATTTAATGGTCATCAGTCCTCCACACTACTTCAGAGAGGAGGAATTCAACCAGAATTCCTTTTGTGTCCTCCTGAGCTGAAGGCAGCTGCAAGGCAGTTGCCAAGTTATGGAACATATCCACAGAGTGGTGGAATCTCCCTCTGCTGCATCTTAAGTACAAAACACATAATTACCAGAGTCTCCTGATTCTTAGCAACCAAACGGATGCTCACTGGCATCATGCCTTTAATATGAGATAGAAGTGCTTCATGTAAGGTTCATTTGGCATTAATGAAAATCAAATCTAACATAAATGCATAAAAATCTGACCAACTATTTTCTAAAATACTTAAGGAGCTTATTTTGCAAATGCAAGAGTGGCTTATACTTGGGATTTTGTAGTTGTATATTAATGAACTCATCAGCCATGACATGCAGAAGATGCTGGTTGTCTCAGTCATGTGGCACCAACAGTGGCAGTGACATGAGAGCAGCACAAGGAAGGGGCACAGGGTCAGGTTTGGGGACAGTGCACAAAGGCAGGGCATGTTTTAATGAGGGGTGAGCAGAGAAACCTCACAGACATAGTCATCCAGGCAGAGCTCAAAACCACTTGGTTATTTTTTTGTTTCAGTAGCTTTGTTTTCAGCATTTTAAGGACTTGTCAAACTGGACAATTTGCTTGCTCTGCACGGGGGTCTTGGTATTCTGGTTTGAAAGCAAAACCAGTGAGAGACTCCAAGTCAGAAATACAATTTATTGGGAAAAGGGAAAAGAGACCAAATACATGCAATGATACAAAAGGAAGATCACCGACAAAGTCAGAATACGACCTGACACCCTTTTGGCCAGCGTGTTGGTAGCAGTCCAAATCGGAGTGGCTGCAGTCCTCTTGGAATGGCAGATGTGGTTTCTGTTTGTGCAGTGGCCCTGTAGAAAAGGTGTAGTTGGTCTAGTGGAAAACCCCAGCTGTGTCCTCTTGGAAACCTATGGGAAGGCTGCTTCTCTGTCTAAAAATCTCAGGATATATCTAGGTGGGAATGCTTATCTCCTCCCCCCTGGGGGGAGCATCTCACAATGGGCTGATGTCATTCTGAGTCACGAGGTGTGTCTTTGATCACAAGACTGTCTCCTGGAGAGTGTTATCTCTGAGTCATGTGGCAAGACATTGATGGGTCCATTAACAGGAGATGAGGGCAACTGCTACACAGATGATACTAGAAAACATCTTGTCTTTCAGTCTCTCACACTTGGGTACCATGAGGGTGGAGGAGCCCCCAGCAGACATGACCAGGACTCTTCAGCAAGAAGGAGTTGGGGGAGTAGGTTTTACGGCAGTACTTTTGTGAAGTACAAAAAAGCACAGGGGGTTTAGGTGAATTGTAGTCACAAGGGAATGTTTTTTTTTTCCCCAGTGCCAGAATGCAGGTAGGATTCAGTTTTCACTGAGGAAGGGAACAGGTGATCCATGCATGGATCTGTGGAGATGGGCAGGCGGTTCTCATCAGGAATGTTGTTGCTGTGCAGGAGGTGGGCATGTTGCTGTGCAGGAGGTGGGCACCCTGCAGAAAATCACGTAAAGTGGCACAGCTTCAACTGCACCAGGTACTGACAGGCCATGGAACATGAGGCTGCCAAACATGCTGCAGGAATATGCGAAGGGAGTCAGGCTCCCTTTCCCTGAGCGGCTTTGGAAAATCCACCCAGAAACAGTAAACATGGATAACAGCACCAGATGTTTCCTTGGCTGCTCTCTGCAAGCCCTTGTATTTTCACATTGCATTTTCATATGCTCAAAATGCTCAAAAGTGCTTTGAGCTGCATTCACTTATTTTGAAATAACCATTTAGGTTTTTCCACTGAAGTTCAACTCTCACATCCTGGTGCTGTTAACATTAGGCTGAAGGTGATCTGTTAAGCAGAAACACCGCACTGGACTGTTGACTCAATGCTAATAAAGCTTGCAATATAACAATGCATTAAGGAAAATAAGAACATTTAATGTTTTCAGCATTATTGTTGAAAGGTAGAGAGAATTTCATTACTTACAGGCTGGATAATCAGTGATTATTTAAACATGAAATGCATGCTACATGGAAATGCTGGTTTTAACCCAAACTTTCTGAAATGAAGAGTGGTTGTTTAAGAGGAACATTAGAATGCCCTGCTGCTGTCTGGAATCTGCTGGATCCCACACTATTAGCACACTGGGGATTACATTTGAGCGACTCCACCTTAGGCTTTTGTTCATTGGACAGACAGTGAGATGTTTTTTCTGCAGGGTTAAAAAAAACCAGAAAGGAACTGTAACAGGTAGTGAGCATGACTGAGAGAGACTAGTGCTGCTCCATATGTTCTGCATCCTAATTAGAGGGAAATGCGTATGCTTTTCCTGAAGAGAGAAAAAGGGTAAGGAAAGAGGAACACATTGAAGGGATATCAAAGCACTAATAGCTTTTTTGCTCCCAGAATTAACCGCTAACCCTGCAGTGCACTGGTACAGCTGAACTTAGAGAGCAAATCGATACAAATGTCTGGAGATTTCCAGATATTAAGTAGTTTTAAAGGAGCAGCTAACTTGCCAGTGAAGAGCTATGTTACTAAGAAACCCCACATTCAAATGAGTAAGTTAAAGCCTGTCAGCTGAACCCTGCCACATTAATTTGCAGGCAAACCTTGCTGAGTAATATCAGTAATTATGCAAACCATTATGAATTATTGAATCCATAAACAATTGCAGAAAAGCAATCATACTCCTGCACACAGCCTCTTTGAGGGTTTTGTGCCTCGGGTTTAATTTCCTTCAAATCACTTTCCATTATACTTTGTGTGAAAAAATACTATGTGAAAAAAATGCAGTAAGCATGATTTCAGGGTCAGCCACAAAGTGCTCCTAGAGAGAGCACACACAGTAGTGCTTCTGTGTCAGCTTTAAAGAGCACAGATGTTAGAAAGTTCAGTGAGAGTCGGTACACCACAACTGTTGTGATCTACTAAGGTGTCTAAACTTTACCAAATACCAGTGCTGCAATAACAAGAGTCTCTCCTGAGGACACTTAGGAGATGAGGAAAGGGCTGCATTATCTCAATGCCAGGATCTGCTTTCTGAAGGTGCCTCTGAGTACAGTGCTGTAACATTTCCAGGATATTAAAACTGCAGCAGAGCTGATTTATCAGTCATGATGGATCACTGGTGTATTTGAAGGGAGCATGCTGGTGAGTGGTGCTGTGTCACCCCCTGACGTCAGCAGGTCCCTGCAACAGCCCCAGGGAGGCTGGGTCTGGACCAGAGGGAATGGTGTCACCCTCAACGAGGTCTGCAGTCAGTGGCCATTTTTCCAGAATAAGAATTGCAATATCAGATGTCCTTTGCTCTGGTTTGCCATTGCAGCTATGTTTGAAAGGGGATTTTAAACCATGAGTTTTAAACCAGTCATCTTCCAAAGACAAGACATTGCAGGTTCTGTGAGAAGACGTAAAAATGCACAGGCTTCCTCTCCAGGATTTGCTTCTGAAAAGGGATAAAAGAAATGTCAGTTTGTGAATTTGTGAGCACTCCTTTTACTTTGTGAACCTGCCTGGCGGATTAGCTCACAGATTTGTTGTCCATAAGGCTGTTGGTTTCACTGATTACTGGGTGAGAGCAGTAACAGAGTCCTAGATCACTGAATTTAACAGGAGATATTTGAACACCTGGACAAGCAGGTGTTCAGGGAGCAGAACTGCAGAACAAGGATGTAAAGACCCTTCTTGCTACAAACAGGCTTTTGATTTGCATTTGCTGTTGAGCAGTTGTAGGTGATTATTAAGAAATTGTGGGTCAGGGAATATGTTATGTTCTTAGTGCCGAAGAACAGTGCTCTTGGGTGGTGCTTTAGGGGATTTTACACAAATTGGTCTTTCTTTTTACCTATGTAAACCAGCTGTCTTTTGAAATTATTGGTCATATGAATGCAGGAAATGCTCAGTGAAGCATTTATTTATATTGTCTTTAAATTAACACACTATGATTCCTGGTCCAGTTATCCAGGGTGTATCAGGAAACATTTTGTATCTTTTGCTGGTATTACTGTATCTTTGTAATTAGGAGTCTTAAAGACATGCATATATTGTTCTTAAAACAACATATTATGAATTTTCCTGGCAAGATGGGATGTTCCATCTTGTGTGCTTGTGTTGGAGAAAAGACTTGTGTTCTTCTGCAAGCTGTGGTTGGGAAGTATTGTCAGGATGGCCTGAAAATTGAAATTGCATTGCATCCCCATCCTTCCATAATACTTTACTCTTCCCACTCCCGAGAAGTAGAAGTCCCCGCTCTGTGTCCCTTACTCCTGGCGTAATTGTGTTCCACTTGAGCCCGTGTCAGCTGAACAGCTTCAATCTCCTCTGTGCTTATTCTCCTGAGGTAGTTCCTGGGATGTGCGAGCAGCGGCTTTTCTCTGCCTGACTGGGCTCTCAGCAGAAATGCCCAGCTTTGGCCATCATGTGCCAAAGGCATCACTAAGAGACAGCTTCCAGAGCCATCCACATGTGCTGGAGAATGATTTTTTAGTCTGTGTGTTTAAGAAGAGACAGAGTAGCTTCCAGATGTACAGCCTGGAGAATTTTGCACTTCAAGCATTACATTTCTACTTAGAAAAAAATTTCAACCTAGGAAGGTGAATGTCTATCTTAAAAATTTCCTGTGCTGTGCAAAGCTTGGGAAGCTACAGAGAGGAAAGGAGACTCTCCACTCCTTACAGCTTACCAGGAGATTAAGTTGATCAGTGACTCTGCTTGTATTGTGTATTAAAAGCCATAGTGCTACTATGTGTGTGCTCCCAGTGCTGGTGCTGAGGGCACAGCCATCACCAGAGGGCCACTGGGCTCAATGGCACCGAGGCAGGGCACTGATGACTTGTGGATGGCTGTGGGAAGAAACAAATGGGATTTCAAGAGATCTGTATTCAGGATTGCTTAGAGGCATATATTGAGAGCTGCAGATTCAACCCACATCATAGGCTGTCAGTTTCTGAACTTCCCTTCAGTGTGTGTGTTGGTGGAAGAACAGGGTTAGGAGGGATGCAAGGAGTCTAATTTGGGTTTGTTGTTTCCATCCATGCAAGTTCTGAGTAGCAAGCATAAGAAGAGCCATGGACACATCATCCTCCAAACCTGTAGTCACTGACACTCCAGTCTGCAGAGGGATTTTTCAAAGGAACTATCACAAAATGTCACCTACCCTTTGAGAAATGGAAATCCCCTCCTCATCCCGGCTTCCTTGCAGCAAGAAGGCACCAGAGCACAGGCACAGCTCAGGAGTCAGGATTGATTCCTGGAACTAGACCCTGGGCCAGAAAACGGGACATTTGGCATGGACACACTCCCCTGCAGGTAGGGGATGTACCCCAGTGCTGAAATTACTAATCTCTTTTTTTTTATTTTTAAATTCTTTTTTTTTTTTTTTTTTTTGGTCCTTGCACAAAACAAGGGTGTTATTCTGAAGATTTTTCATTCAGTTTTTAGGATTTTTCGGCTTCACACCTTGGTGCCAGTGCTATACCCCCGTGCCACCAGACCTGACGCAGCTGGCAGGTCACTGTTGGGTCCTTGCTGTCAAAACATAAAACCATCTTCCACAGGGGCAGAGGCTTCTTCTCCAAATGTGTTGTGTTCCTGCAAATGAAATGGAGAGTAACTCTAAGCAGCTCTTGGATGGACAGCTATGTGTACACTCCATTTTTGCCTGCTAGCAGTGCCCAGCTTTGGCCATTTTATTTATGTCTCTTGCACTCTTGCAAAGGGAAGGATTCTGTGCCTTCTGTACAGGATACCACTCATTATTTCCTTCCTCCTTGCCTCTCATCTAATATAGGCTACACCTCACAAATGAGGCAGAACAGAATTGAAATGTTGTTTGTCAATGAAAGGTGAGACCAGCTCCTTAGCAACACAAAAGATGTTGTTCATTGTCTTCTGCAGGAGCCCATTCCATCCCACCCATCACAAACACCTTCCTGCAATCGCTGTCATCACCATAAAGACTTCCAGCAGGGATCCCTGCTAGGAAGTGACCAAGTTTGCACACCCCTTATGTTCCTGGCAGACACTGTCATCTTGTACATATTTAGCCTGATCACTGTGGCAGGTTATGAAAGGCTAAATGGTGCAAACGCATGTGGCAGATGCCGTTCTTGTGATGGTGGAGGAGCTGCTGAGCCCCTGTTGGGAGTGTGCCAGCTCCATCTCGTACACTGAAGAGCTTTATACTTTGAAGCCTTCCATGGCTTGCCCTGAGGGACTGCTGCTGCAGTGGTAATAATATTCAGAATGAGCCTCAGAAAATCAACTTGTTGGTTTCAAATGGGGTTTTTCATTATTAAGCTTCCCTTTAGCAGCCATATGTAGAACTGCTCTGTCAGAAACACCTTGTACCCCCTGAGAAAGGTGATTCAAACTGGAAAGATAAATAGATGGAAGCACAGAGCCGGCAAAGAAAGCGAATTGTTTGTGTGAGCTGAATCTCCAAATGGCCCTTGGTGTTCTTCAGGTGAAGTGAAGGAAGTCTGGGAGTAAATGTTGGTTACTAGGAGCTCCTTCTGGCAGTCTAGCTAGAAAATATGGATGAGGCATTCTCTGCTCCCCAAAACCAGGCATTTTATTTGCATTAAAGATTCCAAACTGGATGGCACATTTCAGGTTTTGAGTTCCAAATCTGTGGATCTTGACCAGAATGGTAAAGTTGTGGTTATAGATGGAGCTGGTGACAATAGCAGGAATATATAGCGCCCCTGAAACATTTATAAAGAGCATTAAGTGCAACACCTCCGTGAGACAGGTGAGCCCCTTAACTGAGGTAAGGCAGTTGGGAAGGTTGCACCTCAGTTGACAGAGGAAGTAATCTGCTCAGGGTTATAGTCTAAATTAAGATGCCATCTTGAAGACAAAACATTTGGCCAGCAGAACATGGCTTTTACCACAGCATATCAGTAAAAATAGAGTCTTTAATTACCTTAATATAGTCTTGTGTAACACCTCCCTTTCTCTCTTTGCTATTTATTATCAACAGTGAATTAAAGGTTTGTGTTGGGTTTTTCTTCTGAAATTGAAGAGGTTTTAAATATTAGGGGATATTGTGTTTTTCTCCACCTTTGGGGTGTGCAGTTACTGAAACAAGGATCCTTAAAGCTGAGCTCATCCTAACCTGTATATCCAAATGAGCAGGCAAGCATCAGTCCCAGTAAATCTTGAGCTAGGCAGCACTTGCTATAGCAAGGATGCGATGCTTGGAATGGTGTCCATAAATATTTATACTGTGAAAAGGTCTGTGGGGGAGAGAGAGCCCTGCTGTGCTGCAGACCAAGCAGATTCCAAGAGGCAGCCCCAGCAAGCCTGGCACTCAGAGGGGAATGAGGGTGCTGGGGCAGAGAGGGGCCAAGCACATGGACATCCCGCCAAGCTGTGCCAGATGCATAGAGCATTTTAATGGGTGTGAGGGAGACCTGAGGTGTCTTTCAGAGCAGGAGGGGAAATCCTGCCCTTGGACATGGAGGAAGTAAAATCTGCAGAGAGGAAACTGCACATTAATCCTCTGTGGACAGGTACTGCAGGATTATTAAATCCATGTAGTGTGTTTAAGTTGCCTTATGCAGGTGTTTACTTAAATGCCACACAGCTGAACCAGGCAAGAAGGTTCCTGTGCTCCAGAGGGCAGTGCCAGGGTCCTGCTGCCATTCCTAAGGCATGAGTGTTGGTGGCAACTACACAAATGCCCCCCTTTTCCAACTTCCCGGGTGAGCCTGCTGACATCTGCTCGGTCATTATGAAGATGAGCATGGGGCACCTCCTGACCACTGTGAGCATCAACAAGAATTACACTCCGAGCATCTCACCCGAGCTGTAAAAATTATCTTTCATTATAGAGAGATGTAAATCACACTTTGTAATCTGGTTGCCCCCAGTTATATTTACAGCCATGAGTTTCTACAGGGACCCGTGCCCTCTCCATCCTTTTTGTCCTTTTTCATGGAAGAATGCTGCTTTGAATGCTGTAACTGAAAGAAAAAGTTGCAAGAGCTTCCTCCTAGAAATCAGTTTAATTTAGCTTCATCACACTAGTACAAAGAACATATTGCAGTGCTGTGGTGGCCCTGTTTTTCTGGCTTTTATTAATCCAGAAATCTTAATTATGAACAACATTTGTGTCATTGTCTACACAAATTTAATTTGTTTATGCAGTAGTTCAGTTAATCCTGCAATCTGCTTTTCTCAAATGAGGACAGATAATGGAGACACCATTCTTTACAGGTCTTCAGGCTTTTAAATTCTGATAAAATCAGGATTCTTCACTGGGTCTTGCCACAGCTCTGAATTAAGCCACTTTAAATGTAATTACTGAAGCTGGCTGTACATCAGGAACATCCATTAAAAGAATTGATTGACCATGCTGTTACAAGGAGGCATTTTATGAACAAACGATCATGATGGGTCCAGAACTGTAATTTATAAAGGCAAAAAAGCAGGTAACTACTTTATTAGTGGTTAATGAGAGGTTCACAAGATAACTAATTTTCTTCTTTTTTACCCAGCTACTTCAGGGAACCTTGGTCCTTAGCCATCTATCACGATCGGTTTATTGATCTGCAGAAGGAACTGCGCCAAACCCTGATGTCAGAACAGGTAAGAAAAATGACTGGCGAGTGCATTTTATTATTTAGGTAATTTTTTGGTGTTGGTCACTTTGATTTACTCTCCCATCTGTATCCTGAAGCTTTATGTTTCTGTTTACCTCTCTCTTTGAGGAAGCCAGAGCAGACTGTGTACCTCACAGCAGGGGTCACCATGTACAGCACAGTGTTCAGTTTTCTTGTTTGGGTATATTCTCAAATCTGCCAGTAGAACTCGAACTTGCTTTGTTGTCTGTGACTGCATTTTTGCATTATAGCTGCAATTGAGTACAAGTACCCAGTGGAATCTGGAGCCTGGCTTGTCCATGTATCCCCCTTGGGTTTAGGAGTGTTTCCTAATAGGAATATGCTACAGGCCATCCTACACCTCTCTCAGCTGAGCCTATACAGAGGTTTTTCAACACCTACCCACACAGAATGGCTTTTGTAGTCCAAAGGGTGCAAGCAACTGGCTTTTTCAGTGATGAGTGGATTTCCTGAAAAAGGGTGGAATTAAAATGTTTGCCAATGCTGTTTTACAGGTTAGGCCCTAGCACCATAATAGAGGCATAAAGCCTCAGCAGCCTGTAACTGCCTGCCCAAAATCCAAACTCACTGTGCTCCATGGGGAGAGCTAACAACAGCAGGTGTCCAGCAGCCCCCAGAATTGCCTTCCCCACCTCCTGAGGAACTTCTGGCTGAAACCAAAAAGAGTTTGTGGTCTGATTTCAGTGCTTCCAGCCCAGTACCCAGGACCAATTCACCCAGCTCACACTGCTTCCAGTTTCTGCCTTTGTTTAACCCATGCAGTGCCAGATGGTGGCACTAGGTTTTAAATATGTGCTTATGGAGTTTTTAACTGTGTGGAAAACGAATGGAATTGAGTGTAAATGGAGGTAGGATGGCAGGAGGAAGTGGAGCCCACTTCCCCTGGAGACGGTCCACCAATCTCCAGGGCCCAGTGCTGCTGCATCCCAATTGCAGCCATGCGCACTCAGCCCTGCCTCCTCCCCAAAGGGCTCAGAGCTATTTGCCTTCTGTTGTCCTGACCCAGAAAAGGCCTTGGTGCAGTTTAATTTGGGTTCTCTTGGAAGACCTCTATAAAAGAGTACAAAATTAAGTTCTGTGCAGAATGATTTGTTTTTCTTGCTATTATTCAAATTTATTTGTCATGCTGTAAGTGTGAACAACTTGAGAGGGGAATTTGTGCTGTACAAATGCAGGACTCACTTGCCTTACCCTGTCTTTGTGGCAGCAGTCCTGACAGAGTCTCCCTGCATGGCCTGGAAGCAGCTCTGTGTGAGTCAGGATTCCCATGGACATAGGTGATGGTTATCTCCATCTCAATGAAAATTTGGTATTTTGGACTTTTTTTTTTTCATAGTGATCTTAACTATATTTACTAAATGTCACAATTTATGTTTTCATTGGGTGTTCCTTGTGAGCACATTCCCAGATCCAGAGTAGGTACCGTGTGCTCTTGGAGTATCTCTTAAATGTCTCAGGACTGGTTGTGTTTCTGTACAAAGTAAGAGACCTACTGTATTTGCCTCCTGATACTCAGATTCCAGCTCATTTCAGCATGCAGAAAAATTACTAATGAAGTGTAAAAATGAGGGAAAGAGATGTTTAAGAGGTGTGGGCATAAATGCACAGAAGTCAGATACTTCTGGTTAGTTTCCAGAGAAAGTGGAAGAAAGTGGAAATCAGTATCCTGCAATAGGGGGTAATATTTACAGAAATATTTGCTAATTGAAGCACTAACTGCATAGAAAAGCCAGTTATGTTCTGCGACAGGCCATGCATTTAGCCTGTGTTGAAATTGCCACCCGAGGCTGCCCTGGCAGCACGGGGCTCTGGGAGGGCTGCTGGCATGGGGCATGTTTACCCCTCGGGGATCACAGCCATGTGTTTGTGCTGGCGTGCACAGCTCCGGCGATGCAAACATGCAGATGGCAGAGCTGGGGGCTGCACCTCCATCAGCTGCTGGATGCTGCCGCACGCCGTGGGCACATATGCCATGCCAGACCTACCGGAACAGCACTTGTTGTCCATCAGGAATAATGGCCTGGTGCTCTGGCTGCAGCTGGGCCATGCTGAGACTCGGTTAAAAGCCACAGTAAATATGGGGGGTGGGGGGAGAAGTGTGGAATTCCTGTGGCAAAACCCCTCTGACAAGCCATGTTGAACAGCCAGGGGTTCCACACGGGTTTGTTCCACATAACCCTTGTACCTGTGGCCGGTCATTTGTGAGGGAGAGGTTTACAAACAGTTGAGCACCACCGACCCCAAGGTGTGCTCAGTGCTACCAGTGTGAACCCCACTCCAAACCCCACTGCTGCCTGTGTTCTAGCCCCAACGTGTTCTCAGGCTGTTTTCAGACCCTGCTGCCACGCTCCATGTCTCCAGAGTGTGCCCCGAGTCCCGTTTGTCTGTTTGACAGCTGTGTCCTGCAGGTGCGCGGACAGCCCACTGCCACCGAGCAGCATCCTGAGCAGAAACCCGGCCCGCCGTCACTTCGGGAACCCGTCCTGCGCTACCTGCGCCACCACCACGCCCAACTGCCCATGTTCGCCCCGACCGATGCCTACAGACTGCTGTCGGCTGCAGGTAAGAGATGGTGGGACAATGGGGTCTGGGGTCACAGCCCCCGCCGTGGTGTGCGGTCTCGGTGAGCAGGCCTGGCAGTGATGGGGATCTCGGTGCGCAGCCCCAGTCGTGGGCAGGGGTGCCTCGGCGTGCATCCCCGCCAGTGACGGGGAGTCTCGATGTGAAGCCTCTTTGGTGAAGGGAGATCTCAGTGCGCAGCCCTATCGGTGGAGTCTCAGTTCGTAGCCCCGGCGGGGAGGCGGCGGCGCGTGCCCGCGGGGCCGCAGCTGTATGCTAATGCACCGCGGCCCGCCCGCCCCGCCCCGCCGCGCCGCATGCCTGTCCCACCCGGGCGGGCGGGGCGGCCCCTCGAACCCCCCCGCCGCCTGGCCCGGCCCGCCGTGGGGGTGTCCGGGGGAGCGGGGGCTGCAGCCGCCCCCCCGCTCGTCGCCCTTTGTGCCGAGGGTCGTGCAGCTTTATGCTAATGACCCGCACAAAGGCGCGCGCGGGGGGGCCCCGCTCGCTCGCGTGCCGCCCGCGTGCCCCGCGCCCCCCACAAAGGGCCCGGCGGGGGGCGGGGAGGGCGCTGCCCGCACGCGCCCCCGGCCTGGCGGCGGCTCCTCTCCCCCCGGTGCCGCCACCTGCGGGGAGGCCCCGCGACCCCCCGCGCGCAACCCCGCGCCGCCGCGGACAAAGGGCTGTGGGAGCGGGGCCGCAGCCCAGAGCTCTCCCTGCTACGGCTGCACCTGCCGCATCCTCGGGGCTTTCGGGAGTGTTTGCTTAGACATCGACCGCGACGTGCGGGAGCGCGGGGAGCGAGGACCCTCTGCCCGTTCCCCGTCGCACCTCGTACCCGACGAGCAGCGTTTTGGGCTGAAACCGAGCGCCATCATCGCCGTCCCTGCCTGTACCGGGAACTGGGCCTGACCCGTTCGGGTTAGATTAACAGGTTCGGTCACCACCAGGCCGGGGCTGTGGTTCCGCCTCCCCTGACCCCGCAGCAGCGCAGAGTTGTTCCGTTCGCAGCGTTGCCGGGCTCGGCCGGGCCCTTATGACCCGTTCGTTATTCCTCCCGCTCGGACAGACCCGTCATTGGCCACCTGCTGCCGCCGCTGGGCAGTACCCCCGGCGGGCAGCCCCGCTCCCTTCTGTGCCGCTGCTGCCACAAGCGCCACTTTCGCCTCTTCGTGCGCCGAACTCCCCTCTCCCCGCACCCCGGTGCGGCCGCCCCCGCAAACAGTCCGCCCGCCGAGAGTGGACGGTGCTCCGTGCCGAGCTTCCCGGCGGTGCAGCCTTGGCTGGCGGTCGGCCCGAGAGCACCACCCGCTGCCGGCCCCGCTGCCGGCGAGGGGGGCGGCACACAAAGACCGCGCGTGCCGGCCGGGCGGGGGCGGGGCCGGGCGTGTGCCGGTCCGGGCTCAGGTGCGGCCGCGCCGCTGCCGCCGCCGCTGATTGGCCCGTCCCGCCGCCGCCGGCCCGAACAATGGCCCCGGCCCGCTTAAAAGCGGCGGCGGCCGCGCCGCGGGCAGAGCTAGGAGTCTCCGTTGTAGCTGCCGCCGGCCCGGAGCCGGCGCGAAGATGCCCCGGGGCTTCCTGGTGAAGCGCAGCCGGCGGCCCACCCCCGTGTCCTACCGGGTGCGCTGCTGTCGCGAGGCCGCCGCCGGCCCGCCGCTCCCCACCGGCGCCGCCCAGCCGCCCGCCTGCCCCGCCGCTCTGCCGCCCCTGCCGCGGGACTCGCCGCCGTCGGTGCCATTTGGGACGCCCGATGCCGCCGTGCAGGCGCTGTATAGCCCCACGCGGCCCGTCAGCAGGGACAAATACCTGGAGCGCGGCTTCAGCCTGGGCTCGCCCGTCTCAGCCGAGTCCTTCCCCGCTCCGGCTGTTCCCGGCACCATGGACCCGATCCTCTTCGCCCCGGCTGACCTCAAGCTCTGGGCCGCTGCTGGCCACGCCGAGCCGCCCGGCGCCCACCCCGGCCCCGGTGGGATACCCGCCCCGGCCGCGCCACCTGCCTCGGGCCGCCCGCTGCCCGCCAAGCGCCCGCCGGGTGCCTCCGAACCTGGGCGGCAGAAGGCCCAGTCGGGCAAGAAGACGAAGGCGATCCGTAAGCTGACCTTTGAGGACGAAGTGACCACCTCGCCCGTGCTGGGGCTGCGCATCAAGGAGGGCCCTGTGGAGGTGCCGGCCAAGGCACGGGGCGGCTGCGCCCGTCCGCTTGGCGAGTTCATCTGCCAGCTCTGCAAGGAGGAATACGGAGACCCCTTCGCGCTGGCGCAGCACCGCTGCTCCCGCATCGTCCGGGTGGAGTACCGCTGCCCCGAGTGCGACAAGGTCTTTTCGTGCCCCGCCAACCTCGCCTCCCACCGCCGCTGGCACAAACCCCGTCCACCCGCCACCAAGAGCGGCCCCGAGGCGGCCCGGGCACCGGCCGCGGGCCCAGGCCCGGTCCCGGCGGAGGAGACACCGAAGGAGGCGAGCGGTGGCAGTGGCAGCGAGCGGGACACACCGAGCCCTGGCGGAGCCTCGGAGGCGGGCTCCGAGGAGGGGCTCTTCGAGTGTCCCCGCTGCGCCAAGCGGTTCCGCCGGCAAGCCTACCTGCGCAAGCACCTGTTGGGGCACGCTACACCGACATCCACGCCAGTCCCGGTACCCGCACCAGCCCCGGAGCCCAGCGCCGAGGAGCTGCCTGCCGCCGAGTGCCGCCTCTGCCCCGTCTGCGGGGAGACCTTCCCCAGCAAGAGCAGCCAGGAGCGGCACCTGCGCCTCCTGCACGCCGCCCAGGTCTTCCCCTGCAAGTACTGCCCGGCCACCTTTTACAGCTCTCCTGGTCTCACCCGGCACATCAACAAGTGCCACCCCTCGGAGAACCGGCAGGTCATCCTGCTCCAGGTGCCGCTGCGCCCTGCCTGCTGAGCCGCCCGTGCCTTCCCCGCTGCCCCGCGCTGCTCCCCCGGGGCCGCCACACGATTAGCTTTAATACAGCTTGTGACCTGCTGGAATCTGGCTTTACACTTACCTTCCCCGGGTCTCTCTCTTATTTTTAATTTTTTCTTACTTTAATTTTTTTTTTTAGATTTTGTTTGCTGTTTTTATTGATGTGAACAGATCAAACTGCTTGAGAGAAACAAGCGTTTCCTTTAGTGTAGCCACAAATGCCTTGACTCTGCTGTTGATGGTCTCCAGAAAATGCTGTAGAAACTGCCTTAACTGTGACATGCCAACTTTCTGTTTCTGTTTGTTTGCCCTTACTAAGGTAGCTCATGAGTTGTCTATCTGTATATGTTGGTTTGAGTAATTATGTTATTTATTCGTTATTTATTTATATTAATTATGAAGATTGATATTATTTGATTGCAGATATTGTGCTTTTTTGTCTCCCCACCTGCCATTTCACTGTGCGTTTTAGAAGATCTTTTTTTCTTATGGGATCTGCTAAAAGGGTTTTAACTTTTATACCTAGAATAACACATGATCTTAACCATTTTATCCCGTGCAACCAACAGCTCTTAATTTTAGATGCAATCTCTTTTTCTACACACATTATTTTCTTAACTGTTAGCTATTTATAGAGTGCTTCAATAGAACTGTTTCAACTGTATAATTATTTACTATTCAAATAAAATATTTTCAAATTCAAGCATGCCCCCACCCCTCCTGCTTCTCCCTGCTGCGCTGGCCCTGGGGGCTTGGGGTGGGGTGGGGGGGTGGGCTGGCACCCGGCTCCACACTGCAGCTGGCAGGGTGCCTCCATAGGCACCAGCCTGCTCTGCACCGTTTGATGAGATTAATTAAAAAGGAATTAAAGGGAGAAGAAGAGCAGGATGCATCATGGCTGCTCTGGGGAAAGGCTGCCCCCTGAGCAAAGGGTCCTCTGGCCATGGGCTGGAGTCCCAGCCTTGCCCCTGCTCTAGCCACCAGTGGGCACAGCCTGCCCTGTGCTCTGCTGCTTGGCAAGGCTGCCAGGTACCTTCCCTGGAAGGTGTTGTAGGGATAACTCAAGGAGAGGCAGCACCTGTAAGTGGAGAACTTGTAGAAATCCCTGCCTATGAGGGTTGTGCTGTTTGCTGGGAGGCTGCTGCGGCATCCTGCTTTGTCCATGAGTTGTGGAGCTGGTGCAAGGAAAGCCAGGCATTTCTCTTGCTTCTTGGCAGGGCCAGAGCTGGCTCCTGCCTGGTCCTTTGTGCCCTGCAGTGGGATTTCTGTAGCAGCCTTCAATAACTGTATATATAGATATATACACATCTATGTAGATTGATCTATCTCCAGGGTTTGTGTTTGTATGTGGGAATCTTGATGGGTTTGATCAGAGTTGTTACAAAATCTGTGTAAGTGGGGAAAGGTGCATGCTGGGTTTGTGAAACCCCTCTTGCAGACAGGTGTTGTATGCATCTATAGGATCTCCCCCTTTGCCAGCAGGACCAGGTACAGAGCCAACTTAATGGCATGCAAATCTGCTTGGCAGCCCCAAGAGCAAATCCCTGCTCCCAAACTGGTGTATGAAAGGCCAGGGGAATGTGAGGGCTTGGTGTGGGTATAGGGGCTGCTCCATCTTGGGGTAGCAATGCCTTTGAGACTTTGGCTCCCTGGAAGAGGTTTCCAGCCTGTTCCTGCTATCTTCTCTCACCCAAAGACTCCTAACCCTGATTTACTGTGGGAAAGGCAGGTGGTTGAGCTTCCTGGAGGAAAGTTTCCCAGGAACTGGTTCTATTTTGTGATAAAGCAAAGCTTGTAGAGAAAGAACATCTTTCTAGAGAAAGATTTGTTTGAGGTTTTTTGAGTTTTTTTGTTGTTTTTTTGTTCAGTCAGGCTGAACAGTACCAATGTATGGGTATGCTCCTGTTGTATTGATTCCTAGGAAACTAACTTGGTAGTACCAGGGCTGACTTCAGGCCTAGGCAAAGCTGTGGTTTTAGCTGTAAATCAATACATTGGAAAAGAGCACAGCCAGAGAGACACAGGCAGCAAAGCCTGCCTGGCAAGAGGTGCAGTTTTGCCTTTCCTGGCTTCCCTGGCCTTGGAAAGCCCCATATCCTAGGCTGTTGCGGATGGTGTTGCAGCTGTCTGTGGAGCAGGCTCTCTGCTCCCTGAGGGGACTCTGCCAACACACATGGCTGTCCTCTCAGGCCACTGGACACCATTTCCAGATGATGCCTGGCACATCCTCTGGAAAAGCCTAATGGCTCCATCCACACTGTCACAGCAGTGTCTCTGCTGAAATCTGTGCTCAAAGCCTGTGGCACTAGCAGGCCACAAAACAATAGCTTCATACCGCTGTCCATTTCCTAATAGACAGATAAATCCACGTCTGTCCTGCTAAGAATCAGTTGAAATTTCTGAGGACCAGAATTCCCGAGGCTTTTTGAACTGTCTGGGTAACTATCAGCACTGACATATTGCATCTCCTGCTGAGCAGAAAGGGTGATTAGTGGAGACTCCTGTGTTGGGGAGGAGTAAGGAGAGGTGACAGCAGAGTACACTGGATATGGCTCTGTTCACAAGCATCCTGTAAAAGGGACGTAATTTGCTTTTGACATCCCTGGGCTGCAGCAACCTGGGCAGAGCAGCTGTGCCTTTGTGTCTGCAGCCTTTCTCCCTTCATCTGCACCACTGGGTCCATGTGAAGCCGAGCCCTGACTGCCCAAGGAGTTTCTGAACAGGTTCCTTGTGAGCGTGAGCCCCAGTGGCTTGAGAGGTTTCTGGAGAGGTTCTTTGTGAGGGTGAGCCCCAATTACCTGAGGGGTTTTGCAGGGAGCCATCCGCATTACCGTTTTCCATGTCATGCCACCTGGCAGTGAAGGGCATTGCACCACTGTGACAGGTTACAAAGCCTCCCACTTACACCAATATCCTTTGGACAGTATTTTGGGGATGGATCTGTCTTTGCCCCTCACTAGTTCCTGCCTTGCACTGTCCCACTGCCCAGGCCCCAAGCACTGGGCTTCTGCTGGGCTCTGTCTCCTGCTCTGTGTCTGTGAAGTTCCAAACTCACGTGTAGCTTGGTGGCTGTCCCAGGGGATGAGCAGTATAGCTGAACCCAGAGTGCTCTCAGTAGCAGACCCTGTGAATGAAGGTGTTGCCTGACAGGTGTTATGTTCTGGCCACCTGGCAGCACAGCCAGCCAGCGCTGTGCAAACAAAGCTGCCTGCTGTCAGCTAACAAATCAGTTGCTGATGGCTCTCGATGCATTTAGCAGAAACAGGTTTGGGTACCATGGAAAACTGATCCTGTCCCAAATAATGATGCAGTGGAGGCAGCTGGTGCAGAGGTTGCTCATAATCTATGCATTCAGGCAGAGGGGTTACCCTGCTGTGCCAGCGCCTTCCTCCTCTCTGAGCCTGCTGAGAGCAAAATGTGTGGTGTGGGACCGAATGTTGTGAGCACAGGGAAAGGAGCTGGGAGATTAGATAGAGGAACCTGCAGGGTCCTGAGAAATACAGCATGGATGCCATCCCTGCCCCATGGGCTCAGAGCTGGTGAGGAGCTGGGGCAAGCTGCTCCTGCTCACAGGGGAAGACTCTCTGGAGGATGCTTGTCCCCAGGGAAGGTTTTTCCAAGTTTTGGTACCAACACCACAGTCCCTCGTAGCCATCAGTGCAGTAAGGCATCTGTCAGCTGCCTTGCTGGATGTGCTCACTGGGAAAAACAGCTAGGCACAGCTCATGGTTTTGGGGGGGCCCTGCCAGCACCTCCTGGTCTGTTTCTGGGGTGGGCAGCTAGGAGGTACCCATGAGATTAGGGCATGCCTGGAAACAGGGCAAACATTGGTTTTTGCTTTGGGTTTCACTCTTCCTCACACAACACAAGCCTGTTTAAAAAAAGGTATTGCTGTTGATGAGCTGGGAAATGGCTCATGGAGTCACAGGTATTTCTCAGGGGTGTGCCATGCCTGCAGGGTACTACAGGGTGCTGTGGAGTGCTGGTGCCAACACACCTCCTGCCCCATTGCTCCTGGGTCAGGAGTGCTGGATTGTGGTGAGTGTTTTAGGCTGGGTGTGACAGCAGTTTCCTGAAGCACCCAGGCAGCTCCCCTTGGTGAAGGATCTGGGTTTGCAGGTGCATTCTTGCAAATGGCATTAAATGCCTCAGACCCTTCCATGCAGGTAAGAAGCCTCATCAGGGCTATAAATGGTTTAAATAAAATGTCACTTACAGTCCACATAACAAAAGGTCTGTCTCTGGCAACATTTGATGCATTAATCATTGAGATGGGACATGCCAAGTGTGGGCTGTCCTGTGGTTCCAGCTCCACACTGGACACTGCTAAGCTTGGTTCTTATCTATGCCATTGGATCCAAGTGCTGGGCTGCCCCCAGTGCTGTTCTGACCATGCTGTTTTCTCCTCAACAGGCAGCCAGGGACTAAAACCAGGCAGAGCTGGGCACAGTGGCGGCAGCGGGAGCCCTACACGTACAACACAGGAACTCTCCTAGGAGTGCAACCTCCTCACACAGTAATTGGGACATTATTTGAAGCAGCCAGGTCCAGTTAAACCACGTGTTCCTCCTAAAAAAGAACGACTGTTTTTAAGCTCTAATAAAGCACCCTCGCAGCTCTGAAGGCGAGGGCATGCAAGCCCAGCCTGTTCCTGCCTGGCTCTTGTGCTGTACCACTCTGCTGAGGCTTTTCAGCCTTCCCTGGGCAATGGGGAAGGGGAGTGACAGAGAGAATTTAACCAGAGTAAAGGCTCTGTTTGTGCTGCCATGGGCACTGGGCTGGGAGAGAGGAGTATGGCTCAGCTGCAGGTTAAAACAGGTTCTGCTTTCTCAGGATATGGAACCATGGTATTTTTATTGGCTCATTTTTACAGTCTTTTAGAGGGAAGTTACCTATAGTGCAACACCAGTTCAATGACAATATGATACACAGTTGGGGGCGTCTGAGCTGGGAGGTTTTGGTTTAGTTACACACACATAGAAAAAAATCAGAATTTATTACATACAATAAATTATATTTTGCATTTGCCCCTGGATCCTTGGAAGTGTCCAAGGCTGGGTTGGATGGGGCTTGGAGCAACCTGGGATAGTGGATGGTGTCCCTGCCATGGTAAGGGTGGAATGAGATGAGCTATATTGTGCCCTTCCAACCCAAACTATTCTAGGATTCTGTGATAAATGTAAAAAATATATTCCTTTTATAGCGGTATATTCAATATAGATGATTTATGTAAGTAAATACAGTTCAGTAAATAAGTAAATAAAGTTCAGAATATGTAGGTAATAACACATGTAATAATATATCACATGTATTATATCAAAACATATTGTATTATACAATAGATACTAATATATGTCTGTTATATATTGCCACTTAGACAATGCCTATTAGGTATATTATCTACAGAACATAATATCATCTATGCATTATACATAATTACTGATACATTATCAATGTTGATGTACTGAAACACTTGTCTGACAGGAGGTTTTGTCAGCTCTGCAGCCAGGATTTCTGTGCTGTGGAGGACAGAGTGTAGGTGCTCATATGTGTGCACACCTGGCATATCCACTATAGATCCATATCAATCATGGTCTGAAATACTGTTACTGTATTATCTATATACTACACTGAATACTCCATGATGCACATCATACATGTGCCAAACATTACATGTTCATTATATCATGTTACATAGAATTCAAACGTTGCTGATATGATTTATATTATTTTCTTATATACATTTTAAATAAAAGTATACTGCAGGTATTTGCACACAGTTAACATTACAGTTAGCAAAGTAATGTTACAGTTTTTGTCATGATTTGTACATATACCTAAATTACATCCCAGGGATGAGTGCATATGTAGATATACATGTATAATGTAAAGGTAATATGCTGTATTTATGTAAACTATAATGAGTTTTTGAATAAAATTATCACCTTTATAGTCAATATTTAATATTCAAAACCTGGTATTAATAGGGTAAAATATATAGTGCATGTATTATATAATACATTGTGTAATATATAATGCATATCACATTATATATCTTATATTTTACCTAGATTATAGATCACAGATTGCATATATTTTCCTTAATGTAATAATATATACACATTGTATCTGTGTATATTTAATGCCTACAACATATACTGTAGCTACTAGAAACATATAGACATGCATAACATCAAATATTAGATATATATTTTGAAATACTGTAGCATACAGTATATAGAACATAGGATAAGATCCCTAACATATATTCTATAGTTAAAGAGAGCATATTAATAGGTGTAGGAATAAGATAATACCTATACAAATGTTTGTAAAAAATGTTAGGCATCCTTCTAAAGCTGAAGGAAGGTATAACTATTGGAAGGAAAGTCTTAGCTGTGAGGATGGGGAGGCCTGGCACAGTTTTCCCAGAGAAGCCGTGGCTGCCCCATCCCTGGAAGTGTTCCAAGGCAGGCTGGACAGGGCTTGGAGCAACCTGGGATAGTGGGAAGTGTCCCTGCCCATGATAAGACCCATGGTAAGAATGGAATGAAATGAGCTTTAAGTTCCTTTCCAACACTGTCCGTTCTGGGACTCCATGTTAAGTATAAACTAATGTATATATTGTTTAATTTAGTAAATTATTTTTAATGCCATTTTTGCAGCTGCTGACATAGGTGCAGAGCTGGGGGTGCCTTGAGCCCATGTTCCTGCCCCATGTTAGACTGGCTCTGCCAGCGCCGCTGCAGCCCCTTGGCTGTGGCTGTGTCCTGCCTGGCGGGGCCCCAGTGCCCCCAGCCCCCCTGGGTGCCAGTGCCAGGCCGTGCTGGGCCCTCAGCTGTGCAGGAGCTGCATGCCCTCCAGCCAGAGCCTGCCCTGGGCCTGCCTGTCGCCAGGGCAGTGGGGACATGGCTGTGCCAGCCCTGGTGAGGGGCACTGCCGGCTCAGAGTGCTGCCAGTGCGGCCCCTGAGTGGTCACCCCTGGTCCACAGAGCAGCTGGCCCCAGCCTGCTCTCCACTCACTTGAGGGTGGTGGTGCTGGGCCTTGGGCAGTGATCCTCCTTGGGAAAAGTAGGTGGAAGCCAGGTTCCCAGCAGCTCATTAGTGTGTGCACAGTTACTTCTGCAAAGGTAGCTTTATCTGGAGCTAGCTGGATTAACTCTCCATTTCTGGTTAGAGCACCTGAAAGCAATTTAGGAGAGGATTTTGCTGTGGCTCTTCAACAAAGGAAGGGAGATTTCCTTTGTCTTTTCAGACATCCTTATGGCTGAGTGCAGCCCCCCACATTTGCTTTAAGAATATCGCTGTAGAGTACAAAATCACCACTAAAAACCTCTTGTTTTTAATGCAGATGGTTGGGCTATGAGACATTGCAGGGACGCAGGTTATGGACAGTGGCTTCTGGGGGCCCCAAAAGTCTGTCTCTGTGCTTGGCACCGTGGGCAGGGTCAGGCTGGCAGGAGGTGCCACTCTGCAGGGTGGCAAAAGTCACTGCTACCATGTGGGGGCCCACAGGGCACGACTGTGGGTGCCCCTGTGTCAGTCACCGCGTGGTGTGAACTTCTGAGGAGCACTCCTGTCTGGGAACTCCACTGCCTGCTCCGTACCTGGCAGCTGTTCTGCAGCCGTGGCCCCAGCAGAGAGGGGCAGAACCCACGTCCAGCAGGGACTGTACCTGTCCCCTGTGAGCCAGCCCTGCACACCCATGGCACCCGCAGCAGCTGGGCCCAGCAGCACCACCAGTGTCATTGGAGTTCCAGCCCTGGCACCTCCCACCCGCTGCCACACACACCACACAGGTACTACCTTTTATTGCTCTGGGGAGAAATTTTATTGTGAGCAAAGATTTATTAATTTTGTGAGGGGTGACAGAGTGGCTTTGTCATCCAGTTCACGGTGCAAAACCACAGTGGAATTTATACAAATCAATAGCTTTTTGATATCAAAAAAACATGATTTTCATTGATGTCTTAATTCTGCCCTGAATTAGAGGTACATATTGCTCTAAGGAGAAAGGGCTCCTTACTCAGAAGGATGCCTTTGAAATTTTTTCAGACCAGCTATTGGATAACTTAAATGCCAGACAGCTGTGCCTGTCTGGCTCTGAATGTAAAATAAATTAAAATGCATGTTTTATTTTCTAGGTTCCTTCGCTGACAGAAAATCAACAGAAAACAAAACCCAACTGTGAGGCAGAAAATCAAACCAGTTGTCCAAAACCTCAGTGACAGAGGTTCCTTCCTGCAGCTGCGCCAGGTGAGTTCCTGTCAGGCACCAGGCTGAGCTACTGCCCCTTGGGCACAGAGCACACTGCAGAGCCCCAGGGCTGCCTCAGCATCGCTGGCCATGGCTGGAATGTGCCCCACAGGCACAGGGTGGCCTCTAGCCAGGTGCTGGCACTTGGAGGGTCAGACAGCTGTGACACCAAGTGTAAGGGCAAAAACAGATGGGGGCCCAACGACACATTTCCCAAAAAAACACAATCTCTTTGCTTAAAGCAACTCCCATTCTTTTGGGTGGTGTGCGTGTGTGTGCCCAGGAGCAACCAAGCAGCAGCAGGACAGGGCTCTGTAGCTGCTGGATCTCAGATTTCTGTTGCTTTAAAATACTTGTGATTTAACTATAAAAATTTTTACCCCATCAACCTTCAACATGTGTAAACCAAAACACACCAGCTACTGCCAATACGAGCTCTGCTCACTACAGCAGGTGCCAGGAGGACACCCTAAGTCCTCAGAAGCCTTCAGCTGTATTGTACTCTGGCTAGAGACAGGTCACAGCCTGGGACAAGGTGAGGAGGTTACCCAGTTCTTCACACTATGCTGGGAAGGGGTCATGGCAGGAGTGTGGCTTTTGTTCTTCTAAAAGGATTTGCTTATTTTTGTTTCTCTAGGGAGCAGTTCCAGTGCACAGCCATTGCACACAGAAAGGCCACGGCACTTCCGCAGTGGGACAGCACCAACTGGAGAGCTCCTCTCTCATTCCCCTGTGCTTCAGCAGGGAACATTTGCTACCTGGCCAGTCACAGGAAAACCTCTCTTTTAAAAGAAAGTCCCTAATGCACAGGTAAGTGCTGCCTGGAATGACTAAAGCAATGCTCTAAGGGTACATTAAATAACTAGTTTCAGTGCTGATTCATGCCCTCTGGCTGCAGCACCTGCACCCAGGGGCCTGGGGCCCTTGCTTACCTGGTGCCAGAGCAGTGGTGAAGGTGACACAGGTGACAGCCAATCTTCAGCCATGTCTGACCAGACTGAGGAAGGCCCATTTTACAGAGGAAACCCCTTGCCTGGCCCCTTCAAGATGTATTCACCCACACTGCCCATTCTGATCTGTGCTCAGGTGCCATGGGCTGCCCCGGCCACAGCTTTGTTCTCCAGGGCCTTAGGTGGACATCTTGGTGAGGGCGCTAGCAGAGTGGCAGAACATCCCGGAGACCCTGCTCCTGGAGGCACATGGCAGCGTGGGCGAGGGCGGCTCCACCAGCTCGACGCCAGTGGTGTCAGTGAGGTCAGCGCTTGCACTTGTGGTGAGGCAGCCTGGAAAACAGAGTGGGCAAAGAAAACACAGGTCAGGACAAAACAGCCTGTGTCCTCAGAATTGACACAGTGCAGCCCCTCCCCTCGCCTCTTTCCAGCCTCTCCTGGGGAATCACTCAGGTGAACTTGACCTCCAGAGGAGGAATTTGCTGTAGGCAGTGGAAGAACTGCCATACTGCGCTTCCCAGAGAAATCAGAGATTTCTCTTTGTCAGCTCCCAGAAGTGAGGAGCAGTGAGGCCCTGAGAAGCCGACAGTGTCCAGGTGAGCATGAGCACCCCAGCATTACCCCCTTTTGGTCTGCACAGCCCCTGCAGCCCCCGATGGCTCTCCCTCCCATGGGAAGCTCCTATCCTGCTCACTTGAAGCTCCAACATAAAACAGTTCTGTGTGGGGGATGCAAAACTGGTTTTTGCTGTGTGTCATTAAACTGTTCTTGTGTATTTGGCCTGCTACAGAGAGCTGGAAACGAGCATTCCCAGTGTGAGGGCTGGCACAAAATTCTTCTCTCACTTAAGGAAGGTGTCTTAACCTCTGGGAAAATCCTAAAGAATCACTATCTCTTCCACTACATAACAGGTACCCTTGTTACTGGTGGTTATGGTCATCACTGGGGAACGGTCTTGTGGGGGCTGTGGGTATGGCAGGGTTACGCTTTGTTGTTGAGTGAAGTCACCTGTTGGTTATTCCCTGAAGGCCAGGCCTGCCTAGGCTGGCTGAAGGGGAACAGGTGACCACATGGTCATTAAATGAGACACTTATGACCAAAACCAGGTGGAGCTTCTGTGAGGCACACGGCCTGCCCTGCTCGTGAGGACTTGCCCTCTCCCAAGGCATTTCCCGGAGGAACAGTACTTCATCAGCTCCCTAAGGAAACAGTATTTTTTAAACCATGTTGCAATTGTTTCCCAAAGTGTAAACACACGTTTTTTTATTACAGGTATGAGGGAGGAACAACCTTGCAGTCAGGCAGGGAGAGCACAGGAATGTTCTGAACCCTCTCTGAAGGCTGGCACCATTGGCACCCCCTCTGAACCTCCTAAGAGATAGTTGTGTTTTGAACCATAGACCTACTTCCAATGCAACAACTGACTCCATTCTCAGCTGTGCCTGGCGAGGCCATAACTCTTCAATCCTCTCTTCACCTTCCTAGCTCAGGTAAATCACAAACTTGCGCAAAATACCCCAGAGCACAGCCAGGACCTTGGGTGAAGCTGCCCATGGCTGAGCTAGCCCTCGGGTACAGGTGAACAGGGCACTGTCCTTACAGGACAGGTGGGGACATGGCCGTAGGTCAGTGTGGCAGCAGGATGAGTCCTCACCTGCTCTCTTGAGGACAAAGACTCACCCTGGCTCTGGGCTACACTTCCAAGGTGAGGTCTAACCTGTGCTTCTGCTTGAGCAGCTCTGGGTGTTTGAGTGACTGAAAGCAGGAGTGGAACAGCAGCAGAACAGCCCGAAGTATGAACCCCCTCAGCCTGCCTGCAGCCCTGCGTTTGCATCTCAAAGACAGCCCTTACTTACCAGATTGGTTCTTTGAGAAATGTGACTGAGGGGAAATAGCACATTTTAAAAAGGTGGAAAGTGTGACTTAGCCTGTAAAGGCATTTTCTGTGAAAAATGGAGAGCTGTCAACTTTGGATTAAAACAAAACCTGTGGTGCTATTGGCTGGGGAGAAAAGCATGGGGGAGGGAAGGGCTTCGAGGGAGGTGTTGTACTTGACATTCCTGCAGTGAGGCAGAATGGCAGATGGTCAAAATAATAGTTTTCTCCAAATGGCAAGCTGAAGCAGCTTAGAAGTAAAAAATAATTACCAGGCACATATTGCAGGATGTATTACCGCATGTGGATCACGGGAGGCATTACCTGGCACATACAGAGTTTCTACTGTTCACAGATCCCCCGGATCCTGGGAGGCATTACTGGGGCCATTGCTGTACACATACTGTGGGAACCATTACCACATATGGGAGGCATTAATGTGTGCAGATCACAGAAGGCATTACTGTATGAGGATTGCAGGAGGCATTACTGCGTACAGGAGGCAGAACTGCACCCTAGAGGCAGAGCCACACGCAGAGCGCAGGAGGTGCATGCAGAGCAGAGGAGGCAGAACTGCATGTGGAGTATGGGAGGTACAAGGCGAACCAGAGCATGGGAGGCAGAGCAGAGGAGGCGTGAGCTGAACATGGAGCACAGGAGATAGAGCTGAACATGGAGCAGAGGCAGCAAGGGAGGAGGAGGGCAAGGAGAGCTGCTACTAATGAACTATAGCAGCAGCTGAGGGGCCTGTGGGAATCATTGCTCTTACCTGTGGCTTTTACAGTACCGAGAGCATTAACACTCTAATCTAAAGGGAGAGAACAAAACTATGTCAGTGAAGGACCAAAGGGGGGGGGAACAAAACCCTGTCAGTGCAAGACCAGCACCCTGTGACTGCTGCACTTGCATCAACCTGGCACAGCACACCCCACTAAAGGCAGGAATGGGAACATGCATGCACTTTCTCCTGAGGTCTGAGGACTGAAACAACCAAGGGAGGGAATGTTGGCAAAAATTGGAATGACTATTCATTGTGCTTCATCTTCTGTCAAACCTGCTGCTGTGGGATGGTGGTGTGCAGCTGCTTCATGCCTCAGCTCCATGTCCGGCACTGTTGCTGGCCACACCATTTGAAACTGGCTAAAATTTGAGGGTTCATGGAGACCTAAATGTCTGTGACACTAAAGCCCGGTTAAAACTCCAGGAAGTGAGCAGTGTAGCGATCCTGGTACCAGAAGAGGAAGTCCTTGAATGCATAAAACCTGTCCATGAACAGTCACACACCTGCACTCAGACAAGGCACACACACAGTGGAGGGTCTCTCACAGGTGAGGCTGCTTAGAGAGCATTAAGCTTTTAAAACACATTTCTTGCAGGAGGGATTAAAAACAGAATTAAAATATAGATGATAGCACTTTAAATGCAAGGTTACCTTGCAGGAAGCCAGAGAGAGATAGTGTATTGCATCTTAAATCCACTCCACAGAATAAACCTGGTTCCTTCCCCAGGGCATGTGCTCTAGGAATGGCATTTTAGCCACTGCTCATGAAGCAGCTGAACACTCCTGAAAGCAAGGGTGGGTAAGACCATGACCTGTAAGGATGCTGAAGACTGGTACTTGAGAAGAACCATGAAGTTTTCACATGGGCTGTGACCTGTTCCAACCCCCTTTTAACCTTTCAGCCAGGACAGGTCTGTGGAAATCTTTGTTTTCCTTCCTAATAAATGCAAAGATAATAAAATTCCAGAGAGAATTGTTGTCATAAATCTGCACAGTG
This sequence comes from Chloebia gouldiae, assembly GCA_003676055.1. Lineage (NCBI taxonomy): Eukaryota > Metazoa > Chordata > Aves > Passeriformes > Passeridae > Chloebia > Chloebia gouldiae. The sequence goes on along the minus strand of QUSF01000008.1, from coordinate 28,176,494 downwards.
TTCCTGCTTCCAATTCCCAGAGACAGGCTCCAAGTACACTATAAGCAGCATCCTGAGCCTGTGTAGAAAAACCCATAGATAACTGAGGCTGGGTAATAAAAGCCACACACTTCCTCCAGTGCCCTGGAAAGCTGTGACACAGCAAAGAGAATCTGACACTGCAGGTTAATAACTGGGGAAGAACAGACCTTAAAATGGCACCCACAGCTCCCAGCTCAGGTGAGAGTGCCTGGCACTACTGTGGGCCTCTATGGTTTGAATGCCTCAGAAATAAGCCTGAAATGTACACATTGAAGTTTAATTCCTCTCAAGTTGCTGGTTTAATTCCTCTCAAGTTGGAGCAGCTGCTGATTAGTTTTGCAAGGCTCGAACTCGGGCAGGGGGACCCCACCAAGTGCTAGGGGTTATGTGGGTGTCACAGGTAGGGCAGCCCAAACCCTCAGCATGAGGCCACAGGATGGCTCTGCCCCAGTTCTGCTCTGCCTCTGCTGCAGGTCTCTGCCAGCGCCTCAGTGCAGACGGAAAATACGAAGGGGCCACATTGCCTCGAGCCTTCTGCGAGCTGACAGCTCGAGCAGCTGGAGCTGTCACCCAGCAGAAGAGATGGCCCATCAAGCTCATATTTTTGCACATCCCAGCACTGATTGCTAGGCTAAGCTCTCCCTCACCACCTCCTCTCCTGGAGAGTGTAGCTGGGGGAGCACCCTCTGAGCCAATTAATTATATGGAAAAGGCAGGGGCCAGGCTGAGAACCCTGATGTGGCTCTCACCCCTGCCACAATTGGGGATCCTGAGGGGAACACCAGGCTTGAGAGGGAAGGAGTCCCAGCACCTGCCCAGCCTCCAGGGACAAGTTTGGACTGTCCATCCTCAGTGGTGGCACAAGGGACAGCCCCAGCACACTGGGCAGACAGCCACTTCCTTTGGGCTCTGCAGGGATCTGGACCCTCCGGAGCCAGGCCTAGGCTCCTGGGCATACGCCTGCATCAATCAGCCTGTTTGCTGGATGGGGGGACAGAGCTGCTACCTCCAACAGTTTGTGACCCTGTCCTGCTTAATGCCAGACCATTCCTGACCCTCGTGGGGACACTAAGGCAGCAGCCCTGCCAAATGGGCAGGAAAATTATGGGCACTGATAACCAAGAGCACACAGGCAGGAGCAGCTCCCACATCTGCTGGTGCCACTGCAGGAACTTCCCAAGGGAAGCCTAACTGCAGCAGGCTCCAGTCTGCTGAGGATGAGGAACTACCTGGATTAAACAGACACGGGAAGCCAGACAGGTCACCACAGGTCACCGTATCTCATCCTGAATAGTCCTCACAGGGAAGGAGGAAGAAGAGAAAGCCCTGGAGTCCTGCCTCCTATGGTAACTGTCCTGACTCCTCTGCTCCACTTCCCTCAGCTTTTCCTCTGTTTACTGCCTGGACAACCTACACCACCATGGCAGCACCAAGGCCTGCACAGTGTCCCACCTCACCTGCTGAGCATCATGCCCAGCAAACCTCACACATGCTCCATGCTAGCAGCAATTCCCTGTTCTGCCAGTAACCAGGACGGTCAAGAATTTCCTAAATCCCATATATTAGAAATAAATTGTTCAGTTTCAGGCAACACTGACACATGGATTAAACCCAAACCCTGGCACACACTGCACGTGCTCTGATACCATGGCACAGCTACTCAGTTTCAGATGTGTATGTTTTTAATATGCACAGGAAAATAGGCAAAAATACTACCTATATACATACATATACATATATATATATACACACACACATACACATACACACAGACCATGGACACAAATCTGACAAAACACCCTACAGAGCTCCAAGGAAAAAGATAAAATGACAAAAACCCCAAAGTAGTATAAAAATCCCAGAAAAACTAAACTAAAGCAACATTAATCCTTGGCTCAATTACTGTTACAAAAAAAAAAAAAAATCAGTCCTGTTTAAAACAAGAATTACTCTGGGGTTTTTCTTTTTCTCAAAAATATGTTTTAACTCTGTATGTCCAATTCAAATAATTCTTTTGCTTTAAAGTGGGAAAGCTAAAGCTCAGCACTGAGTAAAAAGTGCTTTAAAATAAACCACTAAATAATAAAGATCTTGTTTGCTGTACATTCAAGTATCTTCTACAAGAAAAGTCCAGAGACAAAAGAAAAGCATGTGTCACCTTTGCAACAAAAAGGCTGCAAAATCTCAGTTTTATGTAAATCAGCAGGCACAGCTCCCGAGGCTTTAAAACCAGGGAATGCTGAAAACCTCAATAGTTCCTTGACTCAAGTGTTTCGCTTGGGCAATGCCATAATATTCATTTAAGAATCCATTTATCAACAGATACCACACATCCAAGTTTTCCAGCACAGTTCTCCTGATGACCTACTGAAGATTCTTTAAAAACATTAAGCTGGAACACAAGAATTGGAGATGCTTTCTCTGCCCATTCCACGCTATCCATTAGCAACAAAAAAAGCTAAGATTTACACTATATCCTCCCTGATAATGCTGAGCATTGTGCTTTATTTTCCAAGTCATTAGTATGCACAAGAATGACCTCATGGTGAACAGATGCACTTGGATATGGCAGTGATTAGATCAGTCCTCTCAGCAGTCAAGTGTGCCCCGTTCCCATTAACCCCTGAGGTGCCGGCCGCTAGGGGGTTCCCTGGAATGCAGGAACCTGCCATGGCCAGCACAAGCCCCTCGGACGGGATCCTTGTGGTGGGAAAGCTATGACTGGAGAGTTCTCCTGGAATATCCAGCGGCCCCTTTCACTTCCAAAGGTTAACACCGTGCTTCTGGCTGCTGATCTTACACAAAAACAGACCAAAGCCCCAAGGAGCCACAGAGGCAGTTGAAGTCAGGGTGCTGCTCTGCCCACTTCAGCTTCACCAATTTTTTTAAAGAATGCACAAGTATTTTGTTGAATAACTATTTCTGGTTTTGGCTGAGAGAGCAAGAACAGCAGCCTAAAGCCTGTCCACTAAAAGGAGAGAAATCTGCAGAGGGAAAGAATAATTCAACAGCCTTGGATTATGGAGGATTTCCTGGGCTGCCTCTCAAACCCTGCCTAATTAAAATACAGCATGTAATGCACCAGTTTAACAACAAAGGGCCGTATTCCCATCTTTTGTTCCTAATCTGCACATCCCCTGCATGAGTTTGGGGATGGCCATTCTGCCAATGAGGCTGCACTTTCAATGCTGAAGGTATCAGGGCTATCTGTAATCCATACAAGGAGTTTTAGGTTCTGCTCCTCAAAACAGCGAAGGAGATCAACTCGACAATTTTCCTGCAGAAAATGCAGCATCTGCAAGACTGGTGACAGGGAGACTAAGCCAGGGCAGGAAAACCACATCCCACGTGAGTCTGGGGATGCATCCCCAGGGACAGCATCAGAAAATACAAAAATATCCAGTTCCAAGAATTATCTCATAGTCAGTGATACCTCAGTATGTCACCAAGAGCAGTGTTTGATTTCTGCCTACGCTGTGGTAACTCCTGAGAATGCTGCACTGTGATAAGCAGCACTCTTACTCCCTGACCCTCTCTGCTGCACACATGCAATTGCCGCATGGACAGGATCACATCTGACAGGCATTATAAGAATCAGGTCAGATGATAATTAATGGTTTTTTTTTTAATTAGAATTAATCAGGTAAAATAAGTTTACCTGAGCAGTTTATGTTCAGCAGAGTCAGCAGTACTGCTGTACTGCTTGTACTGTGGCTTGTAATGCCACCTGTGCCGGCTCCTTGCATCTCACAGAATCATCAAGGCTGGAAGAGATCAACAAGTCCAGTGGCCAACCCAACAACACCATCATCACCCCAAGATCATGATCTGACACCTCCTGAACCCTTCCAGATACAGGAATCCCAGTGCCTCCCTGGGTAGCCTGTGCCAGTGCCTGACCATCCTTCAGGGAAAAGTGCTTATTTTTATTAACTGCTCCCTGACTCCTTTTTTCTATTTCAGCATAGAAAAATGACCCCTGTATTCCAAAGTGGCAGATAGGTGATTCCTGCAGGTGCAGGACAGGTGGATCTATGCCTGGAGCAGGCCTGGGTGGGGAACAGCAGAGCTGCCGGGACTGCATCCAGCCTTCCTGCTGACTGGCATCTGATGGAAAACACATCCCCATGGCCACAGCTGACACTGCCCCTGCTCATCACTGACTAAATATGCAGGAGAATCAGCAGGTAATGTGAGGAGACTCTCAGAGTCAGAAGCGGAGATTCTGACACCAGAATTCATGGCTGGCCTCCAGTTCATGAGCAGGAAATTATTTCTGAGGTTCAGAAGTCTGAAAATTGGGATCTGACTGGGGGAGGGTTTGCACTTAAAAGCAATTAAAATAATGAAATCATGCCCGGGTACTCCTGATTGAACAGTGTTCTGAAATCCTCAGCTACTGGGAAACAGTTTAAATGTGTTTGGCATATGCAGCTTATCCTTCAGAAAGTGGGGTGGCAGAGGGGGTCTGCCCTGTCAAACCACATGTGACACAACGTCATGTGCTAAGAACAGCATGAAAATGAAACACAACTATGCACAGAGCAAAACGTTTAAAACAGATCACTATATCTACATTTCTATTTGCTAATATGTCGACAGATAAATGATTCAAGTGCTAACAGCCAGCCCTGGGCACTTACCACACTTCTATTGAAATGGGCGATTTTTTTGTCTCAGACTTTTGGCAAAGTGTATAAAAGAATTTAATGCACAGCTGTTCTACTTTTTAATGTAGGAAACATTAATCAAAGCTTTAAGTTATAAGCTTTCCTAGCGTTGTTTAGTATTCCAGTTCAGCAGAGATCAATAGATCCATACCATGTTCCCTGACTCGTCTCCAGGACAAGAGGTGCGATTATGTAAATGGCCCCGGTTTCCTCCCCCCTCCTGCCAGCGCTTATCTCCAAAGCCTTCTGCCTGCTGCTCCTGGCCACCACTGCCAGGCCAGCACAGGCCTCTTATCTCCTCACAAAGCTCCAAGCACGCCAGGATTGGAGCCAGCAACTCCAGACAATGCTGCACGGCTGGTTTTATTCCTAAGTGATTTATGTGAGCAAATTTAATTTCTTCCTTCAGTGTTTCAATTTAGATGGAAGATATCTGCTAACAAGTCAGGCTAAAGAGAAATAGAGCAGATGTCCTGCAACGTTTATACAGGTTGGAAATAATCTATTCAACAGTCCAAAAGAGAAGCAGGGAATGATGAGAAAGTGCCAGTGTCACCCTAGGAGTGTCAATGATGGATTAAGGAATCTTTGTTAGAGAGTCCAGCACACGGTGACCAGGTACTTTCTGGATGCTGGAAAAAAACACATTTTGAAGGCACTAGAAATGTGCATTTCAGAGCCAAAGCTCCCTTTCAGGAGAGGTTCATTTAAACTTAAACCAGCCATACAGTGATTGTCACTGCACACTAACCTAACCCTCCACAAGGCACATGAGGAATAAATTCCTGGAGGTCAGTACAATGCTCTCAGCAGGCGGATGACTGATGAGCACTGATGTTCATGCACACACACAGACACCACACACCCCCCCAGACACCCACACCCCCATCACAAACCCCGCAGAGGTTCCAGGCCAGGTGCTGCAGGGCAGCCTGCAGTGCCCTTGCCTGAATTGAAGGGACACGCCTGCATCCTGTATGCTGTTGTGATTCCCTAACAGCACCCCGTTCCTGCATTTCTTGTGCATTAATCCCTAACCCTGGTAGCTCAGCAGCATAATCCCCATTTAGCATTAACAGAGCTTCCCCTGTGAAGAACTATTTCTGATAAGTGAGCCCCAGTTCAGGCCTCACTTTTGAACAACATATTCCCAGCTCAGCAAGAACCCGGAGTCCTGAATGAGCCCAAGCCCATCACTGCGAGAAAGTTCATTAACCTTGCTGGAGTTGGAGGTTAACAGGATAGCTGAAAAAAGGAGCAGTGTGAATAGCTCAGATGCAAAACAAATTAAAATTAATGTCATCATGCCTTTTGATATTCATTAGTTGATTCAGGGGAAGAATAGTTGTCTTAAATTTGCAAGCATTTATCTATAAAAATCAGGTGTACATCTGCTGCTCAAGTGCTTCTTTGGGCTACAGAGAAGAATAATGTGCAGAACTCACCAGTTCCACCAAGGGAGTAGCTGGGAGAGGGAGAGAAGACCTGAGCTGCAAAATCTTCAAACGTCATCACTTCTTTATGGTTCTGGATGATGGCTTCAAGGTACAGAGCTCTCTCCTCATAGCTGCAATGCCCTGTTAAGGAAAGGTCTGTGCAGAACTCAACGTTGTCCCGTGGCATCCCTGAGCACCAGCCCCCAGCCCCATATCCACATTGACCAGGCTGGAATGGGCAGGGAACCAGACCAGAGCTACCCAACAGTTCTGAATGGGAGCAACAAGGAGGGGATAATTCAAGGCTGGAAATTCAGGATAACACCTCTTGAGCTTCCTGACTCAGAAGCTGTGACCTGGGAGCTGCTGAGTACAGGAGCAAAGCCCCAGATCAAAACCCACCATCAGAGACAGGCTGTGGCATTATGGGAAGCTCCTGGCACACAATATTCCTGTTCCAATGACCAGAAAAGTAACTAGATTGGAGAAAAAAGCTACAGGACAGAGGGATACACCCCCCTCCCCCCACATACATTTGATCACTGAACTTCTTAGAAGAAATTAAGCACAATAAACCAATTCCAAAAGCGTGACGGTTGTATTTAGGGCAGGTGCTAGAAGATGCAACCTTATGTATCCCAAATAAATTATGCACAGTGGACAAACGCAGCCCACAACTTGCATGCATTATGGCCTGAATAATGCAGACAACAAAGCGAGCTAACATCGAGACTATTGCCTTTTAATTAAAACTCAGCAACCTGGAACACACAGCATTCATATGTGTAATCAAAAACCAGTCACCAATAAAACTTACAAGCGTAACAAGCTGAAGCAACTTTCCAGCTGTCTTAATAGGACCCCTGCTTGTGGCAGCCTTTCACAGCAGAGAAAGCAAATCTTCCCCTTTTGTGTGCAGCTTCTGTCTGCTCAGAAGGTGAATCATACACTTCCAATAACAGGATAACGCCTGGGACAAACCTACAATGGGCTGGAGAGCCTCATATATGACTTTATGAATTAGGGCTCGAAGGAGCCAGGATGACATCTCATTCTCCGTTTCCTCAGTGAAAACAAAAGTTTTCAGCGCCTCATTGTGTTTCTGTTATGGGGAAATGCACTCGAGCTCCGCAAGGCTGCTCAGTGGGAGCAAAGGCCAAGCTGAATTTAGAAATTAGGAGCAAGAGAATAACACCAGTGACAACAGAATGCAGGTGAGGGTATTTAGAATTGAAAAGCATTACTAATTAATATTGAAGTGCCATTTGTGACTTGCAGTACATTAACAAAACCACTCTGAAACACTATTTAAAAAAAATCCGAGAAAAGCAGTGCTTAAAGCCAGGAGACAGTGGTCTGGTGTCGACCTCGAAGGGAATAAGCAAAGCACTTTCTCATTGCACTGCGAGTTCCTGCAGGCGTGGTGGCAACAAAGGGAAGAGAAAGAAAGGAAGAATTTTGCATTTAATGCTCGAAGAGAACGATTGATATGTGATAAATCTTCTTATAAACTTCCCGTGGAAGCCTAAAGAAAGAAAATCAATAGCCAGCATTTCAGCGTTTGCACCTGCTGACAGCGTTATTTGCTCAGTTTTCCTGCCTTGCCTGAAGCTGGGGAGAACGCATTCCTGACAGCGCCAGCGCCAGCCCGCAGCATGCGGGGCTGCCTCCCCTTTATGGGCTGAACTCCTGATGACTCTTGTTAATGAATAGGCTGCCAAACTTCCTCAGAGAGGAGGCACACGCCTGGGCCCAATTCTAAAGGGACTGATGGATGCCATTCACTCCTCATTATGGAGATGCTGATTCCTCGGCGCTGGGCTGTTGCCAGGGCCGCGTGGAGCGTGCGGCCGGGCGAGCGCCGACCGAGGGTGGCGGGGGCTGCGCGCCCGTCTGGCAGCAGCCCCTGTGACATGGAGCTGGCACGTGCTGCCGCGACGGGAGCGGACCCGGCCGTGACAAATTGCTGAAAGGGCTCAGCGACACCGGGGGCTAGCGACACCTGAACCTGCGCGCCGGCCGGCAGCGCTCGATTGATCGCTCGGCCCCAGCCGGGGCTGCTCACGGGCTTCCAACCAGGCTGAGGGATGAGAAAAGGCTCTGCCTGATAATGCCCTGCTGGGTCCCGAACGGCTCTGCGCATCTCACACAGCAGCACACCCCAGCACCGCGCGGGGCTGCCCGCTTCAGATAAATGCTACACAGGAACACTGCCCAGGTTTGCTCTGCACCTGGTAAAATCCTGTTGATGAGGTGGAGGATGCTGCTCACCACACAAAAGACTGGGAAAAACTGCCTGGACGAACAGCTAAGCAGCTAGCTGAGGAAGAACTCTCCAAGATCTGGAGAGCCCTGCAGATCCACCAGCACTTTGGAGGCACGCAAGGAAGACCCCAGCTCAGCACCTCTCCCGCATGCTGAAAAGCCAAAAGCAGTGGGTGCAGATACCCCTACTGCAGGCCTAGTGCTGCAAACCCCAGCTCCACCTACCAGCCACCTTGGCCTGGCACTCCCCGTGCCCTCCTGGGCTCTCTGGAGCAGCAGGACCACAGCAGCTCCCGCAATACAGGCAGTGAGCAGGATGCCCATGCTTGTTTGTATTCACAGCTTAATCAAAAGAGAGTTAAGTGACTGCAGCAAAGTGAAATTAAACTCCCTGCTATCTCTGACTCAGTATTCACGCACATTTGGGAAAACAGTTTGGATTCATTAAAAAAAGGAAAAGTCAGCTAAAATTTTACTGGAGTTAGAAATTTGAATGTGGAGGTGTCATGAACAAGATGTAAAGAAACCTTCTGAAAAACACCTCAGTTCTGTAAGAAAAGCATCATGAGGTTTCCCGTTTGTTGCTCTGTACGAATGAGTCTATCCCAAAAATCTCTGGAGCAATACTTCTGTCAGGGCCAACCCATGGACACATGCTGTGCCTTCAGCCTAAGAGCCAACCATGAAATATCACTGAGTTGCAAACATTAGAACCTCACTCTGAACCTCTTTAACCTGACCTTTGTGTCACAGCTCTCCTGCAAGCTCTGGGCAGAGCCCATCTGTCACCAAGGTGCCCCCAACACCAAGCAGAATTTAGATCAAGTGCCACTACTGGTTTTAAAATGCAACCATGGATCAGTAACCCCTCAGCTCTGAGCAGAGCCGGGAGGGAGCCCCGAGTGCCTGGCTGGCTTTCCTCTAGCAGCCTCAGGGCTGGAGCACTGCAGGGAACACACAAATCAACTGCTGCGGCAGGCCTGGATGCAGAGGATGGGCTGTGAGCTTGAACCCTACCCCAGCAGAAAGCTGGACAGCTGGCTGCCCTGATTAACTAAGTCCCCATTATCTGGGGGCTTGGGGCGTCCCCTGAGATCTGCAGATAAATGGAGTTATACCAAACCCTCAAAGAAGCTGATCAAAAGCTCCTCTTTTAATATGTACGGCAATTTGACCCACCCCTCCATGGCTTTATTATTTTACATTTTGCTTCTGCCAAGGCAAAACTCCAGAGCAAAATGTTTTAGACAGACACAAACAGGTTTGGTTTTTTAATTTCATATGAAATAATGACATTGCTAGTCATGACAAGGTGTGAATTATTGATATATATTAACATATAAAACTGTGGGAGAGCAGGAATTTTGGTCTTATTTGAATACAGCAATCAAATCTCATTATTTGAATATTATGAGCTTCTAGTAGTGTTTTATCAGCATACCAATTATTTTAACATTTCAACCACTCATTAAAGGCTGTTTGAAAAAAAGCCCCAACATATTAAAATGTAAACATCAGCTATTTGCAAAAAACCACATCTTATTGTAGCAGCAGGATGACTCGCAAAGTGAAACACACAAGACGTCCTTCCAGATGGAGGATGCAAAAGAAGACAAAAGGCAGAAGCTTTTGAAAATTCACTGGAAAGGCAGCTACCAGCCAGCACTCGGCTCTCACCCACCAGCATCACTTCTACGTTTAACCTCTACAACACAGAGCCACTTTCAGACACACAGTTTAAAACATATTGACCTTGAAAACCCTTCAAACTCCCCATAATCTGCATTCTGCAGGTGACCTAAGCCATCCCAGGGCCAGGATCTTCCCACTGTTTCCCTCCCTGCACACAAACACAACACCATCAAACTGCCCTGTTGAGAAACAAGGGAATATAAAGATGATGACTCAAGCAGATCATGAAAATACAGAACTTTTGCTTATTAACCTTAACTCCATGCTGACCTCAAGCAAAGCTCTCAGGGCCCCACTCCTGCTGATGGCCAGCCCATCCTGCCACACACTACTGTTTGAAAATTAAAACATTTTGGCAGTACTTATATACTGTCATCGATACATGGAAAGAACAGTGCGCTCTGCTGACACAGCAGGCAAATGAAAGACAGGAGTGTTTGTGGCTAGGTTGGGGAGAAATGCCTGGCTGCTCTCCATGGCCCACAGGTCGTGCCAACACCACAGGGCACCAGTGCCATGACTGGCACCCAGGACACCGCCAGGATCTATGGAGAGCACTTGCTGCAATGCCTGTTCCTGCAGCTCCAGAGGGACCCTAATGTGGCCTGCTGGCATGGACCTTCTGCAACTCCCATCTGTGATGTGCAGCCCACCCAGAGAAGGGCTTTCGGGGCATCAAGCCAGCAGAGAAGCTCAAAATATAGAGGGAGACAGCTCTTTCCACCCCATCGGACATCAAGGCTGGCTATACATCCACAATGCCAATTCCTTCTTTATCCAATTAGAGAGACCTGGAGAAAATCTTTGAATTTACTGTTCAGTGAAAGAACATCTATTTCAGTTTCCTCCTGATGGTATCATAGGGCCCAAAGATGGTTCACAAAAAGGGTTTGCTCCTGAACACTGCAACTGCGGTTTGTAAAAAAACAAGAGCATAAATGTTTGGGACTTACCGAAGCAAACTAAAGCCAGAACCATAAAACTGAGGTTAACAGAGATGTATTGGCTGATGACCTTTCTGCACCTAATTGTCCTCCCCAGCTCTGAAGAGGATGGAGTTACTGTGCTTTTAAAATCTGGTGTTAGACAGTTTTGGTGTGAAACTCAATCTGCTTGATTGGGCTTGCCATCATTTACGGTCTAGTGACCACCACCACCGCACGAATTTCACCAAGAACTTTTGGGGGAATTTTAGTAACATATCCTTCACTAAACAGGTGCAATTAAACTGTACCTGTCACCACCGCAGACTTATGTGCTTTTTGTAAACCAAAGCATCTGAGATGGAAACTTTCCAGTGACGCTTGCCTTAAATTGGTCCAAGTAGCACATGAGAAACATGTGAGCAGAGGCTGTGTGACTGTTGGGGTCTGTGGGCCCCCTCTCTCCACAGCCAGCCCTCATCATGGCCATCTGTCCACTCTGCAGCCAGGGAAGCCAGGGCTCCCTTGGCGGAGCAGGGCCAGCCTGTGCCAGGGCTGCTGTTCCTTCTCCTTATCCAAAACAGGCAGATGATTCTCTGCTGCCAAAACCAAGAGCACATCCTCTCTGCGGCATATTTTTCTGCTGCTGTGCCACCAATCACACTGACAGGCAGCCCTCTGTGCTGGGGGAGATGGCTGGAGCCCAGAACACCCTGGTGTGGAAGAGACATGATTCTCCCTGAGACCAACAAGTACAGAGAGGTCTGCAAATGGATTCCTCATTTGTAGAGCGTTTGTTTTCTCAGCGGCTCATCACGGTGCCTGTAGCTCTGCCACCTCCCTCCCCACAGCAGGACCTGGGTCCCTCACAAAGATCACAAAAGAATCTCGGTGCTGACTGATGGAGGTCTCAGGTCCCCAAGAACCCACGAGTGCTCTGAGTCACAGGGCATGCTGTCACAGCATTTCCCAGTGCACATGGTGCAAAACGGCGGCTCCCATGCTGACAGTCGCCGGTAATTGCTTTAAAGGAGAAAGTGCATCAAAACAACAACAGCAACATTTCATATGGTTTCAAAGTACCTCTGTGGAAGTCAAGCAATGTAACAGCAAAGCCATACTAAAGGTGCCCTGAGGCTAAAGGCTCCAGGTTATGCTTGTCTGTGGGGAGTTCCACACCAGCACCTGGCTCCTGATGTTGTTGGGCAGCATGGGGCCCAAGGTGTGCTGCGAGCACCTGTCTGGCAGAAGCATTCACCTACTGCTCTGGGATAGCAAGAGTATATGGCACATTAGTCAGGGTAAGTGCTTCAGGGGAGAACCTCGCATTTATTATGAATAAAGCAGAAAAGAAGCTTTCATTTTAATTTCCAAGCACTCCCACAGTCAGGAAGCCCTCGGGAGCAGACACACGTACCGTTACAGATCAACCGCTCTGCAGCAGGAGCAAAGGCACACTGGGTCACACCCCTACTCTGTACTCTGATAGCACTAGAGCTCATCCCTATCCAAAGCTCTGTAATTCTACCAGAGTCCGTGCAATGCTCTCCTCCCAGCTAGTCATGCTTGTACCTGCTCTGTTGAAAAACAAGCTGGGCCTGCACCTCATTCCTTTATTAACTTTGTTCTCATTAAGCATGTTCCTCATGTACTACAGAGGTGACAAACCACACACAACTATGCCTAAAATATGGCACTCTACATTTTGCATGGTGCAACCACCCCTCTGCCCATCCAAGGTCCAGTTGGCCACTGCATTCTGTGCTTACCACTGTACTAACACAGCTTGGATGGAAATATTTCAATTACAATGATGACATAATGGCCTGTTACCAGTTCAGAGCTGCAGCAGCGCCGACTGGTAACTCATTCTGCAGGGCACACCAAGATCTAACCACTGAGAGGCTGCTTATGAAAGAGGTCTGTATTGTGACACCTAGGCACGAGGTTTTCACCTTGTGAAAATTAGTGGGGCATGATCCCTCACAAATATACTTTCTCTGGAAGTAGCCATACAGTTCCCAACTCAATCCTGAGAGATAAAGGGACAGGAGTTGCCCAGGTCTAATTGGAAGCCACTTTCCCAGTGCCTCAGAGCAGTGATGCTGAGCTCTTCTCTCCTGAGGGCAAGGGCTCCTCTCTCCTGGGGAGAGCAAGAACTCATGCTGGGACCACAGCAAACCACTTGGCTGGGATCCGCACTAGCTCCACTGTGAAATTCCAGGTGGAGCTCACAGAGATCCAGCCAAACTCCAGATCTCAAGGTGATGTAGCCAGGACAGCTGGGCAATGAGATTCTCCCACCATAAATGAAGAGGCACTGCTGGCAGGGGGATGCTGGGCCAGCTACACCTTCCTATCCTGTTCCCAGACACGTAGGAAAGGCGTGGACTTGCCCTCAAGGTTTGTGAATTTATTTTATGAATTATATCTGTTGATGAAAAAATGCAGCTGGTATTCATGTGTATCTTAAAATATTATAATTTAAAAAAAAAAAAAGCCCAAAAAAGCAAAAGACAGAGGGTTATAAAGGTTTTTGAATTGGTGCTGTTATGCTTTGGTCATTGCACAGATACACAGACTTGCAGTGTCTCCAGTTTAACAGCCATGTATATTTAACATTCCTTACACTTGTTGCCACTCCTCTCCCCAAACACAAGGATATTCTAAAGCCAGAAATGTCACCAAAAGAGTTCAAATGCCACACGAGATCTGCTCCACAGTCCACCTGGAGACAAGGAACAGGTCAAGCTCCATCACAGCAGTACCCAGTGAAGGTACAGTTGAGAATCTCCTGGGGATAATGCCATACTCCAAACTATTCAGAACCTGAAGGTGCCAGCCAATGCAATTCCCGGCTTTGAACCTAAATTGCCAGAGATAGGGGAAGGGGAGATAATGTCAGACTGCTTTTAAATGAGAATATGCCACAAAATTGTTTACATACAGTCTAGAACAAAATTATTTGCACTGCCATTCATGGAGTGTGATTCTTACCCCATGGAACAACTGCAGTGACACTAAGGTGGCTTTGTGTGCTCAGGAGACCAGCATCACTGAGGTGCTGCTGAGCAGCACACAGATAGAGAGATTTCTGGAATTATATGGAATATAAATGCACATGCCAAGTGAATTTGTTCCTAAAATAAGCTCAATTAATTTAGTTTTAACTGAATCACAGCCAGTGGAATGACATCTCAGAAAGCAGCATCTCTGTGCCTTAGATGTAACTGATCGACTGTCAAACTCAGTCATTAAGGAACAAGTCTTTTCAATTTATAAATATATTTTATCACCTACTAAATGTTACCAAACCCTGTCAGTTTGGTAAGAGTATGATGATCTGGCAGCTACAAGCAGAACAAAATACAATTACACAAAGTAAATTTGCCCCTTCTCGTTTATTACAGATCTTTTCATTATTTCTGTGTCTAACATTACATGGCTCAGTTTCAGGTCTATTATAGGTCTATATATTACATTTATTACGATCAGGGACAAGTAACTGGGGCTTATTATCACATCCATTATGAGTGACACCATTTGCAAGATGTTTAACATGAAACAGACTTGTTGCTGTGGTGAGACAAGCTGGGAAATTGCTCGATTAGAGGGGAGGAAGGAAGAACAAATTAGAGAAAGCCAAGCAAGAAACCAGCAGGGATTTCCCTCCCAGCTTTAAATTAAAACCAATATAAAGAGGCAGAGGTTTAAAATTATCACCTGACACATTTGTGGATATTCCAAAGCAGGGACTGAGCGTGGGCTGCCCCAGGCACGGGGGCTGTGGGTGGCACAGACAAACAGCTCCCAGGTCTGACTGAGCACCAGAGGCTGCAAGGGCTCAGCGAGGACTTCATTTCTCAGTGTCCCTTTCCATGCTGTCCCTGTGCCCCCCAGCGGGTTCCTCTGGCCACCCCAGCCATGCTGACCAGCGGCTGGCACTGCGTGGCAACACCTGGCACCGCCTCCACGCGGGTCCTGCAGCAGCTGAGGCCAGAGCACCCTGCCAGGTGGCTGCACTTCAATGACACTGACTGTCATAGTAGGGTTAACAAGGAGCACGGGAAAATCTTTTATTCATATAACACAGAATGCCTTCTGTTGATCTTTGAATAATGTTGCTTAAAATCCATTAAATGAACATACCCTTTCAACAGACAGCCCAAAACAGGTAGAGCAGCACCCACTCACTGCCAGCTGCCTCAGCCAAACGGCATCTCCAAAAGCAGATGATTTCAAAAATAACATTTTTTCCCCCTGAGAATGACCTCCCAGTAGGGAAACTGGATTCCACTCCCACAGTGCAGCTCAGCCAGTGTGCATGCTGTGATTGCTCCCCATTTTCCCAGAAGAGTAAATTCGGGTGCATATTTATAAAATCTGGTTTTTTTAAACTTATGAGGTGGGATGTGTGAGTGCAGAGAGGGCAAAACTGAGAATATAAGTGACTTCTTCACAAAAAGACAAGTCAATGCATTGCTTTCACTGCTGTTAACTTCCTCTAAATGTTCTACTGTTTCTGAAAAAATTTCCCCATAAATTTTAAGTAACTCAGGGTGGCCATGAAGTCTTATAATTAGAATTAATTACAAGATAAGTTCCTGAGTGAGTGGTGCAATACACTATTAAAACAACCAAGTTCTAAATCCAAGCACAAGAGGAACGATGGTGGAAGTGGAGAGGGCAGTGGGGAGGGCTGCTTGGCTGGCTGCACACCTGAGCTGACAGCATGCTTTAGCACTCAGGACTGGCCAGGTTCAAACCAGCTCTGAAAAGGTGTGAGAATGAGACCAAATGGTCTCTGAGAATGAGACCAAAAACCAGACTATGGTATACAGGTACATATTGTACAGAGATATTAATACACAGGGGAAGGGGAATGGAAGTGCTAAACCCAACAGTGCAAAAGAGAAAGTCCTGAATATTGGAATAAATATGACAGAAAGAAGAAGTGACAAAACACAAGGTAGTCTCAAAGAAAAGCTGAGGTGCTGATGGAGCCCTTTTCAGTTGGGGCCATTCTGTGTATTCAGATTAAAAACTGCTGAAGAGCAGTGCAGGAGCAGAGCAGGCTGGGGATGGGCCCAGGAAGCTGCATGTCACCAAGGGGGAGGTGCAATGACCTGTGCCTATGTGAGACCTCCAGGTGCTCACAAGGTTCAGGAGTCACACAGACACACTAGGGAAGAGCATCAGTGAGCAACCATGCTGTGCAAGCACTGGGGCTATGCACT
Organism: Chloebia gouldiae; assembly: GCA_003676055.1. Classification (NCBI taxonomy): domain Eukaryota; kingdom Metazoa; phylum Chordata; class Aves; order Passeriformes; family Passeridae; genus Chloebia; species Chloebia gouldiae. The sequence goes on along the minus strand of QUSF01000008.1, from coordinate 28,160,250 downwards.
CCTGCATCCCCGAGGTGTCTGGGTTATGGAACACCCACTTCCACCCCGATGAGATTACGGCTGACTCGCAGCACGGCAGCACTTTGTTAAAATGGACAATTAATCTGATTGAGATGGCAAATGAGCGAGCCAGTGCTGCTGCACAGACAGCTGTGATGGGAGGGGGGGGAATCCTGCAGGAAGGTCATCGGTCCCTGCAAGCCAGCACAGGCAGGAGAGGTGGATGGCAACTGGTGACAAGTGAGCTGCTCCAGTCATTTTTCCAAGGCTACCAAAAACCTGCCCCGGAGCTCCCGGTGACAGCCACTCTGCTCCACACAGCCCCTTCCATCTGCTTCCTGCCAGGCCCTTCTGACACGTCTCATTCTGCAGCCAGCACAGAGACGCTCCTTTGTGAGGGGACCACAAATCACCACACAGGCCGACCTTTCCCCGGCATGTGCCTCTAAGCACCGTCTGCAGCTCCACACATCACAGAAAAGACCCTAATGGAGCATGTGCACCCAGCAGCTCGGTCCTGGTGCCCAAGGGACACTGTGCCTAGGTGGCACAGCTTCCCCACAGACCCAGCCTGAGCACAAAAACCCGGGAAGCTTCCAATGAAGCCCATCACTTCCTCCCTGCTGCTTCCAGTCACTGCCCTTTAAGCTAAACTTCTGAAGTTCTTTGAAATCCTTAACTGCTGAGTCATGTCGGGTATAAAAGGAGATCATGAGTATCCCAAAGGCACAGAGCACAGGATGAATTTTTAATGAAGCATCAAAGTTGGTTGAAGAGAAGGGGGAATATGCAGGGATGGCGACCCGGGGAAGAAGCTACACAGCAGGACTGCTGCTGTCAGGTTTTCCTGTATTCAAGTTTTTTTTCCAGGTTTTAACTTACTGTCTCAAATTTCACCCAGTTTGAAAAGAAAGGCTTTTATCATTCAAATACCAACTAATCCGGGGACACAACCAGCTTTTCCGGGACACAACCAGTGTTTCACTCACTCCTGCCCAGTTACACACTGTCTCTTTCCATACTCAGAACTGAGTTCTGAGGAATGCCGGAAATAATTTCTTCCCAGTGTATTACAAAAGGAGAATTGGTGTCTTTTGGCATAAGAAAGGCTGTTCATAGCTGCTCATTCTCCACACATTTTGTCACTATGACTGTCAGCATCCACATCAGGCCCCTGCTACATCAGCTTAAGCTTGTCCTGTGAGCAGCCTACAGATTTTATCCATTAGCTGGAAAATGCCCATTGCAACCCAAGATGAGCCCATCCAAATAATTTCACTTGCCAAATAACTTTGGAAATACATGACAACCTTGTCTTTGGGTGTCTGGCAGGTGCTACAGTGAGCGCCTCTTGCACTGCCAAGCTTTCCAGTTTGGACTTGCGGCATGTGACTCAGTGTAACAACAGGAACACTGGCACACAGAAGTGGGATACTGGATATTAAATATTTGGCTTTTTTGGCAACACCTATCCTCACTGCCTGCCCTGGTGTTTATCTGTGCAGGCACACTGATATCTAATCCCCTGGACAATGCCAGCAATATCACTGCAGATGCTGCTACCTTGTGCAAGGTTTGGCTCTGGGATTTTAGAATCTGCCTCTATGAAGCAGACACTGCTCTGCAGCCCGAAACAATGCCCAGCACTTCGCCATGAAAAGAAAGTGAACATTAGCACATCAAAGGCCCCTTTCTGAAAGAGGAAAAATTGCACGATGTACACTTTAATCTTTCTGACAATCTATGCATAGCCTGAGCTGAATTCTATTTTTCACACAAATGGGAATGCTCCATATGAGCACTTCTGCATCAACAGCAACAAGAACAGAGAAACACGAGCTAGCACAGACTTTGAACTTTTAAAATATGGATTAACATGCAATAATATTTAACAGCTGATAGAACAACATCCCTCTTATCTCTCTTAATAAACCCAAATAACATCAAACATTTTACAGGCAACCTACAGAAAGGGTGCTAAAATATTTTAATCTAAAAATAAAAATAAGTTAGTATTAAACAAAATACAGGCAATATTAAAATTTTAATGTAAATGCCTATTGTATAAAATCAGTTACCTGACAGAGAACAGCCTTAATTAGCACTTCCATTTAGCTAACTAAAGATGGAATGTGACCCCTGCTTACAGATTTAAAAGAAAATATTGCTAAAATATGTATGCAGCATCTAAACTCATTCTGTTGCATTAAAGCAGAGATTTTTGCCTGTAGGTGTCCTTGCAGTAGGACTCACATCCATCAGCCCCAAGAAGTAAATACTGGGGACATCTCTGCACATCCAGAAAACCAGAGCACAGGCACCCACCAGAGAGGGGCAAGAGATCCCTCCTCTCATTCCTCCACCGGAATGCCCTGTTTGCTGCTCAAACCTCACCAAGATTGTCTGAATATTTTTTCATCTGAAAATGTGTTAAACAGAGTGCAAATGCTTGTGGAGAGCAGGAGAGGGACTGCCCAGGAAGAACATCCCAGTTTTCTTTATGTAAACAGAACTGCACCCCCTAAATATCAGCTGTAATGGAGTGGTATGATTTATAAACATGCCTTAGTAAATGCACATGCTGAATGGATTTGATCCTAACTAAATCTCAGCCAGAGGAACAACATGTTGGAAGAACTTCAACAAGATCCCAGCCTTGGCGTTACAGAACATCAGCAATGAAGATGAGGTGGCACCAGACTGAGCCTCACACACCTGACACTGCACACAGGCCAGCACATTCCCAGACAAAACACCCACATTTCCCAAAATGCTTGTGAAAGGAATCGATTTCCTTGCAGATCTGCCAGTAACTTAAAACACTTCAGGTCCTAAAAAGGAGCAGGGGAGCACACATAGATTCACCAAGCGGACTGTTTGAAATGTGGGGTCAATGGTGAGATGACGAACTGGCACACAGAAATATTGGAAAAGGAATTAAAAGTAGCTGTTCTGGAAATCTCTCCACAGAGAAGCCTGCCTGTGCCTTGGATACCCACTGTGCCACAGACCAGCACGCTGAAGTACCACAGAACCAGGGGCTCTCTGCACTTGTTTCACAAAAATTATCTGAAATTTACAGGGTTTGCATTGCTAAACATGGCCCCAGGCCCAAGACCTCTGTTTCCCTTCATATTTTGCTTCTTCAGGATACCTTTGAGCCTTGCTTAAAGCACTGGTTTAACGCAAACTGGGGGAGCAAAGAATGGCTGGACCAGACAGATGGTTGGCCTTTGGATGCTGAAAGGGATTTTGAGGGAGTTGAGTAGTATGACTGTCCTAGGTTGACTGTATGATGCTTTTATCCCCAATTGTCTGCTCTGTTTATGTTGAATAATAAGTTTTGCACCTTTAAGGCTTGTTCCAAGAGTGAAAGGGGGCCGGGGGGAAGAAGCGTGGAGTTTGTTTTCAAGAACTGCACTCCCTCCTCCACATTCCTGCTCCTGGACTGTGGTGTCTGCAGACGGACAGACAGCAAGAGCTCTCCTTTGTTTTTCTAGTTAGTTTTAGCTAGCTGAGACAAAGAAGTTCCCTGGACTGTGTTTTTTTCCCTTTCTCTGGACCTGCTCTGGACTGAACACCAGAAGAGCAGCAGCAGCTTCGGGCCTGGGCCATGGCATTTCCAGCGCCGGAGGGACTGACCAGAGACTGAGTGAGCTGAGCTGCAGCCCGGGAGATTTTTCTGAGTTTGTCTCTCTCTTGGAGTGTCAAGAAGTTGTATTGTTTAATATTGTTTAGGTTTGCTTGTTTCATAAACAGTTTTTTTACACTTTTCTCCAAGGAGGTATCTTTCGTGAACCAATTGTGGGGAGGGGCCAATTTAATCTGCTTCCTAGAGGAACCTTCTGGGGGTTCTTTCCCAAATTTGCCCTGAACCAGGACAATGACCTAATTCTTGTCCTGAATATTGAACGTAAACACAGATCAATCCAAAGGAAACAGAGCACAGCTACAGCCCTATACCACCATCCTGAGTGTAAAAACCAATTGCAGATCATGAATGCAAAAATGCATAAAACCCCCAACATTTTCTTAAAACTCCTGTCACTGGAAATATTGCCTCTCCTGTCTGCTCAGCAAACAGAAATTGAATGAATTTTTTAAAAAATGCAATGATTTATTCTCTGCACACAGATCACTGACTCAGCAGCATTTACTGCACAGTCAGAATGCATAGAGATGAAGCCGAGAAACTCTCAGAAGCTTGGGTCCTGCTGCTTTCTCCCAGTCCTGGACCACAGCAGTCTCTGTCAGCTCCAGCAGCAGTGGTGGATTCTGCTCTATCCTGAAAATCTCCTTGTAGTGAATGCTACATAAAACTAGCAAAGCTGTCTTGGGCCTGATGCTCAAAATGTAACAAAAGGATGAAATATGAGGGCAGGAAAATGTGTGTCTGTAGGTATCATGTTTCTAATGTTCTTCCAGTAAGTACTAACATGAAAAATGAAACATTTGGTTTACTGATGTCTGTGTATTTTCTTTAGCAATACAATGGAAGATTCAAACCTGTTGGTTTGGGCAGTAAAGGACACTGGAGACCCTGTGAGGCATTTGTTTGCAAACTCAGTTTCACAGATACTGTAACTGATGCACAAAGTGGGAACAGAAAGTAAAATCTCTCCACTTTGCTTTCCGAGATCCTGGAACTTTGTGTGTTGACTTTTGGGATTCCAAACTGCACATTGCTGTGGCATTTGAAACAAACGGATATGCTGGCATGCAAATCCTATTCAGCAACTTGAGAATACTGAGGGCTTTTACAAGGCAAAGAACACGTTAAAAGTTCATTAATTAACCAGTGCTTGGGAACAGATGGAATGGCTATCTGGGCTCTAATTACTGCAAGTTGGGACAGAGGTTCACAGACCTTAATGAGGTTCAATAAAATGAATGATTACACATCAATCACAATTAGAGAAACCTGTAAGATGAGCTGAATTATCATGGCAACAAGTCATAAAACATGGGAGCACAAAACACAACAGATTCTGCAAAAGCCTAGAAAGGAAAGGTTTCTGAATTCAAACAGTTCTCCTGGACTGGAACAATCCCTCTCTCCTGCCAGACTCCGGGAGTTAACGATGAGGGTTGTGCTCTCCCTCAATTATTCAGCCTGGCACATGTGGGTGTAACTGTTATTCCTACAACTTGAAACCTTGAGATAATACAGACTTGTATTTAACAGTTAAGGACAGAAAAATCTTCCATTTCTTACCACCAGAGCTGCCTGTGGGAAAAGGTGTTTTCACAGCCTCACATTTCCCAGCTTTGAGACAGGTTAGCAGTACAGGGAGGAAGGTGGTGGGCTGGACACAGAAATTCAAAGTCCTGTTTACTTATGATCTGGGGACTGTCTGAGCATCAGCCTCAGGGCTTGTTCTCCAAAGTGCTCTGGGCCTCTGTGATCCTGCCTGCACTTCCACATTGCCTGAAGGGTGCCAGTCTGGCAAGCACAGTTCTCACAAGCCCCCTTTCAACACCAAGAAGCCAGTTAGGGTCATAGGGATGGCACAAGTTCAGGAAAGAGCTTTCAGAAACACAGAAAAGCAAAGGGCATGGGAGCATGAGCTCTCTCCCTAAGCTGTAATAGATTCACTGTCATGGAACATTTTTGGTTATGAGGCTTTGCAGTACTGAGACGCTGAGCTAACCCCAAGTTTGTTACACAGGTGACACTAAGATTTAAGAGAAATACTTGCTCCCTGAACAACCCTTCAGGAATTCCCAGCTGGAAGGTGCACAGGGGAAGGCCTGTTTTACTTCAGGAAGCCACAAACCATAGGCCAGTAAGGTGTCAGATAATCCACACTGTCTCACGGGCGAAAATCAGCCAGGTGGATGACCCTAAAGAGGTGCCACAAATCTAGCTGTTCAGCACAAGTTACAGATACAGTTCTCCAACAAACTGGCCCAGGCCAATTCAGAGAAGTACTAAAACACAGAAAATTACCTTGGACTTCGTTTAACAGGAAATACTGTACATGCACTAGATTGTAACTAAACATTAGGTTTAAGAAATCATCAAAAGCCATCTGCTCCTGTTTATACTCTAGAACCTGACAGTTAAAGGCACTGGGAAATACACACAGAATTACAATACTGAAGGAAAAAAACCCATAAATTGAATATGCCGGCCAGAAAACCTGCTACAAAAAGTAGCTTTATCCTATTCCTCTCACTTGATGTCACCATGTTCATGTCCCCAGTAACAGGATGGCTTCCAAAGCTTTCCAAGTGCAGGTGGAGGGGAAGCCTTCCATCTCTAAAGGACGATGTAGGATTATGGTGCTGCCCATCAAAGTATCTTTTCTATAGCAGGCACAAAAATTTCTGTGCCTCCATCCTTTCAGTATTAGCTGCACAGAGCCAGTCAGGCTGGAGGGCAGTCAGATCTGTTTTGCCTCCTCAAAGCATAGCCAGCACTCAACTCAGCCACTCATTTTCAATAACAGAGAAACAAAGTCATAAAGAAAATACAAATCTAAGCCTAAAAATATTTTTCCTGTTTAGAAAGTTATTCCTTAACTTTCCATTAAGCAATTTCAGCATGCATGGCTCATGAAAACCACACACTGAAGTCAGGGTCTCTTCAAAAGAGAAAAAGAGAAGTTTGAAAAATGACATAAACCTGTACTGGCAATTGCATGTTTATGCTACCACCAGTTCCTGGAGCGCTGGGGAAGTACCCATGGAAATGCCCACACGCCCACATGGATCTGCTCTTCTGCAGCCTTTGTGGCTTCCCACCGGTGTTTCTGGGACAAAGGAACAGCCCTGCTGGATGGAAACTGCCTTTCCAAGGCCAGCACCGGGGCTTTAGCCCTGATGAGGACACAGTGCATCCCACCGGACCCACCACAGGCCACTGTGGAATTATCACCCCCCCCCCCCCCCCCCGAGCCCTCAAACCATTCCCCTAGGAAAGATACTTCCTAAATCCCTGCTGGCAGGAGCCTTCACCTGCTGCAGCGCTGCCCACGGGAACCCTTTTACAAGTGACTCCTGGGGAGCCTGAGCACCAAGCTCGGCCACCTCGGTGCCTGGCCACAGGTCCCTTTGTTCCTTTGTTATGCCAGAGGGAGTGGGAGCAGACACCTCCCGCACTCCTACCCCACACTCCTACCTCCCGCATGCTTTTTGTCTCATTACACTCTGCACGAGCCTTTTCATGACCTATATAATTCCACAAAAAGCAACGATGATCTGCTTCAGTTTTCCCGAATTTTGCAGTTTAATTTGATGATTACACTGCAAGAACTGAGACACGTACTTTTAATCTAAATGACTCAGGGCAATTTAACTTGATTTTATTAAAACATTGGAACGATCGCCATACGTTCAGCACAAAGGAATTAGACTGGAAGGTTAAGAATCAGCATCAGGGATACCAGCAGCTCCCTCTAGTTGGAAAGTGCATTATTATTGTCCCTGAAGAGCCAGTAAATAGCAAAGATCCCCGAATACTACAAACTGCTTACACCAAGCGGCATGGGAACTTGTGCTGGAATACATAATCCTCATAGATCCACTGGCTACAATGCTTGAATTCCCTCTTAAATGAAAATAACCTTTTATTATCTATGGTGGCGACTTCAGATTATTTTTTAATACGATAACTACCAACAAATTTTAAAATCCCAGCATTTGACAACGAATCCACTTTGGAACAAAAAAAAAACCTACTGCACGTTATAGTGGCAATTTGCAAACCGGCTTTCGCTGAAATTTAAAATACGCGTTAAAGCGTGCATATGCTTTAAATAAATATAGGGTTTCATATATTGATCCAGAAGCCACCGCCTTACATTTCCATGGCTTTGAAACTAAAGAAGAGGCTTTTTAGCCTGAGGGGTTAAAAGTGTGGGTGTGGAAGTGGGCTTTTGTTGGAAAAATTAGCAATGCTATGAGTCATTGTGCATTAGCGGCAGAATAGTTTTGCATCTTGTATGAATCCAGACACCATATGCCATGCGAGGCCGGCCGGCGCTGCGGTGCCACGTGGGCATCCCCAGCGGAAAGGCTGTTGGAGCGCAGCGGCGGCCCGGCCAGCCCGGCCCGTCGGACATTATCGGGAGCAGCAGGAACAGCTGGTAAGCCAGCAGAGCTCCGCTCGCCCGGCCCGCATGCTAATGAGCCGGCCGGGCCGCACAAAGCCCCACGCCCAGGGGAGCGACCCCGGGGCCCGCGGGAGCCGGGCGAGGGCTCGGCCTGCGCCCCCGCCGCCCGCTCTGCGAGTGGCACCGCGAGCGGCACCGCCGGTGGCATCGCCAGCCCCGCTCCTGCCGGCGCCACTCACTCGCAGCCCAGCCACAGAAACCCAACTCGCTTTGCTTTTCACCGACCGGGTTGTGACAAAACCCAAACGAAAACAACCTCGGGAAGCCCCCGAGTGCAAGCGGGAATTCATAGTGAAGTGTGTAAAAGATACAACGGAGCTTTAACTACACGCATCCCTTCAAAGTTAATGGGCGGCAACAGCAAAAATTACTTTGAAAAGACACAGAATGTGAACCCCTTGCAAATCAGCAAGAATGACCACAAGATGTGATAAAGTACTTGTTAGTAACCCGAATATACCAATTTTGCTTCTGTCAAAGAACCAAAGAATGAGCAAGTGCCTCTCATGAAACACAAATCGGAGGCTCTTTGTCTAATCCAAGAGAAAACATTGAGAACCATGGGACAGATGTTTGCACCCCTGTGTACTCCACACCTTCTCGTGAAAGGGATATTTACTGCTCATAAACAAAGCCCTGTACCCCTGTACCACATAGGGTGGCCCTGCAAGCTGCCTGCAAGGCATCCCCCCGTCCTGGGCTCCAGGGAAGGGCACATTACACCACCCAAACCACACCACTTCCAGCAAGATCAGAACCCAGTCTCTGGCAAGGCTTAAAGAGATGTGGCTGTGTGGTTTAGGACACTTGTTTGCAACCAGTACACACATACTACTATGCATGTCATTTAGAAATACAAGGTTGAGTTTGTTTTGTTGAGTTTTTTTCCCTGACACATATCACACAGTGAACTCATTTTTTTCATTTAAAAACACATTATATTCTCGATGTCACTTAACTCCAGGTTTGTTTTTGGAACTCTCCATTACATCAGCCAGCAAAGAAGAGCCTGTACTACTGCTGGGGTTTATTTAGTGCTACTGAAGAGCACAGATGCTGCCAAGAGATCAGCTCTTTAAAACTCCGTGTCAGAATCAGCCTGGGACTTTCTCAACAACCCTCAGCAAACTTGGCAGCTCCCAGCCTTGGGGGAGGATAGTGGTACCTCATGTTATAGTGACAAAATCAACTGCACTGTTGCCGTGCAGCCCCCCTGGTTGTTCCCTGCTACCCCAGCGATGTGGGTACAAGCTGTGTGTCTAACAAGGGCCCGCCAGCAGGTTCAGGAAATAGAGAAATGTGATCCCACTGTGTCTGCACAGTGTAGCAGCATGTGGAGTTTAGACCTGCAGAAGCATTTCATACTCTTTAGATATGCACCGACGGGACGCAGTGGATTCTCTGTGAGTTCATGAAGAGCTCTATGAATGAGAGCTGAGGAGCCGCCTCCACAATCCCATGTAATGCCACCTAAAAGCTTTGCCTCGCATGACTTATTACAAGCTGGAGCAGATTAGAGGCATCGATCGCTGCCTGGAGAAGGTTCTGGCTGTGAGGAGGGAAGGCAGAGGAGACAGACAGCCTGGCCATTGATCGGCTGCAGCAGGGGCCATGCAGGATGAAGGGCAGAGCTGCCACCGCCTGCTCATGTAGCCCCAGCCCCCTCAGGTCTGAGCAACCCTGGCCAAGGACGGTGAGTGGGACCTGCTGCTCCCCACAGACACTGGCCACTGACAGGCCCTCATGCCAGCCAGGGCTGGCCGCTTGGCAGAAAACCGTCAGGTGTCATGTCACATAAATTGTCACAGCTCCTGTGACACATGCTTTAGAATTTCATAGCCATTTCTATCAGCATCGATATAGCTGGAGGGCACCACTTCTTGGGATGAAATAAAGGGGACAAACTGTGAACCCCCTCTGAAAGGAATAACAGGCTTTCCATCTCATTTCCCTGGCAGGATCAAACACTGCCTTGTACCCACAGCAGAGCTCCAAATGCCAGTGCCACAAAACACACACTGAGAGGGACACAAAATGTGTCTGACACCACACAAGCCTCCAGAACATTTGACAGCCACTCATACAATTAAGTCCATCACAGCAAATACCTTTCTTTCACAGAAAAGCAGGTAAGCAGATTGGGCACTCTCTATTAGGTTAATCAGAAATTGGCTTAAGCCAAGAAAGGGATTTAATTCAGAATTTGAAGCTGATGTTCTTTGCTTAATCTTCTTGGTTCCAGATATTAACACATCTAGGATATATTAGTATGTCAATATCTGGATGAGTTGTAATGAATTAAAGTTATGGATGTCTTTTTTGTTATGTATTTAGATGGGAGTTTTGGCTTTACCAAATGAGCTGCTGGCTGGCACAGGTCAGCAGGCATACCACAGCCATTACAGTGGAGAAAAAGTGAGAGAGTTACTCATGTAGTAAATTACTTCTCCAGGGTAAGGGCTGTCTTTTCCTCAGGTCCACAAAAAGGAGTGCAAACTGTGAGCTGGGAAACGGTGACATCCAGTGCTCAGGTATTACATAAGGAACTTTTATCCCCATAATGCTCGTTTTGTGTTTGTTCCAATGCACAGACCCCTCCAGCACCTGATGTCACAGCAAAGTAGAGTCCAGGAGTCAACAGGCAGCATGAGATCAAACCCCTCTGCTGCCCATAAAGACAAACAACTCACCCCAAAAGCAAGACTGTGCACAGAGATAATTTTATAATCAGTGTGTTAATAAACCCCAACAAAACTAGCTCCCTATTTACTCATTCACAGGAAGTACATGTAGTACCTTGAATGCTAAGAACATAATTTGAAGACTACCAGAAGTCACTGAAAAACACAGGGAAGAAGCCCACTGGTGCTGGCACACAGGACACATTCCACCCTCCCCAAGGCAAATTACCAAGAGCTCCTCAAAGCTGAGGTAACGTTTCAGACACATTGGGGTATTTCCTATTTTTTCTAAATTCAGTTAGCATCCCAGTCAGGAAGGACTTAGAGTACAAGAGTTATTTGAAATGGTGGAGGAAATAAAAAACCCAAAGTGGTAAGATACTCAAAATAATACTGAAGCAATTTTTAAATTAAGCCAGTTCAATCCAAGGAGAAAAGAAGTGGATAATTTTGGAAAGATAACATTGGCACTGAGAATTGCATGCAGCACCCTGGGAGTGCCGTCATGTGCCCTTCCACGGACACAAAGAATCTGTAGCCAGAACAGGTCTAAACTGAAGTTTAAATGTAGTTAATTGTTTTTCAACTAATCTCTTGCCCTATGAATTCCTTTAAACCAAAAGCATTACATAAACATAAAGAAATTAAAAAACGTCTGATGTGGTCTGCTGTAGTTTCCTTCTTAATTTTCAAAGAGATTTCCAACAGAAATCTGTATTTGGGAGCGGCAGTGGAATTTGTGTCATCATGACCAAGCGACTGCAGGCAGCAAGATGCTCCTGAGGCTCTGCAGTCATGGTCCCCATGGAAACCAGACTCAAATATTGTCCTCCGCTCGATGGAGCACCAAGTCGGGAGCCTTTTGTGCCTGATGAGATTTCTTCCACAACCTTTCAGCAACAGACCCTACAGCTTCCTCCTGACTCTTTCCTAATTGAGACGCAAATTAATCTGTGTGGCTGATTGCACTTTCCTTACAGCTCCTGACAAGTGCAGCTGTAGCCTGAGTTTACAGACTTTCCAAAAAGTGACTTCAGCTGTCACTGCTGGCAAGATGCTGCCCTGGCTTCCCAGCATCACCAGGGCAGAACAGAGATGAATCCCTGAGGGTATTTTACACCCTGCCACTGCTCCAGCACAAGCACCACGGATGCAGCACCTCATCCCCACAGAACCACTGACGCCAGATGAAGTGTTTAATCCATTTGTAACCACACTGGAGTCCAAACGTCTTCAGCTATTGACCCTTAGCAGGGATGTTGCCTTTTAACATCACCCATGTGCTAAAGAAAAGCTGCAAATCCTCCTCAGCTCTGCCTCACTCCGGCCTGCAGCCTTCATTCCAACTACAGTTATGACTGGTGTGTGCCAAACACTTTGCCAGGAACATGGCTTTCTATTTCTCCCTCTCACTGACATTTTTTGAATGATTTCCATCTCCAGACCAATAATGGCACTTCCATTTACTGTTTGCACTGCTGGGTCTGCTTGCCCCCTGTCCTGCTCGCAGCAGCTGGCACAGTGGACACCAGACCTGAGTCACTCACTCTTTGCGAGCTGCACTGGACAGGCCCAAACTCACATTCCAGCTGTTGGCTTTAGGGTATCTCAGAGTCTGCATTATCTAGGGAATGTATTTACAGATAGCTTTCTCTCCTGCTCCACTGTCGCCCAAGGGGATCTGCCCACCACATCCCCTTTGTGCCATTTCAGGAGTTTCTCAATCCACTTCCATTTATCAGATAAAGAAGTGGCAGTTGATTCACTATGGACAGCACAGGTGCGAAAGCGGACACAAAAAAAAATCTGAAAAGATTGTGGCAACAGATGCTGCCTCACACCTGCAGAGTAGTGCCCTGTGCTGCAGTGTCTGTGCAGCTCTGTCACCCCAGGGATGCACAGGGACCCTCAGGGAGACCCCCTTGGACAGCAAGAGCATGGTGAGCTGGTGACTCACAAAATGCTCAGCGCCAAAATATGGGAGGACTCCAGCTGAGATTGAGGGGCTGGGACAGCTTCATTCTTATAACTGCTGCTACTTATGTCCATTTTACTACACTGTTACTTTAGTATTAAACACTAAGAAACAGACGGATTAAGCTAAACTGCACAGCACAGTTTCAGGAATTTGTTAGATTTCTGTCAAGAAACAGAAGAAAAGACAGCGAGCCTTGACTCACCTGTCAGGCATTGTCACAGTTTGTACAACCACCACCATTTGCTTTACAATGAGTAAACAATTAGTTATTGACACAAATCTATTTAACCACAATGCCACTTTTAATTTCTGATTACTTTTGCAAAGAATACTGGTTAACATTTATTTATTTTAGTTTAGTAAAAAAAAAAAACCTAACACGTACTTTGAGGATACTCCATATTTTAAAAATGTGTATCTTTAATTCCTCAATGTTCTTTCAAAGATGAAAACATTTCACAGTCGCTATAGGACACGTGAAAGCACAACACAAGCTACTGTAATTGCAAGGTAAAGAAGAAGAAAGTTTATTTTCTGACTCCAACTTTTATACTTTTCCAAAGGTGGCAGCAGATTGGCCCCACATTGGGCCACTTCTCCAAAGACACTGGACAAACTACCAGTACATCAAGTTTCTCCACCCCCATGAAGGAATGCAAAACAATATGTTGCTTACAGAAATTGTGTGGGAAAGTTCTCTAACAGAATGTAAACTCAGAAGGCTTTAGAAAATCTTAAGAATCAGGGCAACAACAAACTCTTTCTCAAAGTCATGTGATTAGAAAAATACTCAAATCAAATGCATCCCAGAGAAAGCAAAGTGCAGTGAGTGTTCGTCCTTAGGTAAGTGATGTGATTAGCAAAACAAGCTATGAAAGCTACGATGGCAGTATGACAACACCTCAGCATGGGTGCAAACCCCTGCTAACACAGTGGGTCTGAATGGCACCCAAGAACTGCAGTCTGTGTCACAACTCCTGTCCCAGAGAAGCACATCCTCCAGCTACCTTCCAGCCACTGGTAGAAAACAGGTTCTGAAAATGCCCAAACACAGGCATGACTGGAAAGAAACTGGAATTTGGGACCTGAAACATCTGTATCTGAGGACAAATCACATCTGTCTTATTAATGTAAAGAATCCAAGTAAAGTTAATTGGAGAGGATAAGAGCATGGCTGAGCTCTGGCTACCAGCCTGACATACACAGTCCACGACTTCTATCAGTGTGAAAGAAAGCTGGGAGTTGCCATTTCTCACAGATTAAAGCACCAGTGCCAAGCCCAAGCCCAACAGCAGTGGCGAGACAGAAGCTGCTGGTGACAGACTCCTGTGATGTTACCATTCTATTTTGAAAACACTGGATGGCAGCTGGGTGTCAACCTCTGAGAACATCCAGCTGGATGCAAAGAAAGCCCTGACCTTTGCCAATGAAATCAAAATAGGAAGGATTTTCATCCCAGCCTACCTCTCTGCAGGATGGTGCTCCAAATGAGAACCCTACCAAGGGGAGCCTTGCTCCATGGAGAAAGGATACAAGCTCTGGTAGAGTGGGATGAGGGACTTGACAGCTCTGCTGGCATTGATGCACGTGGCACAGATCAGGCTCGGCAGCAGCTTCGCAGTCACGATGGCGCCATCAAAGAGGGGACCGAAAAACGGCACCTGGGTGTCCCAAAACAGAAAAGCAGGCTTCAGAACTACTGCAGGAGACTGCTACAACATTTTGCCATGAAAACAGTGTGACCACATTGTCTTCCACACTAAGACTTGCAGTGTGACATTCATCTCCCAAGCTGGTGAGTGTTTAAATCCCCCATGACTGCCCTCAGCACACTACACAGACACACACACGTCTCAGAACATTCTGCTGGCTAATACGAGCTTGGTACATGTAGAAACTGAGGCCATCTATGAATTTGCAATCAATATGCCTTTGGCAGTGAATATTAGGAGCTGTTTTCCATATGGGATCCCAATAGGAGACCCTGATGCACTGGCTGAATCCAATACTGCCAGAAGGCTTTGCAAAGACATATTTACTTCAGATAATCCTCCATAAACTCCTTCCATGGACTTCTTAGAAGAGAAAAAATACTTGAGGTGGTTCAAGATAAGGAGGTGTGTGGAAGGCAGAGGAGATGGCAGAGCAGGAGCTCTCTCAAGGGCAGGACATAGCATTGGGACAGGTATAACCAGGCTCAGCCCAGTGGGTCAAGGTGCCCAAATGCTGTTCCTTCAGGGCCACCTCCACAGGACACCCCTGTGTGACATCCTCTGATGACCTAAGGCTCTGCAGATAAAGACCACACTACAATCAAGAGATGCTTTCTAAAAGTAAACCATGTCCAGAACTGCAGACACAAAACAGACCTGAGCCTGACCAACCCAGAAAATTTTGATGTTTAAATGCACAACTTTCAGTACTTGCAAGTACTCAAATTCATTTCCCTCTCAAGAGACTCAAAATGAAAAAAACAACCCCCCAACTAAAGCCCTAGACAGAAGCCAATAACAATTATCAATATTTAAGCTACGTATTTTTCCATATGTACAGAGGCTTATCACATAAATAAATACCCTCTATTATTCTTCTCCAACTGCTTGTGGGTGACTGTAACAGTCATTCAATAAATGGACAAAGGGAATAATATAAATCCCCTGCATCTAGGGAATTTCTCTAATTAGAAGTGGCAATGAATTACAGAAGAAATTTTGGTTTAATGCAACATCTGGAAATGACAGCTGTCTCTGCACACACTTATTCTGTCACTCCTCTACTTAAAATAATTACCCACCCCCTAATAAAACAGAAAAGTGTAAAATGTTTCTACAGTGGGTTTGCCTTATTTTCAATTTTTTTATTTACTGCTGGCATTACTATCCAGGCAGTTGGAAGGAAAGAGGACAGAGGAAAACAAATGCCACCAAAATGATAACATTATGGAGCATCAAGTTTTGCCTCTCCAGGCAGTAATGTTTTTAAGTGAAATTTTTATCCCATGCACTGTCTAGAAGCATTGACAGCAAGAGAAAATAACGCAAAAGTACAGATAAGGAGGTTAAGTATATACTAGTATTAAAGTGATACCACCACACAAATACCAGACATGTAAAGTCAGATCAGCAGATGCTACTGGGGCAGGGAAATTCCCTGCTGGGCTTTTTAGACAAGTACATTTTGCTTACAGCACTTGTATTCACAGTTTCACACCCACCAGGAGCTGGGGAGCGGGGCAGACTTTCTCACCACTGCACTACAGAATTTACAGATGTAACCCAGGGACAGGGTGTGTGTATCCTAGCCAGGGAAAGCAGTGGCAGACCCGAGGGCTTTGGAGCCCGCCTCGATCCCAGTGCCACACAGCCGGACCGCATGCACACAGGGCTCAGAATTATTCAATCCCGAGCACATACAGTGGTCTTGCCAAGGGTCATTAAAGTCAGTGGAGCTGCATCTCGTCAGCTTCTATCTGCACGGGGGCTCTGCCCTAACAAGGGTTGGGGGGGAGGCCAGTGGAACATGCAGGGCGCACTCCCCACTTGGCTCCGCTCCAAATCTGGCACCCAACACCCTGCCCAGGAAAACAGGGCTTCGGTGCCACTGCAAACAGCCAGCTTTGACAGGAATCAATTAAAAAAAATAGAGGGAAAAATCCCCTTCTGTGAATACTCCAAATGTCACTGCAAGTTATCCGTGAAGCAAAAATTAATATTCAGCCTACTGCAAACACCTGCTTCATTCCAATTTCCAACAGCAAAATCTTTATTTCTGTTGTCTGCAGTAAAAGTAGGCAAGGTTAAATAAACCTTCTGAGCACAAAGAGTTCCTCTCTACAGCAAGCAGCACTAGTTAAAAGTGGGAAATGGGTAAATTATTGTACCAAATGGCTGAGAATTAATCTCTGATGACGAGCTGCAATCTAACGAGGCATCTGTGTCCCAGGGAACCCTCAGCATGTCCCTGGCGGTATGTGCAGTGCGGAGCTTGCCTGGCATGCTTTGTCCCCTCTTGCAGGCAGCTTTTCCTCTCATTGTTCCAAATATCCTCGTGCATCTGTGACGCGTGGAATGCATTCACACTAACAGACTTACTATTGTCTTCCCTCCAAAGCTTTGTTGGGCAAAGACTGCAGCACAGTTCCTGATAATTATATTGCTTAATTAATCAAGACAAAAAAATTTGCAAATCATTGCTGTGTTGCCATGCAGGGAGATCAAAAATGAAAACAATACAAGCTGAAGCAATATAAGTAACAGCTATCTGATCAGAAATTCTTCTATAATGAAGCTATTAATGCTAAAGCGGTTAATGTTAACATTGCTCCAGGTGTCTCTACTTGGCTGCAAACAAAAAGGCTAACATTATGGATATAAAAGGCCAAATGTTGCCATGGATTCTGTAACCTGATAGAGAGGACAGCCTTTTCATTCGATTAGGGAATGCAATTTAAATGCCAGGGACTGAAGCCAAACAACAGACATTTCTCTCTGCAAGGCTCGTTCATTCACCCTGGGGTCAGTAGCTGGTGAACAAAAGGTCAGCCACACTTGGCCTGGAAATGTTTGGATTAATTTTATTACATTGTAATGATTTGTACTTTAAATGTAGGGATAACACTAAATTTCTAGTTAGTTCTTATTCTGGCTGCCGTCAGGTGGTTTTGACTAATATGTAAGATGACACAGCTTTTCTCCATCGTTCCAGAGAAGTCTCAAGAGTGTTCCTAACACTAAATTCTAATTTTCCTGATGGAACATTAAAAAAAGCTAAAAATGAAAATGCTCAAAAACTAAACTGCAAAGCTCAACACCAAGCATAAAAAAACCCCAGCAACCCACTATTAGAAAATTTTCAAGTTTGAAATGTCTACTGACAAAGCACTGGTTGTCAATATCCAACAACTCCATCATGCACAACTCAAAAAATAATGTCTACACCTGGTCAATATGGGATATGATAGAGGCATTTACCACAGTTGGCTATTCCTTTGGACAAATATTTTCCCTCGTATAAGGCAAAGGGTATTTATCACAACTATTACTTTTACAAAGTATATTTCATGCATATTTTTGCATCCATAATGTACCAGATGAGAATTTACTGAAGTGGCTTTTTCACACACATGCACAGATGTACATACACACACCTCTGACATTTTGCAAAATGTGTGAACTTTGTCTGATGACAGGATGTCCAATGTCTGCATCATCCCACCCAGTTAGGTGACCATGACAGTCCCACAGACGTGCGAGGTTCTGCTTGGTGCTGTGTGTACAGCAGTGACCCAACACCACACAAGGAACTCAAATCATGAATGGTTTACTTTCACTGCCTCAGAGAACATTCACAGTTGTTTAAATACTGTTCTTTGCCCAGTAACTTCTGTGGGTTGAGAATTCTAGAGGATTTCACTCAGTGCTAAGTATGGCTACAAAATGAATGGGCAATCACTCTGATCACGAAGAGTAAGTCCAGTTTTAAAGTTAGCTCATTTCTCAGCTTATCATTTACCTGACATGGACAGACTGATTTCATACTCTCTGGGAAAAAAAAAAACACCCCCAAACTTTAAACCACTGAGCCCTGCTTAAAGCAACAGAACTGCTGTTCACTGGCACAGCACAACAGAGCCAGTGAAGCACCTAGAACATACCTCGGGTTTCTTCATGATCTCAATGAAGAACATGTGGTTCTTCATGGGGTAGATGACAATGAGGACATCCCCGAAGTCGGTGGGGATGATGCCCCTGCGATAGTTGCGGGTGTGCTCAGACCACACGATGTGAACCTCGTCATTTCCCAAGTGACGGAGCTGCAACAGTAAATTGGCTCTTTATTAGTCTGAGTGGTAACCACGCTGCATGAAGGGTCATGGCTCACAAATTGAATTACAATGTTCGATAGCAGGAATATTTCATTACAGAAAAGTTAAAATATTGTTTTTCTCCAGTTGCTCATGAAAGCATCAGCTCAATAATTTGCTTCATTTAGAACTCATTGTTGTCTGATGGCTTCATTAAATCATTATCAAACTAGCCATTACCATGATATGTAAATGTATATTACCTACAGTGATTTAAGATGGAAAACTGAATTACTGAAACAAGACGTTAACCAACAGAGCATTGTATTCCAGCTAAAATAAAGCAGCTGTCACAGAAATATGAAATGCCTTGACTCAGAATGTCAAGAAACTGCCTGTCATGAACCACTATAACAGAATTTATTATCCACAAACATCTCCTCACTGACTATGTCTGGAGGGGTCTCCTGCCTGAAACGTCAGTAAAATATCTGGGCAGTGTGAAGTACAGAAGAATGGGAAATACTGTGGGAGTTACACCTTTTCATTTGGAGCAGAGCTACATGAAATGCGGATAAAATTTAAACATGACATACACAGAAAGCATCTGAGAGCCTGTGTGTGTGTTTGCTCTGCTGCTGGAGGAGCTGGAGGTGATCTAACAGATGGCCAAAACTATTTGGCAGTCACGTACAAGCCTCACACAATGGTTTCAACTGTAAGCTTTAAAGTTAAAATGTAATCCACACACACAATGACAGCTCCAAGTATAAAGAGACTTTAAGTCCCACTTAAAGCTTAAAAGACACCCCCCCTCCAATTTGGTGCTACGCCCGGAACAATGTGCACAACAGACCGAACAAAGAAGCCAAAACAAAGCTCTGCTACTTCACTCCGTGTAGGGGGAGAGAAAAAAGGGAAAAGAAGGTGGTGATTATCACTGGTAAATAACACCTAACCCCAACAAGCTTTGAATCAGCCTAAACTGTGCTGATGAGGCTTCCCTATTCAGAACCAGGCAGTGCCTTTAGAAGGAAAAGCTTTCACTCCTACGTATTGGTGGCAAACTGGACCGCTCAGTCACGAAAGAAATGTCGCAAAACCAAAATACTGTGAAAAATTTTTAAAAGTTACAACCGTGAACTCAGCTTACAATTCATGTTCCAGCAGAATAAGTAAAGCTCAGTTCCCAGAAGGACTGAGATTCTCAGTTTTTTCTAGATTAAACAGAAGATAATAATTGTGTTTTGTTTACACCCATGAATAAAGGTAATTTTAGCTCTGTTTGAAGAAAACATGAACCATTTTTGTCTTGGAAAAACACAGCAACATTTACAATACTATTACTAGAGGTTCTTACATGTGCAAGTAGAAATTGCTGTTCTTGTGGTCACCTTGATATCTATGCAGAAGCTTAGTAAAAACAAAGCAACACACAAGAAAACACTCATGTTGATAATGTCACAAACTGACACATACCAAAGGCAGCAGGAATTTACACATAGGACAAAACCTTGATCTCACTCTCTGTGACCAGGTGCAGCCAGGTCACCTCCAAAGTGACTAGAACCGAGATGTCAAGTTCAGTTGGACATACGCCTAAAACCCATCTGGGTGAGCAGACCTTGTGCACAGCAGGTCCCAGGTGCTGAGAATGCCATGCCAGGCTGTCCCACTCCAGGACGGGCCCAGCTCAGCCCAGCTGAGCTCAGGGAACCCCCGCCAGGGATTTGGAAGTGCCCACCATTTGCCAGCTGAGCCCAAGCCAGCTCTAGCACTGGCTTCCCTGCACAGAGAGCCTACAATGGTGGCACCCAGCAACCATTCTGCTGAAGGAAGCTTAACAAATAAACGTGGACACGAAATTCCATAAGGCAGTTCCATTGCCCAGGTGCAGAAGGAAATTCACAAACCCAGCTCAGCTCTTCTGAAGAAAAGGCTCTGTACTGCTGTGCCTCCTATGGCTTCTGGGATGAGAAATAGCACATACTGCTATAAAAACAGTCATCAAAATATGTCCAAATACTGCTTGATGAACCCTTTTTAAGATCCCAAGGAAATGTTCTGATAATAATCAAACACTTTGTACTAATATTGCACCCTTCAGAACAAATGCAGCGAAGAAGGGAACTTAGCTGAACCAACACTTGCTGTGCTCATGAGTCTGCTACAATCCCCAGTGTGTGCCAGCAACTTGTTCTAGAGCTTGAGTTACTGCCCTTGTTTTGAAGCCACATGTCCTTAAGCACCACAGTTACAAGGTATACTGTTACAAAGAAAACACTGGCATTAATCAAAAATATTTGTTATTGAGAGGTAACTCCATTGTTAAGAAGCTGTTACAATAATCTCATCAGTGACAGTAAGCCAGCTGCTATTTTCCTGTGTTGTTTATTCAAAAGAGCACCTGTGAGGCAAACTCAGTGCCCTGAAGGACTTCAGCAAATTGTACTGAAATGTCCAAAGCCCCATGGCCAGCACGTGCAGAGGCAGAGCTCCAGGCTGTGCTCCCCATGCAGTTTAGGGGTGGGGGGAATAAAGAAAAAAGCTACATTAGAAAAATCCCAAAGCAGACATGAAATCAGATCAGTTTTAAAAGCAAACCCCAACACCATTCTGGAGCGATGGCTCTGCGCACAACAAGGGAAGGTAGCTCTGGCATTGGCAGCGTGTCCTCCCTGGTGCACAGGAATTTTCAGCAGGCACAGGAATTGGCCCTAGTTTGGCTAACAGGGTGCTGGCACACAGCCCCAGCCCCAGGCCTGGGTCAGCCCCGCTATCCCTGCCTGGGGCCGCGCTCTCCAGCCCTGGGCAGGCAGCTCCAGCTCCAGCTCCAGCTCCAGCTCCAGCTCCAGCTCCAAGCGGACAGCTCTGGCCCCGGCTCTGCGGGTGCCCAGGCCAGCAGGCAGTACTGACACTGGTCATGGTGCACACCTCCAGCATGACCTCCTTTCCCTTCTAATTGCATTACACAGCCAGCTGGCTCCAGAGAGGAGTCGTCTGTTTGAGTGAAGAATTCCTGCTTTTGGGGAGGCATGGCTGCTACTTTTGCTAAGTAACAGTGGGGCCTGACATCCCTGTTGTCTGGCTGACTGTGTGTCCATCCTAAAATCTAAGTTTTATTTGTAAATTAAGCAAGAAACTTCCTGCCAGAGCAGGGCTGCCTGGAGACTGATAATGTGTGCCTTTCATTCCCTTTCACTCTCACTGTATCACTGCCAATTTGTTTTTCTGCTGCTCGCCAGCCCGAGGCCATAAAAGCCTTGTAAGACATAAGAGCAATTATAGTCCTGGAGTCAAATGAATTGGACAAATCCAATAGCACAGCTCTGTCCCCACTCTGCAAACCCCTACAGCAGTCAGATTAGCTGCTAAAAATCTAATCTAGCCGCAGCTAACAAATTTCTGCAGCAAAGGAGCAAGAGTTCAGTATGGGGTTGCAACCAGATTTCTGAACTGAAAAAGTTCTGCTCTGACAATGGAGAAGATGAAATAAATCACTGAGAGATTCAACAGCACATCTTTAAACCATTAAGCACAATTTGAGCAGAACAAGACAGGGATGGTAGGATGCCATTCCTGGGATTGATTTTCACTCTTTGCCAGAAGACAGGCAGATAAAGTTTGGAACCAATGATGCTGAACCCTACAGCAGCAAAAGAGATCAGCTAAATTTTGTTTACTCCACTAGGGAAGATTTCTGTTGGGGCCAAGACTTATTTGGAGAGGGGTTTTTCTTGCTTTTTTCTTTCTTTTTTTTCCTTTCTTCCCTTCTAAATTAGCAATATAATGTCAGCATATACCTCAAATGAAAAAATGCAGACTGCAAACAGCTCTACTGCACAAAAACAAGGGGCCAAGCTCATCCCCAGTGGAAATGCACTTATTCTGGGAAATTCATACCAGAATTTAATTTATCCTTGCATTCAGTAAAAACAAAGAACCACAATAACATATTTAAGCAAAATTACTACATCTGCTGAATTCCACAGCCCTCAGAATTTATGGCCTTGCTACGGCTCCCCAGGGCAGCAGGTGGTCAGTCCTTCTATTCAGCTGGGAGTGTGCTGACAGGGATGAAGCCTCTTTTGGTCTCAGGCAAAAGAAGCAGGGAAGAAACCCCAGCAATCACAAAGATTTCAGAGATTAGGGGAACCTTAGATCCCAGAGGGAGGGCAAGAAAAAAAGAAGCTGTGGCCCCCATTACATTGTGATGAACTTCTCTCCTCCCAGCACCACTTTCCTTTATCACCAGGTACAGTTCAGCTGTAGGAGCAGGAACTGAATGAATATCACGGGCTTCCATCTTTCTCTCCCACACTCCCATAAATCAAAAGCATTGATGGCAAGAAGTAATAAATATTAAGTAAGAAATAATCTTTTTAACCTAGACATTCTGCCCCAACAATGTGAGGTAAGGACCTAAGCCCAGAGAGTTGTTCACCTTCCAGAAAGTGCAGTGCTTCTGAAATGCACTTCTTCTCCACACAGCTGCAGGTCTGTAAAATCTGTCAACAATCCATGCTGATCTCCACAGAATTGCATATTTGCTCACAACAGAAGCTGCAACAAACTGAATGAAACTGTTGTGTGTGGAACCATGGATGAGAACACACTGAAAAGCCCTCTGGAAGTCATCTGGTCTGAATCACTCCTGTAGCTCCTCGGGCCCATGAGCCTACTCAGACATTTGTCTTTCACTGGAATTCCCAGTTTGATCCCTGCAGGGTTCCATTCCTAGAGCAGATCTCAGGTTTTTTGAAAAGGTCTTGGAGCAATTCCTTTGCAGTTATTTTCTGTAGACAGCATGTGCTGGAGCTGGCCTGGTTTCCTGGCAGTACAAAACTTGGAGACTGGCAGATACTAAATGCTTTTGGTTTCTGTTTCTCACAGAGAAGAAATTCTCTTAGAGCAAACACAGAGAAGACAAATAGAATAACAAGAGCCTCAGAGTCTGTGATAAACTCATAACATAGATAAAAATAAGGAGAATAAGTGGACTGTTTGCAGCTAAATCCCATTCCTCCCCTTGTATCTCTGCCACCCTCTGCTCTCCTCTCTCAGGTGAATTACTCAACAGCCAGACCATATCCCAGTGAATTTGCCAGGCTTCCACAAAACCAAGGACTTACAAGGGAAGGTTAGACAAAACAAACGGCCACAGTTTGTGTAGGAAAACTAAATCTGGGAAAGACATGGCAGCAGTTCGCAGACATGTGTAAGTGTGCTGCAAAATAATCTGCCATTCATATCCATGTGAAATAGGTTAAGAATCAATGGGCGTAAGTTGAAGCAAAGAAGCACTACCAGAGATTTTTTCATGGTACAAGAAGTGGAGCATAGGAATATGGAATATGTTGCCTAGGGCAACTGTAAATCATTCATCACTGGAGTTTTGGTCTAGCAGCTGGACAAACACTGGTCAGGAACAATAAAAATACAAACAGTCCTACACTGGTATGGTCACAGAGACTCTACACCCCTGGCCTACACACTACTACCCCACTGCTCCATCCTGAAGCACTCAAGAGTACATTTTTCCATAACCTTGCTTCCATGAAGGTAGAGAGTTACATACAAAAATAGAAACATGTAATTTTGCTGATGTTTTTTTTAATGACAGATATCACAATAAAAAAGACAAGATCTGGCTTTAGTGCAAAACACTGGGCAATTTTTCAGAACCAGAAATCAGAGATTCCACCTTTATATTTCAAAGAAAAGCACACATCCTTCTGAAACCAATTGGATGGCTGCTGCAGCTTTACTGATGCATGCTAACAACCTCTGCAGGACAAGTTGCCCATCCTAATTAAAAAGGCAGAGATTTCATATACCCCAAAAATTTCTGAGTCTAAGCAGCAGCTGGCAAACAGCATACTCTGAAATTGCTCCTCGATAGGAAAGACTAACAATTAAGTACCAATACCAACAGAATTTTGGGCTGGGTTCTGGCTGTCTGAAGCAGAGGCTGCCTGTCAGACTTGTGCCTAACTGGCTACTGTCTTGAACTCTGAGCTGGCTGCTTGGTGGGAGTTTGTGGGCCCCAAGTTGGGCAACTCCCTGGGGGCTCCCCTAGCAGGGGGAAACCCTCCTGGAGCAGTTCTTTGTCAGGAAAAGAAGATGCACATGCACAGGACTTTTTCAGTCTTTAGCTTCTTGCTTTATTGTTATCTTGTCATGACTTCAGCACACTGTCTGCACCCAGACCTTGCATGCAGGAAAAGAGCACAAAAATGGCCAACAACCTCATGTTGCAAGGCCTTTTAAGTCTAATCAAAAACTAAACTACACAATTAAGAAGTGACACCTAGATTATTTCCCTTTCTAACCCAATAACTGACCCTTAAAGACTCACAATGCGGATTTTTCTACCCAATTACAAGATACCACCCAAACCCAAGAAGAAGGAGGAAGAAGAATAAGAAAGGAACTTGAGAGAACACTCTGTATCCATCTACAATATGCTAAAAATCCTAAATTTCTCACTCATGTGACATACTAAACTACTCTCAATGATCTATTTCACACTTTTGTGGTTTCTAGTTTACTTTGAAGCTTTGGAAGCTTTCTCCCTTAATGAGGGTCAAAGTCAGTACCTTCCTGGGAGTCAGAGCACCCCAGAGCAGACAGAGAGATATTCCCCTTGCTCTGGGTTCCCACAGTTTGGGTTCCTAAGCCTGTCAGCCCTCTTTCACTTCGCTGTTCCACACAGGATGGTTTGATGATGCTGCATTTGGTTGCTTTGTTCTACCAACCTACAGCAGTTTTGGCAGGCAGACAATGTACAAATGAAATTATTGCTAATATTATTACTCATGGTGGCATTTGAGGCTACCATGGAAATGTTAATTGTGTTTCAGAACCCAGAATTTAGATGCCATTTAATTCAGCTAACCCAGCTGCAGAGCACCATGTGGCAATGCAGGGACAGTCTGCCAGGGCCAGTCAGCAAAGGCTGCTTTCAGTTCAGACTTCTGTGGAAATGGTGACTACAGTGCTGTGAAACACACTGGAAAGCCTTTACCTTTTTGGTCAGTGAGTCTTCGGAGTTGGAGGGCATCCTTGTGGACACGTGGAAGATGATCTCCACAGTGGAGGTGGCGTAGTAGGGCGCGGTCTGCCCCGTGCTGCCGTTGCGCTGCAGGCCACCCATGAACCCGCCGTGCGTGGACAGATCGACCTGAGGGAGCCAAAGGCAAAAACAACAGCCATTTGAAAACACTGACGCATCATCAGGATTTGCTTCTCCATCAAGATTGATGCAATCACTACCCTAGGTTTCCATAGCCATCCCAGACAAAAAGAAGTCTTCCCCTACAGCTCTGCAATCTTTCCATTAGATTTGTCTTTCCCGTGCCTGTATTTGACATTTACTAGAAGTAAATGTCTCTGAACTAGGTTCTGAGTCATTATCTATCCAGCTATTTTACCTTCCTCCAGCAAATAGCAGCAAGGGAACAACGGTGTTCTGTCACAGACTGCTGGCTAAGGGTTCTGCGGGGCTCAGAGGGCCCACTTCCAGGAGCATCACAAAAGGCAGAGAGAGAAAACCAGAAAAACTGCAGAAGAAACTGAAGACTTGTAGGGAAAAAACACCCTTAGAATAAATTATTCCAGAAGTTTATTCAGAAGAAACACCTCTCTGAAGTCAAGCCTGAATCCAAAGGCTTGTTTTTTTTCCCAACAGCATAGCCTGAGGATGCTGCATCTCGCTGTGGCACTTGGATCCTTAAATGTGACATGCAGCTAATCTGGATTTCCCAAACACCAAAATGTTCATGGCATTTAGATTATGACACACCATTTTGACAAAGCAAATTAAACCACACATGTCATAAAGAACTCCTGTGCTGAGCGTGCTCTGAACATGGCAAGAGCTAAAAGCAGCTAAGCATCAGTGTGTAGCAGATTTTTTTTTTTGTGAATTAGAAACTGCGTAGTGCCACCAGCAACAAGGTATCTTGTCTAAATTATGGCTGTTACCTCCCAGCCCAGCCCAGCAACAAAATCTTCATAGGCCTGGCTTCCCCTGGCATTGGCCAGGATGGAACACTTGTCCTCCTGTCCCTCAGCGATGTAGAACACGGCAATCTTGTGAGTCTCACGACTGCCAAAGGATGGAAAAAGAAATCAAAATTAAACAAGCTTCAACTCAAAATTATTTTTCAGATCCCCCTGCACTCCAAACACAGGAAAGGTGCCCACATTTAGCTCCGTGTGTCGATTTCTTTTCCGCACACAAATACATCATCACTTTCAGATTTCCCCCCCTTTTTTTGCCACTGCAAAAAACCTCACTGCAGAGACACCCCAATTCCAAGAGCAGAGTCAAGCCTGGTCCTTCTGTACATCAGCCACAGAACTGGTGGCCAAATTCCAATTACAGGCTTAATGACTCAGATCTGTGCAGCACTGCACAGACAGCAAGGTGGCACAGGTGTTAATGGGAGCATAATTTGATCTACAGAATTTTAATTAGAGGGTGATGACATACAAGGCAGAAGAGGCATTATTGACTTTCAGACCCTGGGCAAAGTTTTACAAGGCTGAGAGTTCCAGTTGGCTTATCTGAAACATGCAAAGCACATTTGATGTCTGCAATGCTGCAGATGTTTTTCAAACAGCTCTATGTCAATTAATGAAAAAAACCCTGTAACATGCAGAACTTCATTCTGCCACCTCCTGGCTGGGGAGCAGTTCTGGGTGAATCACCCCTCAAAGTACTTCTCCTGACACAGGGATCACTCTGTACAAAATACCGTTTTGTATCAGCTGTACTCAGGTCACAATCAATTTGATTCCCTTCCCTCTCAGCTAAAGCAAACTTGAAAAAAATCTCTTATTCTTTGCCACTGATTTGGAGTTCTCTGTACACAGAGAATGTGCCAGTGCAGGTGGCTTCTCCATTCAGGCTACAGAACTCTGGAGAAACAAACAATCCAATTTTCATACCAATATTTAGATTCAAGAGGAATGAAGTTTTGGTTCTGGAGACTCATTCTTCCTTGGGAAACACTAACCTTACCAAGTGTTCAGCAGACATCACCTACCATTGGCGGGAATCCAGATTTTTCAGTTCTCGCAGCAACTTTGAATTTTTCTTCAGCAGATGAAAGCTTTTTCTAAAAATAAATAGAAAAAGTTTGAAGGCAAATGCAACACAGTGGAGAAACCGTATTTCATCATCTAAATAGCTAAGAGAACTACCATGATATAATTTCTTAGAATTATTGCTATAAACAATCTATTGGTGTCTATTTCAAATAATCACTCAAGTTCAAAACTCTGCTCTTACCCCCAGCTATAAGATCCTGCTTTCTTAAGCGTGTTCACATTCAGGGGTAAAAAGTGAGAAGAGTACCTAAGCATGTTCTGGATCCTCTCTTCCTACCTTCTATCCCAGGAGTTCATTCCCAAGTCATTCAGCAGCAGCCGACAGAAATAAAAGGAGGCTTGGGGTTGGGCAGGAGGCGGTGGCTCCTGGCGGGCCACGCTCATGCTGCAGTCTGAGCTGCATTTCAGAATGAACTCCCTTTCCTGGGCACTCTGCTGCAGCAGGGCCTCAGTGATGGCACGTTCCTGCTCAGGGCTCATCCCACAGGGCGGTGGTGCCGGCTCATTCAGCTTGCGCTGCGGGTGCAGGAGGCACTCGGGGCTGCTGCTCCCGATCCTCTCCAGCAGCTGGTCCAGGGCATCCTCTCCCTCCTCCACCTGGGAGACATCATTCTGGGAAAGGACATGCTGCTGCGGGTCGCTGGAGATGACAAAGGCACTGTTTGTGCTGTGCTGCGGCAGGCAGCCCTCCAGAGGCCCGTACAGGATCCGGCCATCCCAGGAGTACTTCCCTGAGATATCCCGGACGATCACCCGCACGTCTGAGGGCGCCGCTGCCAGCTCAATGCCCACCTTCTTCTCAGCGGGGATTTGGAGGTAGGAGATGAGAGTGCTGTCGTTGAACACAAACAGCTGCAGGTTGGGGCTGCGGAACACTTCTGAGCACAGCTCAGAGGACTCCACGTAGGAATTGTCGTGGTTCTCGCTCAGGAGGCTGTGGAGGATGGCGGGGCCCCCACTGAGCGGGTAGTGGCTCAGGTGATTCACCAGGTGAGTCATGACCATCCGCGCTGTGAGAGGGATCAGTTCCAAATTCCTCCTCCTCTTCTCTGAAACCACCAAGGAAAACACAATGGATTAGTAAGAGCACCAAGAGGCAATACAGAAGGAGAACCTGCAGATTTCTGCCACATTGCAGCAGCTTGACCTGTGTGACATTCTGATCCTTCCTGTTCAAGGAAATATTTCCAACAGCTTTCCAATAGATCCTACCTGTCCTGTCGCTATTGGACACGAAATGGGTATACAGAAGCTTGGTAAGTTCAAAGGAGAAAAAAAGACAGTTTTATTCTAACATCTGGTATTCAGAGAATTCTGAAGGTGACCATGGATTGGAGGATGAAATTGCCACCTCTCCAACTACACTGATCAAACTAACAGTCCATCAATTCTCTCCTCTCACAAAGAAAAATGCAAAACAATCATTATTTATATGAACTGTGTGTGAGAACTCCCGTAGAAATATGTAAACATTATCAGAAGGTTAAAGAAGTTTTATGAGAACTTTAAAACTTTCAAAATAACTATAAAAGAAAACTTAACACTTTTAAAAATCAGGGCAACACCTGTCCCACAGTTTTATTTCACCACATCCCCACAGCTATCAGAGCAGGAGGGTGACATCGCAGAAAAGCCAAGGAAAACCAGAGATATCACTGCAAAGCAATGCTCCTCCATCCCTGGCAGGTGGGAAAGTGAAGAAGGGAGAGACTTCCTGGATGCTCAGATTATACCCTCAGCACAGGCACATCCATCAGTTATTTCATAAAGTGACTGTGCTCTGAGCTACTGCTGTGCCTCCACTTCTCCCATGGGAATGTTGCTCCTTTTATAGCCAGAAATCTCATTTCTAGGTTTTTTCATACTCAGTGTAAAACTATGTCTCTGTGGTTTACAGTGTTTCTCCCTCCTTTTACATCTTCTAAACATAAATTTGTTCTAAGGAGCAGCATTGGCAATGAACTCAAACATCCTATCACAGAGGCAACTGGAATTCATCCACAGAGAGCCGTGCTCAATTTTGAAGGAACAGTTGCTACATGCAGTAAGGAGAAGCATGTTTCCAAGGCAGAGATAGAACCTGGAACACTCTTTGCCACTGCTGCACATATATGCTGGCCCAGCCCACACTCTGGGCATACCCTTACCTTCAGCCACAGTGAGCAGGTTGCCCAAATCAGTGGAGGAGGGGCACTGGGCTGGCTCTGAGGAGTTCCTGACGTTCCCCAGTGGCAAGAAGGGGTCATAGTCAGAGGACGAGAGGTCGGCCAGGCTCAGCACATAGTGGTTTTGCTGTACGTAGGTGCTGGAGCCGTTGATGCAGCAGTGCAGGACCTGTGGGGACATGGATCCAGTGACCAACCCAGCACAGTCCCTAACACACCCAGCAAGCAGAACCCCCAGTTCTGACACACTACACATTCCACCTGTGTCCAAAATCAGCATTTCTAAATTAAGTCCCCATCTGCACTGATTCTGTACTTTTAACAGCTTGCTTCAGGGCTTGTTCTGTATTTTAACAGCTCACTTCAAATAATCCAAATATTTCTGCAATGATTATTTTCCCCCAGCTCATTGTTTTAAGCATTTGACCTTCATCTTCACCATCCCCTGTCTGTTCTACATCTCTAATCTTAACTTCTTAACATTTTGCATTTGAAACTTCTCATCTGGATGACATGATTTTCTAGTGCTTGACAAAGCTGCCTCTGTGCCTTCTGGGTGTGTGAAAGGCATCTTTAAATACCCAGGCAGAGTAAATCATCTTCCTTCCCCCTACTCACTCTGTAAATGTAATCCAGCAAAGGAGCTCTGGATGCATGTTGATCCTCCACAGCACCAGCAGACACAGGCTCCAGCAGCATTTTCATGGGCAGTACCATGCACCAGTCCAGCAAGCAAAGCAGCAGTGAAACTATGAACTGAACAAGAACATAGACCACACTGTTTAGGCATGTTCTATTAAATTCACCCAGACTTTAGGGTATGAATTGGAAAGTTTAAAATTCAGCTCTGGTTCAGAGCAATCTCATTTAAAACCCCCCTCAAACCGCACAAAGAATGGAGACAGCCCTTTTCAGTGACACACCTTCTTATCCGCTTCCATGGAGGAGTATTCGGCACCAGGCAGAAGAAATGCAATGGTGGCCACCAGGATCTGCAGCCAAACAAACCAAGTATCAGAAAGGCAATCAGCTTCCTCCTCTTTAGAGACAGACCTCCACTGCACAGGGCGTGGAACAGATTGAGTTCTCCTAAGAGCATCCAACTGCCCGTGCCAATCAATGAAAACATTTTACTGAGCATTTTGCACACAAGTCACTACAAACGGGGGACCTACACTGGTCCAGGGAGTGTAGCAAGTACCTCTCTAACGATAAAAAAAAAGGAGGAATTAACAAAATCACAGCAGCCCAAGGAAGGGATTAAGACAACTTTGCATATGATTTCAATGCAAACGTTTTAAAGAATCTGACGTACTTCTGTAATTTTCCGGCACAGAGAGGATTCATACTCCTGAAGCTTCTGCCAGTAAGACACCAGAAGCTGAAGGACGTCACAAGCTACCTGAGCTACCAGCTTGTTGGAAAACTAGAAGAAAAAAGGTGATTAAAAGTCAAATAAAATATTCAGGTACAATACACTGCATTCAGTTTTTCTACATTTCATTATTTTTCATCTTTGCAGACAACAAAAAATGTTAGTGTTGTGAGATCACATTGTCAGCATTAGGAACCAGCAGGTTTGACACTGTCTATGTGATCTTTTATGTGAGTTTGCTGGGGAGGAAGTCTATAGACACACAGGCTACTTTTGCAAATATTCTGCAGGCTTGCACAGGACACCACAGCAGCAGCCTGTGCCTCAGATTATCAGTGATTATTTGCAAAGTGAAAATGCCCTTTTTTCCCAAAGCACTTTGATCAGAGCCCACCACAGCAATACCTTCAGTGTCACACCTATGACATTGATGGCTTTCTTCACGTGGGGGTGGCTCGTGCACTGCGTGAGCTCCTCACAGATCCACACGCTGAGGCCGCAGATGGCTATGCATCTTTGTGAAAGGGAAAAGGGAGCTGGTCATGAGATTTAGAGGAATATTTAGGGGGAAAAAAAGCACAAAGATGAGATCTCTCTTTCCCCTCCAACATGACAGGCCAGCACCTTCACAGTGCAGAGTAATGCTTAACTTCACAGAACCAAACCACATGGCAGCAGCAGAAGATAAGCAGCAAGAAAGACTTTTCCAAGCCATAAATGGATTTCATAATGTTAAAGATCGTTTCCAACCTAACAAGTTCTATGATATTTTCCCATTTCATTTACTCGGTGTTTTACCTTGCAGCTTCACTTGGCTCCTCTGTAGCATTCTTCAATAAAATATTTATGAGGCAATACTGAAATAACAAAATAAATTAGAATAAGCATCTTTTTCATACATCTACTTTAAAGTTGTTTAATTTTGATATAGTTACAGGTGAAGTCACTTTAATTCTCTGTCTGTTGCTAAAACATCTTTACCTCATGATAGCTGTATTTTGTCAAGGGAGAAACACTGATTACAACTCTAATATACAGGCCCTTGAGGACAAATCAAATTAGCTTACAATTAATATACAGGCAGCAAGAGGAAATCAATTCATTTACAGTGTCAAGGGGCAGTTACAAACAAGTGGTGGTCACTCCATACACACTGTAATGTTTAGATTCTAACCAAAACACGTTATGAAAAAGTTAGTGTATTATTTAGTACAGAAAATACAAAACTGTCTTAATTTTAAAAGTAAGACACCTCCAGTTACTCTCCAAGGCCGGATGAAGAAGCAAGAAGAGGGGCCAAGCATGTAAAAGGATTTCTGCATTCCCTTTGGTTCTACCTGCTCAGGCCACAGAGATTCCTCTCCAGCCATCCCTAATTTTGAGCAGTGGATCACTGTGGTGCCTCACATTTATCAAAAGCAACAGAAGCTTGTGTGAGGGCAACCACTTGGGTAGGCATGAAGTCAGCGCATAGGGAAACCAGGTTAGGCTACCTAAGGATTTACAATAAATGTCGCTTTACCTTCAAATCTCCAGTTTCTGTGATGCTCTCACCAGCTTCTGAGATGGGTCCCAACCTTGGGATTCCTTGGTAGGTGTTTGAAAAGCACACAAGAGCACCAAGGATGGTGTGAGCTTCAGACCGGGGAGCCTGGCAAAGGACAAGTAGGCAGAAATAGTCACTAAAAAAAAATATTCAGTAAAATAGTCACTGAAATAGTCCTTCAGACATGGAGATGCCTTCAGCTCTGAGGCCAGTGTGCACTGCCATACTCAGACTGCTAGATTCACACATGATTCCTGCAGCATTAAGATGGC
The DNA here is from genome assembly GCA_003676055.1 of Chloebia gouldiae. NCBI lineage: Eukaryota > Metazoa > Chordata > Aves > Passeriformes > Passeridae > Chloebia > Chloebia gouldiae. Next base: position 28,127,196 of record QUSF01000008.1, on the reverse strand, counting down.
CCAGGGAACACAACCCAGAACTTTTCCTCTGCAACTCCAGCAAGAGCTGGGTGTAAGCAGTACCTAACACACACCTTCCTGCCCGTGCTTTCTCTGCTGTGCTGCTCAGTTCTTCTGGTGAGGCTGAGCTGCCCCTCCACTGGCACCTGGCCCCACTCCTGAGCACATCCTACATCTTTAATACTTCCCCTCATTACTCAATCTGACAATCAGCCATTTAACGGTGACAGGAAGTACAGAACCCCCTGAAGAGCAGCTGAGTGAGGAGGTGAAGCACTAATCCAGCACTGCCATGAGATGATTGTGTGGCACAGAGAGAAGTGCGTGCAGAACCCACTCACACTCACTGCACAGATGATGCCAATGTGCAGAGATCCCTACTCCAATAGAGCCATCAAAAGCTCCACAGCACAAGCTATAAGCACATTAACTACTGTGTAATGTTGAAAATGCAATGCACACCTAGTTTTACACATGCAGGAGAAATGGAAGAGGGTGTTTTGGTTCGTGTTTTTTTCCTGGAAAATTGAGCATCGGTTCCTTATTAGCATTTAAGCTTTGGATCAACAGTAAGGCTGACCAAGCTCTTTGAGTGCTGACAGAAGACGTGTGGCTGGAAAACCATTCCAGTTCTGCTGAAACAGTAGAGGGCTGTGGCCCTGCACAGAGCCACCTGCTCAGCCATGCAAATGTCAAGAGCAGCAGCAAAAGCCCTGAGCCAGAACAGACTGAAATGTCTCTTGTGAGCTAGTGCTTCACCAGCAACAGAGCTTTCCTATTTCTCCCAGGACTGCCAGACCTTTACCTTTATTTTGGCAACTCCTCATTGATTTGCTATTTTACTTATCCTTTGATAATTTAATAGTTTATAGAGTCACATTTCTGTTAGTGCTGACGTTTAGCCTGAGATGCTGCGTCACCCAGAGAGTTCCCCGCTCTCTCTTGGTGTTTGCTTGCTGCGGTGGCACTCATGGGGCTCTACAAGTGTGCAGCAGTATCAGCCTTGACACGCTTTCCTCCTCAGGCTTTGGATCAAACACCTGTTCAGCACCAGCATGTTGCCTTATCCCAGGATTTCCCACCCCAGCTGCCCCAAGAGCCCAGTCAGCATGGCTGTACCAAACCAGCTGTACTCACCTCCAGAGTGTCCGTGCTCAGCACACGTGTCGCCGCTCCGAGGAAGTCCCCGATCAGCATTGTGAAGCCCGGCAGCCCCAGGAAGAAGAACCAGGGCAGGCAGTGCTTTATGACGGTGTTCAGGATGTCCTGCAAGAGAAAGCACCTGTGAGAAAAGCCAGGAAGCCAGAAAGCAAAAGGGAGAGTGTCAGAAGATTTAACTTTGAGGTTCGAGAAAATTTAACTTTGAGGTTCGCTGGTCCCACACTGACTGAGATGCAAATTCCCAGAGCACCATGTGCAAACTGACCTCCACGTAATCACCACCTTCCACTTCAGGGGTGTGGAGTAGCCAAAGTGCATCTGGTATTTTGGTAAAACATTTGTACCCCTAAATTCCCATTCAAAGCCTACACCACCATTCATGTCTCTTCATGCCTAAACACAACCATTCTGTTAAACAAGACTTTGGATTCAAGCATCTAAACATTTAATGGACATAACATGAAGCACTGCAGCAATCCAGAGAAGTGAGTTCCTCAAATCTGTCAGAATTCTATGCCACAAGAATGCAAGCTGCCCCTCCCAGGCCTGCTCTCTGCTTCAGGTGCCCTGAAGGAACAGAGCAGCAGCCCCAGCTTTGCTCACCATCACCCTGTGGTACAGAACACATTCCAGATAAGCCTTTCATCTTTAATCCTTCCACATTTTAAGTCTTCCAAACTAGACCAAAGTTTCTATATTTAAGATTTATTCCCTGCAAGCTTTCAGCAGGTCTAAAATTAGGCATAAAATCTATATAATCCTTTATCACTGACACTGTATTTGCTGAAAAATACATCAAGCTATTTCTATACTGAGTAGATAATTATTTTCCATTCAATAAAATTTTGAAAAGCTGCAAAGGAAAACCTTTTTCCATGTCCATCCTTACTCGTTTCATGATGTGTCAAAGACAGCCTAAGCTAGAGACCCCCATAATGTGCCCACATGCTCAATCTTTACAGCAGAAGCTAAAGCTGACAAAACCAATTTTCTCTTCACAAAGTGAAGCTTGAACATCACCCCTATTTTCTCAAAGCCCTCTAAACACCTGCACAGCCCCTACTTCTTGTTCCACTAAGTGTTTGTAACACCAGTGTCTTATGAAGAAATTGCTATATATTCAAATATACAGTATTAGTTTTTAACATAGTAGTAGATCATACTTTCACTTTCTTGAATAAGATAAAATGCCACTCAAGTTAATGTTTAAACTTGTTTTAATCACTTCCTTTGATACATTTTAAGTCAATATGGGTCAATGCAAACATTGAGAAGCAGAGCAGATGGACGTAGCCACTCATAAAATGGGTGGTAAACTCTTGGTTGGAGCAGAACAAAGGACATACCTTGTTATAATTAAGGGCTGATTAACGTTCCGTGCTGGTCCAGCACAGCACACCTGTACAGCAGGGCCAGGTAAGGCTGGGTAAGCCCTGAGCAGGGCAGCAGATGGGAGCAGGCTTCTGCTGACATGTGCCACAATAAAAGAGCCCGGCCTAACCTGGCCAGGGAGATGGTGGCACAGGGAGCTGCTCCAAACAACTGCATTAACTCCTGTCCTCACCCCAGAGCTCCCATCTGTCACACACCAGGGCAGCACAGATCCTGGCCATGCTCCCTGCACAGAACACTTCCTATAGTGGGGTAAGGAGAACCACAAAACATTACTGTCATACATGAATGCTGTGACAGCACACACAGTCTAAAAGGCTCCAGGGATTTACTCACCAGTTACAAGATGTAGTGCTACTAAAAATAAATAATTTTCCATTGCAAGAGATCTTTCAAAAATTCCCTTTGAAAAGCTCTTGAAGCAGTCCTCGGCTTCCCTTCAAATTCCCAGCATGGGCTGCTGGCTACAGTGATGCATACCCAGGAACCATCTCCCTAGGGAGGGCCCGCAGAAACCTGCTCAGCCAGGCTCACCCCAGGCACTAAGCACATCAGCCTGGGCATTTTGGGTCACTGCACTTCAACTCGGGCTGGGCAGGCCCTGCCCGTGTGAACAGGGTCAGCACCAGCCAGGACAGTGCTCAGAGGTAGCCTGCCAGGTTTGTCCCCTTTCCCAGTCAGCAGAGCGCCCAGCTCACAACACCACAGAATCTGGGGCAGCAATCCGGGAGCTCAGGGAGCCTATCAGCAGAGAGAGGCTTTTGAGACAGTGAGGGAGCCAGGACATCTGTGCTATCAGTGATACGGCAAAATCAGGTAATTCAAACAGAGCCAGGCTTCCTTCCCTCCCTGCAAACGTAAACTCCGGGTAGCAGCTCCCAGCCTGGTCAATGAATCACTTTAATTGAATGCTATGTACATAGCAACTGGAAAACACAAGCCATAAGAAAAACATATGGTGATGGCCATGGAAATTGGTTAACTCATTCTGCACAGTGTTGTTGCTTTACTTCTTTCATAATTGACCTTTAGAATGATAAATGTGTAAAATAATTTTAGTTTATTATGGCTCCAAACCTTTCAGCAATTACACAAAATGAAAATTTAAAAGGAAGTATTCATTCTGGAAGCATTTCCATTGTTTACATAATTGCACAGCTACAATTTAGTGCTCATGTTGTTAAAGAAAAGTGAAAAAGGACCATTATGGACTATTTCAATTCAGAATGATGCTCTATGGTGTTAAAGCTGGGGAAGAGGGGAGAGGAGGGGGCAATCGCATGCATGTCCTTCTCAAATGCATTAACCCTATAAATGGCATCATATTTCAGTGCAGGTTAATCCGGTAATTCAAATTATAAGGTTGTAAACATCCACTGAGTAAGCAAAATAAATTTATGCAAGTTCACTGAAAGGTCAATTGCAAAAATATTCTTCACCTAATTTTTGTTCAAGATTTTGCAGATTACAGGTGTAACCAAATAGCCTGCCAGCTGCCTTCCTCATGTTTCCAATTGTCCCTCTACAGGAACAACATGGATTTTTCATTGAAAGTTCACTCTGTTCCTCACCAACAGATACCTCACTGGCAGCTAAGATCTATAGCATGGTAAAGATTATTAATTTACAGAAGGCTTAAGACTTCCCTTTTCTACTTTAAAGGAACAAATGCTTCCATTTACTTATGCCAAGTTTTCCTACCTACCATGAAGTTTTAAGTAAGAGTTAACTTGTCAAAAATTAAGTTCCAACACAAATTTAGCAAGTATTTTGACAACCTTGTGAGACCCTGGATTAATTTATCAGAAAGCTCCATTTCAATGTGCCAGGTAAAACCTAACTCCAAAATAATTACATTTTATAGCCCAAGTCCCTTGAGGCTGGAATACACTAGAGGGAGTTTTTAAAATTTCTCCCATTTTGGAGCATGTCTGATACCTTCACAAGTTGGGAGAGCAATAGGATAAAATACTAGAATAAATATTTTGGTTTGTGCACACATAGAGCACTCCCTGAGCATGCAGTGGATACAGGTACAAGGGTGTGGGTGCCAAGACCACAGCACTGCCTGGAATGTGGAGGTGCCTTTGTGTTCCCACATACATCTCTCCCAAGTGCCTGTGGCAGCACTGCTCCAAGCTCTGACAGAGAGAACATGGACCACAACAGCAGAATTTGGGTGGGATGGATGCAGCTTAGGAAGGGCAAATGAATTACCGCAAAATAAATAGAAAAGAACAAAACTACCAAAATCATTCCCAAATACACAGTTCCTGCAGTTGGCAGGACCTGGCTCCTCCTTGCTTCCAATCTTCCAGCTCTTTTATCCAGCACTTCCACTTAGCCTGGTGTGGGTGAGCAGAGGGGGATGTGAGAGTTCCTATGAGACACTGGCATTTGGACTTTTGTTTGCCCCTACTGGAAACACGCTGTCAACTTTTTCAAAGCACTCAAAGAACATAATGGGAGCACACCGGCAAATTTTCCACAGGAAATGAGATAAAGGGTGAATTAAAAGAGAGAGAAAATCATGGCAGCCATTGGAAAGAAGTCTCGAGAAGCTAAAATAGGTGAATCTAAGCCTTAATTGACTACATTAAGGTTACTTCCTTTTAAATGGCAGTTTAAAGAATCTAAACGGCACAATGGTTTCTGTACAGCTAAGGGCCCTCATATGCAACACCATCAGGCAGAAATCCAGAAAAGAAACACTCGTTCCACAGGGAAGAAAAGCAAAGCTACTCATTTATTGCACCGTTACATGGCTGCTGCTGCATGCTGCTCCTGGCTGCTGAGTGACAACTGGGCAGATGCAGACACCCAGTTTGTGGGAGTGGGGCTACAGCTGTGCAGGACTGGTGAACAGTATTGAAGGCAATGAGACATAGAGTGCCCAGGTGGTACAGACCAATCACCAAAGGGAAGAGGGCACACAGGTGTAATGCATATAAGATGAAGGGTATAAAAGGCTCTACTGAAGAACAAGAAAGTGCTGATGCTTGAAGCCTTCTTTGGTGTCAGTCGTACCTCCACATCCAGGGTAATCTAGTGACCCCAACACAATCCCAAGGTAATCTGGGCACATGACTGCAGAGGTGGAGCCAGGGAGACCAGGAGCCTGAGAACTGAGGCAGGCAGACCAGGAGCTTGCACACCTGGACGACTTCTAAATAAACCCACCACCCCCACATGAGCAGGTGGGAACTCAGGAATGGGAGCTTAAATATTGGCAAAGGAAGAGTCCATATTGGACATTCTGCTGTGAATATTATGAAGCAAAGGTATTAAGCGTGAAGAGTGGGTGCTACGCACTTTTTCTGTTTGATACAAAAGAAATAGAGTAAGGCTACACACTTTGCTTATTTGGTACAGAGCAAGGCTACAGACTTTGCTTATTTAGTATGAGGAAGATGGAGCAAACCTGCATAGTTTGCTTATTTGGTACAAAGGAAGTGGCCTGGGAGTAGACATACAAACTGCCTTCTTCATTGAAATGTGGGCAAGTACCAGCCAAGCCTTCCCCTGTGCTGTTGCCTGCTGTTCCCTGCAGGTGCAGTGCAGTGAGCCCCGTGTCCTCCTGCCCAGCAGCAGCGCGGTCTGGCTGGGTGCCGGGACAGTGCCAGTTTCCCCGACTGCCAAGTGTGCGCAGCACTGCCGCAGCAGGATGTGGCACAGTGGTGTGTTCTGAGCAGTGGTCAGCTTGGTGGGAGCAGCTGCCAGGCAAGGAAAGAGAAACACAAACCGCAGCCGGGGTACTGGTGGCCTGCGCCACAGCTGGCGCTGTAGCAGCAGCATGGCCTCTACACAGTGCGGGAGGTTTGCTGAGTTGCTGCAGCACGACACACTGGAACAAAAACGATGTGGAGCTCCAAGAGGCGGAGTCAGAGCGGCACAGAAAGCACATAAGAGAGGCTTGCAGGACCCAGCTAATGCAACAAAAACTGAAAAAGGAACCAGGATAATTTCTTAAAGCAGCAGTGGGGGCTGGAGACAGAATAGCTCTATTAAGCAGTACAATGTGTTTGTTTGCTGGTGAAACATATGTATTGTGTTTGTGATTTGCAGCAAGATCGGGACAACACAATACCAGGTGAAGCAGCTTGCAATACAGGTTGCTGCAGCTGTGCTAATCTCCAAAAGATGTTTTTGATGCCGGCAAAAGGCACATTTCAAGCTTACTTAGAAATTACATCATTTCGGGGGTATTGCTGTCATAGTACTGCAACACTCAGGATCGCCTTGTTTATGTTGAAGTGAAACACAAAAATTTTGCCATTTTTAGTAGCAAAAACCTGATTTATTTGACTGGACATTTTCATGGCATTCTGTCTGCCCTTAGACTGGTAGGAATAACTGATCTACAGCAAAATAGGTAGACTCGGGAAAAGTACTACCTAAAGAACAAGAACTTTGAGTTGCATATATAAACTGCTGCTCCTTATTAGCTGCACTGGAACTTGGAATTGTGACAAATTATTTGTATCATAGAAAGCTCATTTATAGAGAGCAGTACAGTTAATTTCTAGTATTGGTCTCATACAATCATTACAGTTTGTTTGCCTTAGAGTAATCATAAATAATGCCTCTTATTCTACTGGAGCTGGTAAAACTAAAGATGCCTTAAGAGAAGCCTTATAAGACTTAAGAAATTTACTTCACAGCTATTATTATTCACAGAATTCCTAGGTTGGAAGAGACCTTAAAGATTAACAGATCCAACACATGCCCTAACACCTCAACTAAACCATGGCACCCAGTGCCACATCCAGCCTTTTTTAAAATACATCCAGGAATGGTGACCCCACCACCTCCCTGGGCAGACCATTCCAGAATTTTATCGCTCTTTCTGTAAAAAACGTTTTCCTAATATCCAACATACATTTCCCTTGATGCAGCTTGAGACTGTGTCCGCTGGTTCTGTCAGTGCTGTCTGGAGAAAAGAAACCACCCCCCACCTGACTGCAACCACCTTTTAGGAAGTTGTAGAGAGTGATAAGGTCACTCCTGAGTCTCCTTTTCTCCAGGCTAAACTACTCCAGCTCCCTATGCCTAGTTGTAGCTACTACAGTGTCAAAACTAAATAACTGGGAATTTATTTTTTTACAAAACTAAGGAATAGAGTGCTAGATCTTGCAGATAATGATCTCGTTGAGGAAGCTGTTATAGGTCACTTGTGTCTTCTTCAAATCTCTAAGTGTGACCTGTATTGCAAATTAATGAATATGTGCTAAGACAGAGTGGAGCATGCCAGAATAAAGCTACTTGGAAAAGGTTATGCCAAGGAAATGTATGTGTTCAGCAATTTTCTTTGCAATCCTACTCTATTTTACAACCTAATCTATTCTCCACTAAGATGTGCTAGAGATAAACATTGCAGATGCCTTTGTGTGCAGAAAGGAAGGAGAGGCAATTAAAAATCTACATGATGTGAAGTCTCTGGGTACCAACACTGTATAATGAAGTGGAAGAACCTGGGGCAGGGCAGTATCTGGTATTGGCCTCCATCATAGATGAGGCCAAAAGGACAAACACTGAATGGTGAAAAAGATGTGGTGCTTTTGCAGCTTTTGTCAAGACTAATAATGGACCTAGTCATGTAGCTCAGCACATGTTACTAGTATTTCACATTCTTCAACTGGTCTAGCTGTTGTAATGTTTTCATTCTACACTTAAAGCCTTTCTTCAAAAACAGAAAAGGGGGAATGGTGAGTGAAACCCTACAGGCAAGACTTTGGAAAACTGTGTTTACATTGAATCACCCTTACTACTCCTCCCTCTTGTACAATGCCTGCTCACTACATTCAGCCTGGGTTGGATAATGCCCTTCAAAGCAACTAACCTGGCTGGGGCTCACCTGACTCCTTGAAATAAGCAAAGACATATGGGTGATGGAAACATATAGATTCTGTCTTATTCTTGTATGTTACTTTATGAAGTTGTAGAACTATTGATAGAATTATACAGCTGATAATGAAGTTTTAGTTATTGATATTGTTAAAATTCTATAGCTATTGAAAGAATTATATAGCTGTTGATTTTGTTAATATCCTAATATGTAGCCTTTTGCTTAGTCTTGTATGTTGCTGTTGATATTGTCAATATTCTCTAAATATAGGTATAAGGATTTTGATTGTCAATATTCCATAAGTGTAGGTATAAAGATTTTGACGATATGTAATGTAGGTTTGGGGAATGAATCAAGGTCAGTACACAAAGGCATTCCGGAGCTAGTGGAACCTACACAAAAAGATACTTGACCATGTTTGCTGTTTCTTCTGCAAGGGCCCTAGAGGAGGATGGTAGACATGGCATTTATTTAAAAGAAAAGAAAGGGGGAACTGTAGGCACTCTGTGGTAATTAGGAGTGGGGCTACAGCTGTGCAGGACTGGTGAACAGTATTGAAGGCAATGAGCCATAGAGTGCCCAGGTGTACTGACCAATCACCAAAGGGAACAGAGAGCAGGCAGGTGTAATGCATGAACATGAGGGGTATAAAATGTTCTACTGAAGAACAAGAAAGTGCTGATGCTTGAAGCCTTCTTTGGTGTCAGTTGTACCTCCACCATCAAGCAGAAAGATATAAAAGCCCACAAATGCTGGGTTTTTTTTTAATGTCAGACCAATGTTGACACAAACAGGTAATTAATGACTTCTCTCGTAGCAGCTCCGCTGAGAAATGCTTCCTGTTACCAACTAGCCATTTTCCATACAGAGAGCTCTAGTGAATGTTTCTGCAGAAGCTTAGAACTGCTGCACCTTCCTTTCCATCATCACCTCTAATGCCTTTGGAACAAATAAAGAGGCTTATGGGCAACAGGCGCTGGTACCTCAGCACCTCTACTGACAGAGCTTCTCATCCACAGTATCCTTGCACTGCTAAAAGGAACTGAACTAAAACAAAGCTGCTGAGTGCCCTGACTGCAGCCAGGCTGTGCTCCACAGGCAGGCCTGCTGCTTGTGCTAACATTTAATCACCCAGAACATCTGCCAGCTTGACTGGACTGTGGCGATTTTCCTCTTATTCCATATTTAAAGTTTGTTTATATCACTGAACTGAAAAAGCCACCAGCAGTCTTCTCCCTTGGCCATCCATTGGCCTTTCCACATAGAACCTCTGAAGTCTATAGCTTTGATTATGTTCTCAAAAAACAGTAGTTTTTCTCCAGAAGTGTTCTACTCCAGAAGTGCTCTGGCAAGTAAGCATGACTATAATTTAAATTTAATTTGTTAAACTCACTCTTAAAGTCAAGAATACAAGTGACCCTCTTGCTCACTTTGCCGGTAACATCTAAGTGCCAGGTGACACCTCAGTGTTGGTGACAGGTGGCACCAGGCACAGTAACTGATGCTCACCCTGGTAACAGGGTGAGACTGGCTAAAAAAAATTACACTGAGCAGCAGAGGGTAGAAACCTGAAAAAGGATTGAAAACCTACCTCTTTTTACAGTGTCCCTACAATGTAAGCACCTCACCTGCACTTCTTCTCTCAGACTACAGGCAGAAATTTAGACAGAAATAAGAAATGACAACACAAAAATCCACAGAATTCTTAGGAGACAGTGACCAGCAACCTCAAAGGATTATTTATGTGCCAGAAAGACCCAAGTTGAAGAATAACAATTATGCCAACAGTTGATTTTCTGAGAAGTGTTGGTAGCTTTTGGGGATTGTGTTTTGGTCCTTTTGCTATTCAGCAAAAAAGAGGAAGCCATGGAGCAAAGAGACGCTTATCGACTTTTTCAGGTGAATGAAGCAAAAAGTACTGTTACAGTAAGCAGCCAGCAACAGTAATAAAACAGCAATAATAAATTTCTTTTCCTGGTTCAGGTATTTGTAAAACCTGTGCGTTGCAGTGCCAAATTCTGGGTTGATTAACAAATCTGCATTTATTACCCAAACCAAAAGACTTGGTCATTTATAACTCAAACCCGGTTGCAGCTGCTCCAACAGGAGTTTTCCAACCATCAAGCTCACCTGGCAGCAGAAGGCAGCTATGCCCACCCAAACTGCAGCAGGTTATCCCACAGCATCCCTACCAACCACTCCCCAGGAACATTTCCTGATTTCCAACCCCCTAACCATAGGTAAAGTACCGCCCCTAACCCCCAGTGTGGTAGTGAACATCCCAGTTCGCTTTCCTTCACGCTGGAGGCCAGGGAGGGAAGGCTGTGAGTTAAATGAACACCATTCATAAAAACACCATGGAAAAAGCCCAGACTAGCCCAGCAGCAGAGCAGTGCCACAGGCTGGAGCAGTTCAGGAGGGAGGCATCCCACAGATGGTCACTTGACCCTTGACCCCTCCCGTGCTCCCTGACTACGGCTCGCTCCCTGCAGCCACCAGTGCCAGGCTTCTCCCACCTGGAGAGGTGATGCAATTCTTGCAGAGGATTGTTCACTTCTCCAGGGATGTCTGTTGCTAGACACTTCCACATGGACAAATTAGCTGCAGCTCATTACCCTGCTTTCTCCTCTGCTGAGTTAATTGCTACATCCCAGGCTCAGAGTGCCACGGGAGCCTCCTATAAAATACACCCTCATACTGCTCTTTTATGCACCCCCACCAAAACTGAGCTGCAAAGCTGGGCTGCACTTCCTGGGAATAACACTGTACTCATTTATAGCATATTCAAAATCAGATTATTTTGTTTTTCTAGCAGCACCAAAAGCTACACAACACAGCAGCAATTTCCTATTTTCACATCCTAAAGTGAGTAAGGAGTGAAAAGAGAAATACAGTTCGAAAAAACATTTGTCATGCAAACCAAAACATTGAAATCATTCAGGTCAAAGAGGTTCCTGACTGTAATACTTTTAACTATGTAACCACCTAAAAAGCTCTTCTGAAGTAGCCAAGGTGATTGCCTGGAGCTGGGCTGTCTTTCTGTGGCTTTCTCACATAAATGCTAAAAGTTGCACTAGTGATCCATACAGAAGGCTAATTCTTCCATGAGACACCTCCTACCCTTCCTTCTGTGAACATTCCTTACAAGGGAGAAATTTATGCCTGTGATTAGCAGACAAACCCATTCTGTGTTAAAAAGGCCACCCCAAGTTTACTTTATTCTTGAAATCCTGGAAAGCATGCTAGGATGCCTGTTCCAGTGATCCTGTTCCCTGTGATTCCACACCCTATCTGATAAAAAGGCTCCCAACTCTCTGAGCACCCAGCAAGTGCCTTGGAGCCAATTGAGCTGGAAATACAGAGGCAGGAATAAGGACCCTGCTTCCCATCAACACCTTGCTCCAAGACACTTCCAGTTAACACCTCATCCAGTTCTACAGCTAAGGAAAGCAGGCAGGAAGGACAAACACACACAGCAGTCAACCTGTGGTAAGTGTGCCACCAAGAGGAAAATGCAGCCACAAGAGTGGGGAGCAAGAACAAAGAGCAGCAGCAGCCTGCAAAATATCCAGGGAAACTGTGGAGGGATTGCAGTGTGGCGCTGCAAAATATCCAGGGATGGTAGCGTGGGGGATGCAAAATAGCTGGGGAACCCTGGAGTGATGGGCAGCTGCAGGAAGACTTCTAGGATTTTCCAGGAGAAAACCCTTGTCTCTCTATTCTTACCTATTTAAAAGGGGTGTTTTGTAAATGCTCTAACTTTTCAGGAGGGAAACCAAGGGGCAAGAATCTGGTAACAATTCCTTCTTTCCCTCTATCATCTCAGAAACAATCAAACCAGTCTGGTTTCCTAAAGGCACAATCAGTAACTCCCAGAATTTCCTGAGCAGTCCCTGTGCCCTTTGTTGCCAACCCCAGCAGAGATGCAGCCCTTGCTCTCAATTCCTACCAATATAAAAACACGCAAGTGGTCTTAGATAGGCTTTATTTTGTCCAAAGAATATTTCTTAGAGTTTCCATGAGCACTGAGCCGACTTTTTGAAACAACCATCATTTAACAGCCCGACTAAGTCTTTTCCTCACCTTGCACTGAACGCTTTATTCCTGAGGCCTCCCCAGGACAGGGAGACCTGGAACAACTGCTGTGCCCACAGCAGCAGCAGGTTTTGGCAGCATCTCCCGCTGCCGTGGCATGGGACAGCAATGGGACAGCTCATACCTGGTCCTGGCTGGTCAGCCCCAGGCGCATGACGAAGTAGAAGTGCACCAGGAAGTCAGAGTTGGGCTGCAGGTCCTGGCGCCGGCTCATCATGGCGCAGAGCAGCTGGAATGCCTGCAGCTTCCCCTCCTTGTACTCGCTGGGCAGCATGACTGCCTGCAACAACAACAAACCCTGCATCACTCCTTGCCTTCCCCACCAGCCAGCCCATGCAGTGCGTCTCCAGCAGCTCTCCCACAAAGCACAGAGCATTACCTTATATTCAGCTCCAAAGAGCCATTGGAGGGCACTTGCTGTCTCAGCCAGTAGTGATTGTAGAAGTTAAAAATAAGGCAAACTAAATACCTACCCATTCAGCTCTGATATAGAAGAAAATACTTCTGTGTGAGAACTTTAAAACTGACCTTGAACAGCCATGATGCAAATATCCTGAGAGGAGGGATCAGGACGGGAGGAGAGGGAGTTGACTGACTGTCAACGCTGATAGCGAGGTTGTCCCGGATCTGGCAGTTTTTAAAGAAGAGCATTAATAAAACCAGCATCCTTTTTAACACTCTTTTTTTTTTCCATTATTATATTTTACTTCTATTTTATTTACATTCAGGTACTACACCTGGCGCTATACAGAGATCCCACTTCAGCCAAAGCCACCAGGAAAGCTTGTTCTATGCTGCTGCTCCCTGGCCAAAGCAAACATTGCCAGTTTGAGTCATACTGTATGCCTTTACACAAATACCAATGTCTGTACTTCTTTTTTCTTTGCTACCATTTCCTCACCCCTTTTAAATTCTCTTGTCATTGGACAGGATTCTCAGTGGGAGTTTGCTGCTGTAAATCAAACAAGACAAATCTTCCTTTACGATAGAGCCCTCCCATGCCACGGTTATGCTCCAGGTGCTAACACTCAATCCCATTTAATGATCATTTCTACAACAAAAGAAATGTATTGCTATCATTAGCTGTAAGTACCACATACCTTTGCAAGTTTATACCACAGTTCATAAAGGTAGCCAAATACTTTTGCATGGATTTTAGGTGACTGTATGTTGTTCACATCTCCAAGAATTCCCAGGATTCTCCTCCACAGCACAGCAGCAGAATCAGGACGCCAACCAATAAGGCTTCCACCAGCAATTACACTACAATCATCAGCCAGGAACTCACTGCTGTCTGTAAAATTAAAGTGTTCCATTTCCACAAGTTAGAAATGCAGCCTGAGTATGAATTTGGTCAACAAAATCTGGTCATTACTCCTCCTGACCATTTTCCATCTCACAAGAATTTTCTCCCCTAAATCTCTCTCTTTCATTGCTGGAGCTGCTTTTGAGTCAAAGAAAAACATGGCAGCAAGCGTAGCCAAAGGGGCTCACAGGTGACAGTACGACAGGGCACAGCACTGCCACACCACACCATCCCAACCCCAGAGGGCTTTTCAGCAGGGAGGCAAATGCAACTAAATACAACATTCAGGTACCTGAGGGATGTATTCAATCACTAACTCACTGTCACAGGTAGTATTTCTATATTTCTAAAAGAAATTTTTTTTAAGATCACACAGTGTACCAAGACCAGGCAATGCAACTGGACAAAGGGATAAAAAAACATGGCTGAAGAGTCCTGAGGAATGTGCTCAGGCATCACCACTCATGCAGAGCAGCTCCTGAGAGAACAGAACTTGTAGAAGGCTGTCAGGGTAATGGGATTTATGCTCTTAAACAGTACAAATCCACACTGAAGTGCACATTTTAATGACAAGAGCTGGTAGCTGCTCTCCAGTCACAGGCAGCAGTACAGCCATGCTCCAGGCGTACCTGCAGCAACCAAGGCACGGAAGGAAGTTGCAGGAAACCTCTACACAGGCAGAAGGAAATAACTCATGTCCTCTGAGGACTCACAAAAGGTTAGTGGAAAAAAAAAAGGCATTTTAGATCCTTACATGTTTGAATATATTTAAAAAACAACTTTTTTGGGATTTCCCCCCCTTTTTGTTTTGTAGCATTACGAAGTCCCATAGTGCTAAACCACACATTAGAATGTGCTAAGCACATTAGAATGACCTCCTACAGATCTGTGCTCAGGGAAGTGGCATCTGCTGCTCAGTGGCAGTGTCAGTGTTGTTCTGCCTTACCCTATCAGATTTCCACAGCAAAGCGAGCTGTAACTTGGCTGAGAGGCAGGAATGCAGTTAAGGACACTTTGGCTTTGCTGGGCAATGACACATCTGTTAACACACTTGTCCTTTCACTCCACATTACCTGCCAGGTTGCTACATGTGGTTCTTTCTCTTTGTACCCCCAAAGAAGCAATTCCTGCACCACAGCCACAAACAATTTTTTACCATATGCAACCGTTCTTACCATGGGCAATATAACCTTTTTTACAGCAGTCCGAGCAGTTGGACTAGGTGTGCTGGTTCATTAAAGGACACATATTTCAAAGGAAAAGTCAACATGAAATTATGTACCATTAAGAAAGCAGCCTGTAAGACATCCCTACATTACTGCATTAAGTTCCTGACCTAGTATCTGACTCGCACTACCAGATGAAGGGTACCTTTACATATGGCAAAGAATGAACCACTTATTTCCTATCAGTCATAAAAAAAAAATACAGTAAGACATTTCCTCAGACCATGCTGCTATGAAATAAAATCTGTTCACTTAAAACATATATTAGTGTGCTGTACTTCAACACTGGGGCAGGCCCATGAGTGCCCAGCCACCACAACCCAGCTGAGCATTGTAAGAAGCACAGGTATTTTTAGCTGGGCAGGTGGTGGCTTTCCAGATCATCGTTTACTGGCAAATCAATTCATGATCCAAACGCCTTCCACTCTGGGTATGCAAAACTATTCTGAGTGAGCATGATGAAGGGTACTTGGTGCCATGTGCCACATAAGCCAAGCGAGGAGCACAAGCTCCTCTTTGGGGCACATGTGCGAGCTCACACACAGTGTGGGGCATATGGAACCTGTGAGGTTGGTGGGCTCCTGTGAGGGGCTGAGCTGGAGCCAGCGTGGCGCTGCAGGATCCTCGCCCGTTCCCACGGCCGACCCGGCCTCGGGGTCATCCTCGGCCGCCTGCCAGGCCACCAGCGCGATGTCCACGTCAGCTCCACAGCCCAGGGACGTGTCGCTGCTCACGCTCTCACCTGCAAACAGGACAGCGCTGCACACACCTGCACCTCAGGCTGCAGCAGCAGAGCACCCCAGAGAAGCATCCCGGCTGTCTGCAACAAAATCACAGCAGATTTCAGGTGCTGTGCTCGACAAAAACACTCTCAGGGCACTCACTTTTCTCTCTCTCTCTGTAATACCCATGTGATTGCTGCAAGTCTGCTTTCAGATCCAACTCAGCTGTACTGCTGCTCCTCTGCATTAGCACCTGCAGAGTAAGAATTCATCTCAGCTTATACAACTCTGAGCACTAAACCACACTCCAGCAAATTTCACACCCACACAGTCATTAGAAATTAACCACAATCCAGTCAAGACATTCTCATGAATATTCAGAGTACCCAAGTGTTTGTCAGTGTCCCAAGGAAAACAACAGGCTTTTCATTTCATTCTTTATCCTCCCTTGCACAACCTCAGTTTTCACACCTACAAGCAGGATTTTTTAATCTATGTTTTTCAAACACATCTGAAATAATTTGTTAAGGTATAAAAAAAAAACTTTCAGCCTTCATATTTCACAGAGATGATCAGGCTAAATCACTTATTGTTTCAACTGTTCAGTCAAAACTTGACATTAAAAATGTATGAAGTTTGCCTGTGCTCATGTCAACTCACAGTAACATATGCCATACATGGCTGGTGATAGGAATTGTGCTGAACAGAAGCATTTTCATCAGTGCTTTAAACCATCAAACATTTATTCCAGTGTACTGTAGCTCTGTAATAGCCATGAATTATTTATCTTTTAAAAGTTACGAACTTCTTGTTATTTCAAAAAATTCTTTGTGTAAGACTAGAACAGGGATACAACTGCAGAAGTAGCTATTGAGGTCAGAAGACACAAACTGATCACACCCAGCAGGACGAAAACCTGCTACAGGGCTCACTTCCAGATTCCACACCAGAAATGGGACTACTTGCTTTTCACACTTTCACCTCCTAGAGTTTCTGAATGCTAAAAAGCTTCTGATTAGAAAGAAAACACTGCTAAGAAAACACTGATCTTCGCAGACATTACTTTTGGGTTTGCCTTACTTGCTCGGCTTCATGCTCCTTTACATGTCCCTTATTTTCCTGAACTGATTTGGAGTCTGAAGTCAAATTTTCAGCCTTTTTACCTAGAAGTTTCAGAAAAGAAACAAGAACTATAAACACTTGCGGGACCAAAACAGATAGGAGGTCTCATGTAGGTTTCAGCTATGTTTACGAGTCTCATGCTTATAGTTAAGGCCATACAACACTTAAATGGGATACAAGAAGCTTCGACAAGTCCTTCAGAAGCATAACAAACTTACAGAAGAGGAAGCGAACTCCAACTGCAGCTTGAATACACAAAATTCAAATGCAAGTCAAGTGAAAAGTCAAAGAGTTACATACAAAGTGCACACACATTCCAGGTTTAATTTTTGGCCTCTCTGCTTTACAAAAGGTCACATCCTGCACTCACAGTCTCTAACTTCAGCAACGACTAAGAAAATGGGCTAAAAAAGCATTTTAGAGGAGAGCTGGAAACCAAAGTAATTAAGAGCGGCATTTGTGAGGCTGAACAAGTCTCAAATCTTTTCCTTGAAAAACACAGTATTGCTGTACTTTATTAGAATTACCTTGAAAAAATTTTGATGGAATATCTGAAACGCTGCTGCTTCGAGTTAGCTGCTGCTCTTGGTCTGCAAATAGGCCTGCAGTTTCTGTTCCTTCTGAATTTTCCAGGTGTTGAGATTCTTCAACTTCTGTTGATTTAATTACAACACAAAATATTTGCAGGAGCTCATATGTACATCTGTGTACTCCTCATCTAAGCTCTATGAAAAAATGACCCTTGCACCCTTGCAAATATTTAAAATTCCCCAAGATGAAATTGACAAGTTATAACTTAAGTTCTATAAATTATCTTTAGAAAAACTGTAAAGTTTAGAGATGCATGAGCAGCATAAAAGGCCTAGAAAAGGAGAGATGTGATTTTGGGAGTTAACAAAGAGGAGGAGGTCCCATGAACAAAGCTGGACATTCTCAGAGCAGAGGCAACAGAACTCCCTTAAATGCAGTGTGCGGAGAAGCCGGCTGCGCTCCCCGAGTGCCTCCAGAAACAGGGAAAGGGAGGAGCAATAAAGAAAGGTAAAAACTTAGAATAAAAAAAAGTCTGAGCTACATATAAATTTGGTTTAGCTTGTGAGGACAAATCCAACCAGGCAGCTTTTGGTTTGGCTGTAACTGCAAATGAGAAGCAAAAGAAGGAGAGAAAGGCATTAAAATCCCCAAGAGAAAATAAACTGACATGCTGGAGAAGGAGTAACGGGAACTCTTGAGATCACAGAACAACACTGCGCTGTTAGAAATTCATTAATCTTAGCATTTTGGGGAAAAAAAAAAAAAAGCTAGTAGCTAGTAACACTCCAGTGTTTCCATCCAGCAGTGTGCAAGTTTTAATATTGCTGTACTACAATAAACACTGTAGATATCTCAGAAAGTTATCTCAGGAGGCACGTGCATAAAAACGAACATTTCTGGTACTGACTGGCTTCAGTTGACTTTCAATGTCTTACAGAAAGCAATAAAATAAAACATTCAATGTGATTCACTAACTGGAACTATTTCAGCATTCCCCCCCAAAATAACTTGAGATGGAAACACACCAAAGATGTTTCACTGAGCAAGAATCCCCACAGGGCCATAAAGCACCATGTACAGAACTCTCCTTTCTCTTGCTACTGCAGGTAATGAGTCTGGGCAGGACTCAGGAGTCACAAATCCTTCCCAGGAAGCGAAACATGGGAATTTTTACTTTATTTACTGGGTAACACCGACTTAATTGCAATTGATGGCAGTCTTTAATGTCAGCATGAACAAAAATTGCTTTGCTTGCACTGCTGCAAACATTCTGAGAAGAACCAACTGGAGAGAAAGGGAACAGACAGACAGCAGTTTAAAAATATAAAGAACACTGATATCAAAGATGACTTTAAAGTACAGTACCTGACAGTCTGTGAGAGCAAGAAGTGTAAGAGATACCAGGGAAGAGAGAGCTCACAGTGTGAAGCAGAAGAGGTACACTTTTAGTGGCTGGCAAAGCCTCATAAAGATGGACACAGTTGCTGATAGACTGGCTTCGCTTAGCTTACAGGAAAAAATAGAGCAATAATTATATCAGGAAAACAGTGAAATATTGCAGTTCTGAGTGTCACAACACAACAAAACCCAGAGTTTTGGGATAAAGCTTTTCAACAGTAAGCCCAGGGGTTTCTATCCTGAGATGTAAGTTAATATTGTGCAACACTCTCTCACACTGAAAGAGTAATAATCACGGATTTCTGATCCACAGCAAGTGTGGAAATGCCTTTTATTTGAACACACACAAACAAGAAAAGCTGTGGATCAACACTTTCAGGTTATCCCTACTGCTCTGGCAGGGTGTCAAAGGGGAAAATGCTGCAGCAGTAGAGAGGACCCTTCACTGGAGCACAAACAGGGACTCACTGAATTTAGAAATAAAACTCAGACTGAACTGGCTCTACTACCAAAGCACTCTGTGATCCAGGCTGGGCTAAGTGGCCTCCTGTGATTCGGGAGGCTGTGGCTAAGCCATGGAGCCACAAACCACCCCGAGTGCTCTCCCCTCCTTCCAGCTCTCCTGGTAAGGAACTGGGGAGGGAGCTGTGCAGCTCAGCAGCTCCTGCTCAAAGCAAGGGGCTTCCACAGGAGTCTGCCCCAGCAAACCAGCACATGGAAACATGCTGACATGATATAAAGAAAGGCCAGGTTCAGGCTGCTGAAATGCTCAAACTGTTCCATGTCTGGAGTCTCAGTCATAACTCCAACATTCCTCACCCCAGTCTCCCTCCAGCTTTCCTCTTTCCAGAAGTACTTGAGAGGAAAACCTCATAATGCCAAGAAAAAGAGAGCACATAAAGCAACTTTGAAAGGATAATATTATTTATTAAATACCTGATTTTACCTTGTGCTCCTAGGAAATAGCTGTATCAATATCTGCTATCTGCCTGACAGTAATAAATGCTCTCTTAGGAACTGAAAAAAATAGCCATGTAGCTCTAGAAAAACCCCTAACGTGAACAGGTTTAACTCACTATTCAATGTCCTGTAGCTAAAAGCTTATATAGCTTTGACCAAAATACTTTGACTCTGTGATTCGCATTGGCCAAGACATCCTGACATGGACGTGCAACCTCTCTGTGGAGGCAGTTAATTATTGAGCTGCTTTTGGCAGCAGCCAGCCCTCAGATGCAGATTTAAAACCTGAGTGTTACCAAGCATTAGGGTATCAACACACTCATCTGTGGTCTAACCTGTGGCTCTCTGACGGACAAGGTTTCTTGCTTTCTCCACTCCTGGGGCCCCAGAGGTTGTGGCACTTCTGAATCTCATTGGCTCCACAACTTCAGGGTGACTTTTCCAGCTTAAGGAAAAAGATCTTCCTACTACAGATGTCTTCTGAGGCTCTAAAACACCACCTTAGGACAAAGAACACAAACTTTTCTGGCACTGGACGCTTTGGCATGTATTTTTGCTGAAGTACGAATGGACTCAGACACAGCAAACATTAATACTTTAAACAACACAGGTTAACTTTCACTATTAATCAAAACTGACTGGTAGTTCAAACTATGCATCGATCTCAAGGTGGCATGCAAATGCAGCTAAAATACTGTAAATTAGACACTTTACTGAAAATACACAGAAAGGAATTTTTACAAAGTTGCCAGTGCCAGCCAACAGCAAAGGAAACCACATTTAATCTCTTCTATCCAAAAAACCCTAACTGTAGGTGCAGACCCCAACCTGCCCCCAACTACCTCTCCTCCACAGTGAAGGATGACAACACACAAATCCCAACTGCTTCACATTTGATTAAAGAGGTTCTTACACCAGGTTAAGTAGTGTTTAACATTAAATTAATTTTTAAGATTAAGCTTCAATATTTAACCAGTTTGATACAAAAAAAAAAAAAAGCATTGAAGCAGAAAGATGAACCTTTGCCTCTCTGCTTTTTTTCCTTCTGTTCACTGAGCTTGTCCAGGGGCAGATTTGTCATCTCCACGCCGTACACAGTCCTGGCCAGCACTGCTGTCAGGGAGTCCATGATGTTGGCCCACTCATTGATGAGCTCCTCCCAGTCTGTCAGGGCGGACAGGACACTGAGCAGCTCATCCCATAGCTCCCGAGAGATGTAAACACTCAGGTTCGCTCTGATCCAAGCCACAATGAGGGTCTGAGGGAAGAGACACCAGTGGCAGCATGGGCAGGGCTGACAAGATGAGTACAGCACACCAAGCCCAACCCACTACTCTGACCTGCACATCAACACGGGCTCTTGGTGAGGCACAACTGATATGCAGTGCTATTTTCCCTCAAAAACTACTCCCAGAAATAATAGGGAAAGTTACTGATGAAGGAAATTAAGAAAAATTTCTGGCTAAATGTTGTCTGGCAAACTGAAATGAGACACTCTATAATAACATCACAATGACTGACTGTCCTACACCCATGAAATGACTGCAGCAACTGAACCCTGGGGCAGCACTACACACTCAGTTACACTATCCATGCTAGAAGTATAGTAGGAAGCACAGATGTCTCTTTCACACAGTGTGACTCAGTTTTGACTTTCCAGATGGACTTTGAGGAAAAGTTACTTGATTCTTACACTTTAGAGATATTCACTGAATGTCTCTAGCCCATCTGTGCTACCACAGCTTGCAACACAGCCCTGAAGAACAGAGCAAACCCAACCCTCCCTCTGTTACTAACAGTTTACAAAATAATTACTAGCAAAACATGAGAAACCCCTCCTACACAGTAATGCAAGTAGGTTTCATACTCAACTAAAACTGTGGGCAGTTGTGACAGAGCAAATCAACCAGCCCCACTCACTCACTCGGAACAGCAGCCCCGCCATGCTCTGAGCAAATGCGTCCTTTGTCTGGTTCTCCTTTGGCTTCTGCATCACAGCTTCTGTTATTCTGAGGAGTATCTGCAGCATCTGTTCCCTAATTCCAAAACAAAAGGTGTTCTATTAGTTGTACCTGCTCATTAATCCTGCAGCAAAGCTTTACTTATTGAGAATGCAGTCACACTTCAGACTTCACAGATCATTCATAAAATAGCTTGGTTGGTTGTGGACTATAACAACTTTTTCTCTTAAATGATGGTATGTTAACCTTACCATGTCTTTCTGTTCATCGACAGCTCCATTATCATGCGCCTGAAGATGCTGAGAACTGCTTTGCAGGCATCCACCTGCTCCTTCAGCAGCAAAGGGACCTCAGTGCATGGCTCCAGCAGGAAAACGTTCGCAGAGTTTGTCAGGAATACCTGACATTGACAGTCCATTTGAACAGTGTTAGGAATGAAAACAGGCAAAACTCACAACAAAATACCTGTGCTCCTTCAGTTAAATCTTCCCCTTTCCTTAGAGGAAGTTTCATGTTTTACCCATCACTTTATTTTTCTGTTATTCCAGCAAGGCGCCAGGTGGCTCTCATCACATACCCACCAAGGCTCAGTATGTGGTTTGTGGGTGTCCCCTCTGCTCAGGCAGGCAAGAGGAGATTCCTCCAGCCACTCATTTCCTGTCATCATATGCTTAAACAACCACCACTATTTTCAATAAATGAAGTCCAGAAAAAGTAAATGCATGGTTCTGATTAATTCCTAGTACTCACAGGAGGAAAAAAAATACCCTTCTGTATTAAAATACAGATCTCTGGCCTTAAGACATGGTCATGTGGTTTAATATACACGTTTCAGAGTGACACATGAAGTCCAAATTGTGTCTTACAGAACCAATCAAGCCCCGGTATTTCTTTTCCTCCACCTCGGAGATTGTCATGGACTTCACAGTGCAAGTTCTGTGACGAGGCAGATCACGGCCCCACATGTCCCCCTCCCACACAGCTCCCCCCAGCTCACCTGCAGCGCAGCCTGAGCACCAGCCTTCACATCCCTGTCCTCATCCTCCAGCACGCAGCCCCTGCTGACAGCGCTGGTGAAGGAGTAAGTTCTGCCCCAGCTGGAGGAGCGCTTGTGTCCGCAGGGCTCCGAGGAGAGCTGCCAAACAGCCTGGTTAGTGGCAGGGCACAAAGGAACACCTCACAACTGAAACAAAACCATCCCTGAGGTCAGCAGCAAAAGTAGGGGAATTGGCATGGCATACAATTGTTTCCACAGGGAACTCTTGGCTATTATTTTGTTATTTCCCTATGTGGAATTTGAAGGCTCATAAAAGTTTTAGAAGGTATGTTACTTAAAATATTTTTCACCACTTTTCACTGATTGCACTAACACTTGAATTTAAGTGTGGCAAAACTATAAATTCTCTACAAAACAAGGTAAAAACCCTGTAATTCCCATGCTTTTACAATCAAACATCTTATTCTGTACTAGAAAACTTCCCTTTAAACAGTGTTGCAGTGTCAACAGTGTCAAAGAATTTTTACTGATGGTTCAAAACAGGATATTAAAGGATGATGCATAGGAACTGTACCTACAGTTAAATTTTCTAGATAAAGATATCCAGTTACAATACACAGAAATTAATACATGTTGTCAAGTTTTTAAGCACCACCAAAATGAAATAGTTCTCCATGCCTTAAGCCAGCAGACAGTCAATTTTAGCATTGTAAAACCCATCAGCATTTCTTCCATGAAGTTCCTGCTGTTATATTTACATATGCAGGGAATAACCACAAATGATGTTTCTCAAATCAGCTGCAACCCTCCCTGCACTCTAAGGGCTCCTTAGTTAACTATTTCAACTGTGAGTCCTTAACTAAAAGCATTTTTTAACCTCTATTCCCCTCACACCTTAAACTGCTATTCCTCTACAGAGTGAGGTGCAAAGCCCCATATTACAGCAGACAAAGTAAGGAACAGGGATACCATACATGTTTACCATCTGTTTGCACTGAGGAGTCTTCAAAGGGAGCAACAGCATCCTGGCCGTCCTCCTTTTTTTCTGGCTCCTCCATGAACACAGGTTTCTCCTGCAGTATCCACTTCTGGTACACTTTCACCACCTTCCGTGTTGCGGATATATCAGAAGGCGGCAACAAAAAAGCCTGAAAAGGAAAGTTCCCTGATTTCACTCCATATAGGACACAGATGTGGCGCAGACAAACACACACACCACCCCCCACACTGCCATATTTACATATCAAGCTTCAGTTCCCTCAACAGTTCCACAATCTGGTGGTTAAACTAGACCTAGGAAGGAGCCCGACTTGGTGACCAGCACCAAGTTTGCCCAGTGACCAGCCCCCCGGGGTGTGTCTCACACCCGTTCCCTTCACAAACAAAAACCAGGACAGCAAGCAGCCGCGGGCAGTGACCTGGCGGAACACCTCATTGACGAAGTTGACGTATCCACGCGTGGAGAGAAGGATGCCCTGCACCATCTCGTAGACACTGCGGTGCTGCTCCTCGACGCTGCAGAGGCTGCAGCTGCTGAGCCTCCTGTCTGACAGGCTGCTGCTGCTGGAGTGGCTGCACTCCTGCTCGCCTGCGGGCGCTGCACCAGTCTCCAGCTCCATGTTCTTCTCCTGGCCTACGGCAACTGTCTGCAGGCACAGCACAGCACAGCCCATCACCCACCACACTCTGGGATCCTCATGGAGAGCTCAGGATACCCTGTCTGGCACAACACTGCCATCCCAGCAGTAAGACACAACAGATTTCAGTCTACCACTCCATCCAAGAAGGAACTTGGTCTTTATAAACTGGACATTTCCTTACAGCACGTAACAACTGAATTGTCCACTCCACACCAGGAGTGTAAAGGAAGGCACAGACACAGTGGAGAGGAATCCCCAAGTCCCTTTATCTTGGGGAAAAGACGGATTGTAGCACTACACATTATAAGGCCCAACACCTTTTTGCCAGGTTTTGTTCTGGCACTGCGCACATTTTGCAACCCCTCAAACTGTGTTGCTTCTCTGCTGAGCCCACAGCTGACAATCACCTATGATTCAAGACCAAATTTTGGTCTTGAGATTGATTCTAAATTCTTAACAGAAAGCTGGAGAGTCTCTCAAAAGCATCAATTTATGCAATTCATTGTGAGGTATCTAACACCAGAGGAGTCTCAACCATGAGTTTATAAATTAAATATTTCTCTATATTTCATTGTAAACAGCTGCTATAACTGAGAAGAAAACAAAGCAGCCTTTGATGTCACTAGGAAATGGTCCATGGAGTCACCAAGTATGACAGTTTACAGAGTAAATTCCAGAAGTCTAAATGCAATACTGCTGAAGCTGGTAATGAAAAAAGTTATGAGGGAAAAAAAAACTTCTACTGAATTACCAAAGGGTTTTGCTTGGAGACTCCCTCCTCCATCAAAGAAAATCAAATAAATAGCTACGTAATCTATTCACTATGGGGTAGCATTTCTTTGTGCTTCAGCTGTCAGTGCAGTCAGATCACCTGCAAGATTAGCACATATGCAAGAAGAGAGGTAAACCTTGAAGCCCACCTGAATAATTTTAGGGAGCATTTCTCCTCCATTTTTTGTATTCTGAACGGCAGTTAAATACTTCTTTTCAAGGAAGAAGGTAACGAGCCACTTGATAAAAATCACTCGAGCTGCCATGTAGGGGATTTTTGTGCTGTAGACACTCTCATTGTTCCGTGTTGCAGTGACATACACTGGCCTCGGCCTGATATCAGGGATGTCTGGGGGGTCAAAAAGGAAGAGAGAAACAAAGTGGAATCTTAGCAATTGGTTCCGAACTCTGGCTAAACATAACAAACATGTCACCCAAAAATAACAGATGCAATGAATGACTGCTTTTATTTTATTAATGCTTGTATTCTATCCTATATTTATTGCTCCTCAGGAGAACATAACAGCACAGCTCCTTCCCGAGGTTATAGCTTGTATCACTCAAAACAAAGGAAAGCAAAAGAGAAGGGCTGCAAAAGGAAGGGCAAAAGCTGAAACAAAAAACCAGCCCTCCTACAATGTATGTTAGTTTTACACTAAACCAGGGAGAAAAAACTCCTCATCCTGCAGAGCTGCAGCGATACATCAGCAGGGAGCAGAGATGCTGCCAAGAGCAGGCTCTGGCTTTTTCCTCTTCAAAGGCAAAACCCACTACTTACCGAGCACAGGTTTGTAGAGGTTGGTTAGCTTTGTAAAAGATGGGAACAAGTGAGGAAGATAGTATTTTCTGAACAAAGTAAAGAGAAACTTAAACCCAGTGTCTTGGTTCTCCTTGTTCTTCCACTCCAAGCTGGCAGCCTTTGTCACGGAGTTAGAGAAACACACAAAAAGCTTTAAGTTAGTATGTTATACTGACAATTGTTTCCCCCTCAACACAAAAAACCTAGCAACAACACTTCAGTAAGAAAAGAAAAAGCAGCACAGCCCCGAAACAATCTTTACAAACTGCAGTAAGAATGGAAAGTAAGAATAGAGCATCCCCCCAAAGCCAGCAAGCTCAGTGGAAGCCAGTGTATTTCAGATGTCCTGACCAGAGAAGGACAGCAACTGTCCTGTTCTGCTCTCAATAAATTAGCTTCTTATGCGTACATATTGACAAAGTCACTTTGAGCTCTGCTTTTATCATTAGTATTTTCTTCATCAGAATAAACAGAAGTAAACAAACACTGGAACCACTATGCAATGGCATTTGTAGAGTAAGCATGTTTGTTTAGATCCCACACAGGTAACAAGAGTACAAAAAGAAGAGTGACATTTTTGTTTTTAACTAAAGTGTTGTGAGACTCTGATATGTAAAACAAAGGATGCTGTGGAGGAAGCTGATAATTTCATACAGCCACTTTTTAAAATAAAGCACTTATTCAAGATGACAAAACCCTTTCCAAATATTATTTTGGTCTTGCCTTTTCATATTAGAAAGTGTATCTCAAAGTATTTAATTATAATTTATCTTTTTTTAATAACAAGGCTCTTTAATGTTCATTGTCTGCACAGCTTCCACTTTATTTCAAATGTTGCTTAATTTGTGCTTTTAAAATACACACATTATCTTAATTTATTTCGTGTACAGATTCATCTGATCTACTTCTAATTAAATTTTATGTACATGTTACTTGCATAATTTTAAAAACATCAGAGAAGCCATCTCTCTTTATCTCTTCCTCCAGTGTCCTTTACATTCCTTTTCATCTAGGTATGTGTCCAAAGAGAACAAACTGAATCTTTACCCCACATCAATTTTTTAAATGCAACCACAAGGACATTAAACAGTCAGTTACTCTGCAAGTTTGGATAACATTCATTAATTCTTATCACAAAAGTGTGACAAACTTCTTATTTTCAATAAAAATGGCACAAGGGAATACCTTTGGGATGATTTTCCACTTAAGAGTACAAAGTGTGCTGCGGAAGGGTAACCCAGCTCCACAAAGATACAGTAAAATTTTCTACCACAAATACATCCTCCAAATAGGAACGGTTTCAAACATCCATCCTCCTCACCTGAATTACCATATATTTTAGCAGGAGCTGGAGAAAATAGCAGGTCTGGTCTTCTGCAATTTTCTCTCCAGAGACAGCTGGCAAAAGTGGTGTTATTTCTTCTGGAAATATCTTGGCTAAAATAAAATATTTTAAGCATAGAAGTCATGAAAATACTGAAATAAAAGCTATTTTTTTGTAAAAGATTTATTTTGAAAATACCCATTAGGGCACTATCAAACTGTGCAAATCCAGCAGGATGTCCAAAGTCCCGGTACATCCCAGCGAGGATAACACCAGATTCCTGGCAGCTTGGAAGGGCTGACACCAGCAGTGAGCCAACAAGGAGGAAACCTCCAGGCTGAGGGGCAGTAAAATGCTCCTGCTGCTGCTGCACCTGGATTAAAACCACCCCAGAGCCACAGAGCAAACCCTGACTGCTCAGAGGGACAGGAGCGGGCGGCTCTAGAGCCGCACCAGCCCAGCAGCTGGACACACGCTGCCACCAGCTCGGAATCCCAGGGGCAGCCAGCAGCACCCATTGCCCTCTTCTCCAGGAGAAGCACCCCAGGAGAAGGCTCACCATCAGGCACAGCTGGGGGGCTGACCAGGCTCTCCAGCGTGCAGGGCCCACGCGAGGACGGCAGCGAAGGAAAGCCGGGCACCAGGCAGGCAAACATCAGGATCTGCTCCTCACCACAGTTGGTCTGCAGGGCTTGCAGCCACAGCAGGAACAGGCGGATTCCTTCACACCTGAGCTGCAAAGGGGTGCATTTGGGCAAAAAAGCAGTTACACATGTCTGTAAGTGCAATAACACGGGTAAATAGTTCACAACAGGCAGGGCGAGAGCTTCACCCCAGCTAAGTGTTGCAAGGTCTTGTCACCATACCAAGGGTATTCACATTATTAATATAATCCTAGCTCTAATGACAAAGAAAGCTCAAAAAACTAGATATTAAGCAATATCCATGAATACCTTCTCCAGGTAACTTCATAAAGGTCATGAGAGTAGCAAAATAACTGAAAACACCTATTAAAATAATCAAGGGTCACAGTAATAAAACTTACATTTAAAAGGTGAATAAGAAAAAATTACAAAGCCTAACAATCTGGAAAACACTGCTACTGGGAAGCTGCAAAGTAGCATACTTTACAGGAATTACAGTGAATAGAAATATGAAAGCATCAACACAATACCTTGAGAGAATTTCCAGTATGCAAAAGCTTCTTCAGAATCGACCCTGGATTAGGAAAATTAAGTAGACATTATCAGACACTTCCCACCACAATGTTTAAAAAAATATTTCATTAACGCCTACTTTAATTTATTCTGGGGCCACTGCACTGGGTTTTAAGACATCTATGGGGGGAAACCTCCAACTGAATCTAGCTACAATCACCACCACCCAAGATTAAATACGATGCATCTTTCACAGGAGTGAGGTCCTCTGGGTTTCGTCAGAGGACCATGTCTCAAATTATTTTTATTAATAGTAAGATCTGTGAATTATACACATTCCTTAAATGGCCTCCTTCCCGCAAGTTTTTGCCATTTCACAAAATTATATAGAAATTGTTGACATATATAGGAAATTCACATTAATGCACATGAATGTTAAGCAAAAGGAAATCACAAGGCAGAGGTATAAATGAATGCTTTGCCAAATTTTGTGCATCACTTTTTGAACACTGATTAAAAATTTTGCCACTATGACCACTCAATAGAAGCATAAGGAATGTATCAGCTACAGAGCAACCGAGTGGAAACAATTTGGTCTGGACTAGTGCAGCTGAACCGTTATGAAGTGGCCAGGCAGATGTCTCCTCTTGTTTTTGTCAGTGCTGAGTGGAAATGTGACAACAGCCCTTTCCTTGACCTTTAACTTCCGCTCATTGTTCTTCTGCAAAAGCAATTTCTTGTTCTGATGATAAAAATGGCAGCTGGTCAGACAGTGCTGCAAACCAACCTCAACCAAAAAGTCCTACTTGGAAAGAAGAGAACCCCTCCCATAATGTTTTCATAAGCAGCATAAAAACCCATTGGTGCCACACTGATGGCATTTGGAAGCAGAATTTGAAAAGTAGTGACTAATCCAAGGCATTTGATTCAAACAAAATTACCAAGTTAAACCACTTCACTGGATTTCAAGGCCACCCAAGGCTACTCTCTGCCAGACTCCTCCTACTCCCTTCCCTTCTTCCAGAAGCTTCTTTACTACCAGAGCATGAGGAAAGAATAGTCTTGGTCTGAGGAAACCACTCATGAGTATCTTGTGTCTGTCATGGCCAAGGCCATATTCTAACAGGATGCTGGGAAAATCCTCCATTTCATGAGAATCTGGGAAAGACAGCTTGGGCCAAACTTGCACAAATACCATGTATTCATAACTCTACTCATATATTGCTCATTAAAAGAAAAACTGATCTGAAAAAACTACTAAAAAGTCTGTATTTTTTAAAAAACAATTTCTTCTTACCTATACTGCGAAAGTGCCATCGATAAAAAATCCTCTCTGGTAGTAGCTGCAATATTTTCTGCAGGAAACAAAACTAGTCAAATTTTCTGTAATAAATCTGATTCACCAGGGGATACAGAGAAACGGATACACAACATACAAATGAGATGGGAATATACACACAGTTTCTTTTTAAACTACTGGCAGCATGGACTAGGGCTTGGCCACGGGTGCGGCAGTAGCACAGCTCACATACTGATGCTCCGCCTCATAAAGGTCGGGCAGTACACAGGGATTCACACAGGTTCCACACAAAAAATGTCTCCAACTTACAAATTTTCAGCCATTGAAATAAGAAATTAGGAAGACATATTTAAACAGGAAACTGGTTTTGAACACTTCTGTTTGGAGATCAAATGAAATTAAACAATTATAAATTGTTTATAAATTAAACAGTTATAAATTACTGACAGTTCCTTGCAATTATCAAACAAAATGACTGGCACGAATCTCTGCACAACAAAGCACCTCTAAGTTCTCAGTAATACCACATGCAGGATGCAAATGGATGATGGGTCACCTAAGCAACAATGGCCCATTTGAGGGTGTTCTGCACACAGAAGCTCACAGGAAAAAACAAAGCATCACAGCCCAGAAAGCAGCTGGCACTGTGGGCCACCCCTGAGAGCTGGGTGAGATCACTACCACTGCCAGAGCGTGTGCTCCAGATACAGAGCAGGACAGACCTCTTGCTTTTGACAATAAAGGGCCTCAGAAATTATATTCAACACTCAGAACAGTCTTTTTGAATATGGAACATTCCTTTCTCCACGGCAGAGGATGGTAGGCATGACAAGTTCATGGACATAGGGAGCTAGACCTTCAGTCACAGAGAGGCTGGTCCTCCTCCACACCTTCACAATAGCATGTGCTCCCCACACAGTAAAGAGCATTGCTGAAAGGTTGCCAGAATAAAAATGCAAGCCAGGCAGGTCCTTTCCATGTGACTTATATTTTGTTTCAGTGTCACTCCCACAGCTCCCTCCCCAGCACACCATGGCAGCAGGATGCCAGGAGCAGAGGGTCCAGAGGTCGAACTCCCTGTCCATGGGCAGCAGGAATGCTTGGGAGGAAGGATTCGACTGGCTAAAAATGAGGCCATGACTTATATTGGGGCTTTACCTGTTAGTTAAGCACCAGGCTTCTGCCAATCAGATTGCAGGATCCATGGACAAAGAGTGATCATTATCCATCTAAACATTAAAACACTGGCAGCCCACCACTCCTCCAGACTATTTCTGGCATTAATCATTACTTAACTTGGCACGGTGCAGAAAGGAGTCCCAAGCTAGCCCAGGAGCACTTCTAACCCAATCTAACCTAGGAGCTCTGTGTGGAAGCTGGGTCTGTGCCCAGGCTCGCCACAAAGTGTGTGAGGTGTGTGAGGAAAAGCTCCAGGAAACAAAACCCTATGGCAAGCCAGCAACAAAAACTGGGCTGGATTCAGGTGTCACACAACACACTGCAGGACGGAAGCTTCATACATTGGCTCATTTATCATGTAAAACCACACAAAACCATGTGTATTTTGTTTTCATTGTTTTAGTCTGTTACACAGGTTCACCTAAATTTGAACACGAGGTTCCCTTCCAGAAAGTGAGCTGTGACAAGGTGCAAGCTACATAGGGTGGAAAAATGCAAAGCTCCATAACAAATACCCATTTGGAAAAGAATTTGGTAAGAATTTTCACGTCCAAGTCTCAGCAAACTTTAGGTTGTATCCAGATAAAGGCAGAAAAAAAAAATACTGTTGCACAGTTCAACAAGCAGGAAAACCAAGCCTAAACTCTAAACTGCACAAAACTGGCAGGGTCAGGGCAAAAAACAAGGCTTACCGTTCTTTTCTCTTTACAAAACACAGAATCAAACACCCTTGTCAGGTGACTGAATCAAAAACAATTAAAGGGTTCAAACCATCAGTAAGAGGACAGAAGTTCCTATCTGAGAAAGGCTCCCATATCCCAAAGTCTTTTCACACAGCAAAAAACCGTAGACACTTAAGTCACTTCCATTGTGTTCTCCTTTACAGCATCTCAAAACCAGGAAAACCATATGTATTTTGAAATAAATGCAAGGGTGTGACTGATCACCTGCATGGTCCTGCCCCACAGTAACCAGGCAATCTAAAAAAGCAACCTTGTCCCTCTCCTGCACTGCAGACAGAACAGCTCTGCAGCAGAGCAGGGCCACTTTAAATGACACAAATGCAGACTCAACATCTCCTGCAATGCAAAAAGAAGTCACCCAGGTGCAAAGTCTACATCACTAAATATAAATTCTGCAGGTTACAAGCTAAGCCTCAGTCCCACCACCACAACTTCCAGCCAGTGATTTTTGCCCTGAGCACTGCAGTCCCAGACTGTGGTGGTGTTGCAGCATGACACAAGACTGCACAAGCCGTGAACTAGCTCCATTTGTGCCCTTTGCAACTTCACCTTTCCAGCAATATTTTGTACACCCTCCCCACTCCTGATGCCCTAAAGAACATGCACTGCTATTGCTATATAACAAATGAAAGTTTCTTCCCCTCCAGCCCAGGCTGTCAGCCACACTGCTGTGAATCCAAGCTGGCTATTGACATCTTGTTCCTAGTTTCACACTACACTAATAAGAAATATTTTAAGAAACCCCACAGTGTGAAATAATATTGCTTTTTCAGAAAACACATAGATCTATTTAATGCTTAGTGCTTTGCTGCATCTATATGGTAATCCATTATAACACACTTGAAATAGAAATTAGGTATTACTACTGATCAACACATCAGGGTATCTGTCAGTTCTTTTAACTGATTATCCATAGTTCTTTTTCATTTGGACTTCCTGCATGACTAGGAATAATGTTAAGTTTAAATCTTAGTTTACACAGGATTCTGCTTTTTGAAAGCTGTGTCTTTCTCTTTTATTGATGCAAAATAAAAACTACCAAGGTTCGTATTTC
This sequence comes from Chloebia gouldiae, assembly GCA_003676055.1. NCBI lineage: Eukaryota > Metazoa > Chordata > Aves > Passeriformes > Passeridae > Chloebia > Chloebia gouldiae. The sequence continues at coordinate 28,094,513 of QUSF01000008.1, read as the reverse complement.
GACAGACTCACTCCGACTTAACCAAAACTGCTATTTCTTTTTAAAAGCCCTTTGTTTCTGCCCCCTTGGTTGAATCCTGCCGTGACTGGTAGCTCTGTGCCCATCATCACATGCTGGCCACCCTGCTGCAGGACATAGGGAAGGCTGAGGCTTGGCCCAATCCTCACCTGGGATCCCAGTGGATGTTTGCCAGCCCCAGGGCCAGGGGAACAATGAGCACTGCTGTTCTGCTGCTCTGGACGTGCCAGGCTGGTCTTGGATCAACGACAGCCACCCCTGAGGTGCCCTCACTGAGCAAACCCATTCCTGGAGGCAGAAGTAACGGCAGTGCCAATGGCAAGCCTTCAATTACGTCCCCCCCAGGGGAACAGATTCAGACTTTCCAGCAGGTGGATCTACTTCAAGCCAAGTCAAGGCAGAAGAGCACTCCCAGGCCTCTGTGCTCAAGTGCTGCTGGTGGTTTCAGGGTGTTCAACTACCAAAACTTGCATTAATTTAGAAGTTTTCCATCTCCTGTTCACAGACTCAGACAAGCCAAGAGGCCAATGGAATCAGTGTGCCTGCAGCAGCTCAATCTCAATGAAGGGATACTCCATTTATTGCATTAATAATTATTTACAGTTATTTGTTGAGGGAGAATGTCTGCCCAAAGCACACAGGGCACTTATCACTGCCCCAGGCATAACAAGAAAAAGGAAGATCTCTGAAATAAAATATGTGAAACATATAGCTAGAACTTACCACAGAATGCTGTAAGAATAGGGTTAGGGTTAGCAGCAATGTTATTGGAATTATGGCAGAATAAATTGTAAATGGTTCCAAAAGTAATTTTTATGTGTAGAAAAGTAGAGCTATAAGCACTTTTACTGCTATAAACAAAAAAGCCCCTTTGTTACTCTACTGAGCTCGAGACTCCGCATTCACATCTGCAGGAGGCTCAAGAAATCCCAAACTCTGCACAAAACAAAGACTTGAGGAAGCTTTTCTACATCTGAAAAATTCTGAGCGTAAAACATTTCATCCAGTGAACTGGTTAGATCAGTGGAATGAATTTTATGACACCATCAGCACAACAGATGTGGCTGTTCTTAACTAATGAAGAAAAATTACGGAGAATAGGAAGAAATTTATCTATGTACCTCAAAATCAATCTGCTTTTACTTCATTAGAGATTAAAAAACACAGTGTCAGAGGAATCGGTACCTGATGCTGCAAGAAAGAAAAATCACTTTATTATTAAAAAAACCCCCAAACTCTCACAAACAGATATATATAAAAAAACAATATATAACCAACAATACTGTTATTGGTGCCAGAAAATGGACATAAGTACAGTGCACCTCCTGGCAGGTCTGTGACACACAGGGCTCAGAGCTGCCCGCAAATCTGAGGTTTTGAGCTGCTCCCTCAAGAGGGAACAGGGACACAAGGAACAACAGCAACCTGTTCTGCCAATGCACTGCAAACAGAGAGAGCCACGCCTCAGCAAAAAAAAATGGCATGTCACGTAATTTTGGGCTTTTAGCTGAAACAGTGAAAAATAACAGCACTGCTGCCATATCACATCACAAGTATCTATCTGGGAAAACAGAAGGCCAAAGCACCTTCTGGACTTAGAGCCAAGCATTTTGCAGTATTAATTGCAACAGTTATCCCTTTGCATTCCTCCCTGGTTAACATTTCTTCTTTGAGTAACATGTTATTTGAAGTTGTTGCTGTGTGGTCAAACTGTGCAGGTTGTGTGTAAAATTAGAACTTCCATAAATTACTGCACCAAGCCAATCGGTTTCCAGAGGATTTGTGAGAAAAGCTCTCTGCCCAATACACACACTAGGTGTCACTCCACAACAGCAGCACAATCCCACTAAACCTCCAGGAAAGGCAAAGGCAGTAATTCCCTCATAAATATTTTTATTGATTTTTAAGCTGTTAACCCTCAGCATGGGGACTCAGGATTTGTTAATCCTAAGTAACTACCTATTTAGCTAATTAGCAGAAAATGCAGCATCCCCCTGGCTCCTGCTGACATCACACTAAATATGGAAAGCTTAACAATCAATTAGTTCTGTTTCTTATGGCTTAGAGTATGAATGTTTCATCACTTGGCATTTCCGACTCCCTGTCCTGTCCTGATGCTCTTGGGCTGTTCTCACCCCGGGGTTAGCTATCCATGGACTGCATATTCAATCCAGCAGATCCCCACCATAAAGGGAATCACTCCACATCCCACACAAACACTGAAAGGATCTCCTCTCCCCCAGGGTGACCAGGTTGTTGCACAGCTCTCCTCCACTGGGACCCCAAGCAGCTCCTGGTTCACACATAACCATTGATTTTTTTCTCCTTCAGACAGCAAGTTCTCCCACTGCTTTTGAGGAGTATTAAGGGGTGTTTATGGGTCACCCCTTTCCAAGCCCTGGAATGCCCAGTTATTCCCTCTACCCAGATGAGCAAGCACTGGCTATTTCCTATTCAATGGCACAAGCACAGAAATGTCATTACTTATTCAAGGCCCTGGCACATTGCACAGCCTTGCTCAGCTACACAGTGACACCTTCTCTGCTGGGCTGGGCACTGAGGAGCAGGAGGAGGAGGAAGAGTTTCTCCTGCCCAAACAGTCCTGGCAAATTTATGAGCTCACGTTCTTTGCCAGTGCCCTGGGCACAACCCCAGAGCAAACCCGTGCTAATGTCACAAGGAGCAGAAAGCACAACTCGGATTTCAAGGTGAAAATGCAGCCTCATAGAGGGGGAAAGGAGGGAGAAGAGGAAAAGGGAGAGAGTAAAGTGAGAATTCAACATCACAAAACCCCAGGAATCCATGTCATCATTCTCATGGCCATTTCCCCCACAACAGGCACATTAGGTTAACAGCATCACTCTTCTTGTCACTATAAATAACATTTCAACTACAAACTACTCATTAATGCAAAACCATGAAGCCACATGCTTCTGAGGATCTAGGGGGTGTTTCAGAGGGAGTGAGAGGAGTTGAGAACAATTAACCTTTAGCTTTAATTTCTAGAGTCCCACTAAAAGTTTGAATGGCTTTTTCCTACCAAACAAAACCCAAAATATAAACAAAAATGACATTTCTGTGATGCAATACTCAGGTAAAAAATTGGTAGTTGGAGAAACAGAGAAAGAAATAAAGAAAAGAGAAAGAAACCAGCAGATGATGTGTGTTTAACCTTAAGAGAGAAATCTGGCCAATTATTTCCCTAATTAACTGCCAGACCTTTTTGACTAGAGACAGGCAGAGCTTTAGCTGAGAATTGCAGTGTGCATTATAAGAACATTTCTACGTGTCAGTCTTTCATCTGGTCCAGTGATACTTTCTCACATCCAAATACATTTAGGTAATAACTCCAGTCAAAGAGGTACCTTGGAAAATTATCAATGCCAGACTATTCTTGCTTAAATTAAAGCAATCCTAATTTGATTATGTAAAAGTTAACAAGGTAACATTTCTTCCCCAGACACTGTCAATGCTCTGATGGCCAGTGCTGGGTAGGAGTGAAGGATATGCTTCTGGAAGCAAAAGATCAAATTAACAAATTAGCATTTCATACACTCAGATCAAACTGGCGTGCAGTAACTGACAACTCCTCTCCTTTTATTTCCCTTGAGCTACAAGACCCAACACTGCAATCATAACAGATTCCTCCATGTGAGGGGAGCAGAACCCAGCCTCCTGCTATGACATATGCCAAATAAACACAGAGGAGGGGGAAAGTGCTGCTCTTCTCAACTGGCACTCCATGAAACACAGGAGCAAGCTCTTACTTAATTAAAACAGAATAGCAGACTTTGTGAAAACCTTAGCCTAACAGAGCCAATGCAATTACTTGTTGCAGTAGTGCTCCCAAATTCCACCAAAACCCCTGGCTTGTTTTCAGAGCATCAGCTTCTAGATGCTCAGGACAGAGGTGTTCTTGTTGGTTTCCAAGGCATTTTGATAACATCTCTTAACTCAGGCAACTGACACCTCGTTTCACCCCTCACTGCAAAGCACTAAGTAAGCACAGAATGACATTAGAATGAGATTTAAAATACAAATTAGTTTTAGTGGTATAGAAAACTTACTTCAAAAAGAAAGAGGATGGAGTCCAGCTCCTCCCTTTGTGCTTTATTCCCTACAAGACACAAAACAATGTTGCTTGTCAGAAATATACAATAAAAGACAGGAAAATGAGGCTGCTGCTGTTCAGCTAAAGTCAAAGATGCCACTCAATTTATTTCTCATCTTAAATAAAGATCCCAAGTGCAAGCTGTACCAAGGCTGCAGTGCTTCTCTCAGCTCTGGCCATGTCTCAGCTGAGCAGAGGGAGCTGCAGGAGCCTGGAGCAAGGGGAAACGAACCCAGAAATGCAGTCAGCTGCTGCTCTCATTTCAGAGTGATTTTCCATGCTCATCTCTCCTGCTACCATAAAATTAAAGTGATTAATACTCACACTGTACTGCAGGGAACTATTAGTGTAAATACAGATAACTTCGGATTAGATAACCATTGGACAGGCTTTAACAGAATGCCTTGGAGCACAATTATGGAACACTGACCAACAGCTTCTGGAAAAACTCTAAAACTTACCTTTTTGTTTCAAGCTGTTTTCCAGTGTTACGAAGTTTTCATAGAATATAAAATAAATCTGAGAATAATTGTTGTCAAAAAACTGCTTCAGGTCACTTCCATCCACAATATCTGAAAAGAGGAACAGAGCAATTACATAAGAGCAGAAAGACAAGAATTTCAAGCATTCTGCAAATATAGCATTAGAGAATTAAATGAATGCAATACAAAACTATTTTAGTGAGTTCACTGAGTATTCTGTACTAAACTGTACTAAACTGTACTAAACTAAACGTCAGTCCATCCTTGCAAAGAATTTCACTGAATTTATGAGAGTCTGCAGTGGGGCTTTGGTTCATTTGCTTTCCATTAAAAAAGAAAAAAAAACAGATGCGTTGAGTCTTAGCTGTATAACCAATGGCCTCTGTACCATCAAAACAAGCAGGTACTGCTGGAGAAAAACACCAGCAAAGATTTTCAGATGTAAATTCAGTTCTTGCATTCATCTGGCAAGCAGATCAAACTAGAAAACAGCATATTCTCAGTACATTTCTTAGAATGGAAACTCAAGCATGTAGCACTTTCCTAAGTGTTAACTAAGGTCTGAAATTTGAAATAAGTTTATTTTGTACAAAGAAAAAAGTTCACTATTTTCTAAGCCTGACACTTGCAAAACACACATTAATTTCCTCCCTTTGGTCTTTACTGCAATTGATTTGGTCAAGAAAAGTTGTGTCATTTCCCCCAAAAGAGGGTGAAGGGGTGAAATTAGTATCACATCTCCTCATTGAAGCCTCGCCTTGCAAGAAACACATTTGTTATCCAAAAGAAAGCTCAATAATATCTCACAATTATGGAAGAAAGAATAACTTTAGCCCTGGACAACATGATTTTTATTTAAATTAGTACCTTTCCAGCAGTAAGGCTCTGCTTGGCTGCTTGTACTATGGAAACAATTAGAGCAGGGAAACTCTTTATAATGATATTTGTTTCCTGCAAACTACTAGTCTGAATTTGCAAGCTAAGTGTAATTATTTCTCTCCATGAATACATCCTGTTAAACACAACTCCAGGGGAAAACAAGGCTTTCATTTACAGGGATTTCATATGAGGGAATGAGGTCATTAAAATCTAAACAAAAAGGAAACTTTCCCTCTAAATTACAAAGGAAAGAGAAAGGAACTGCCTCAACAAGAAAGCAAATACTCCATTTTTTTAAATGTGGCATCTTGGTGGCGACTCACGGGTGAGTGTGATTTGAGCTGCATCCCTACAGCCACAGCCCTTTCTCAGAGAAGTGTTTAACTTACAGCAGGGTATAGCTTCTTACACAGAAAAAACATTGGGGAAGTTTCCTGTGCCATTTATCACTTGAGATAACAAAATAAAACCCTGACTTTGGGGAAATGCACTGACTGAAGGAGTAGTTAGAAGCAGCTGAGGAAACAAGGCAGCAAGCTTGGGGCTGAACTACAGGAATTTGGGGTTGAACTACAGGAATTTCATTTTTATACTTACTCCCAGACAGTTCCTAGGTTACTACAGCTACACACAAGCACCCAGCACTCATCCCTCAGGAGAGCACCAGCAGGCTTCCCAAACCCAAGTAATTTCCCCCATTCCCATACAGGACAAGCTCACAAGTCTAGCTAACACCTGACAGTAGCTGCTACACTAACATACAGGAAAGAGTGAGACACTCATGAGGGTCACACCCTATTTCTTCTCTATAAATAGGACATGTTGGCTCACTGGATAACTGTCAGCCACACTGACTCGCCTTACTATTAAATTTAAAATTTAGGGTAATACTCGGGTACCACTTAGTAAGAGCCTGAGTCTATAGACAAACTCTCATTGCTCTTCATCATACTAAAAAAAAAACAAACCCAGAGGGGATACTAAGCCTGTCCTTAGCACATGGACTTGCCTTTTATTTTCCTGTTAACTGCCAGATGTTATCACAATCACTTGTTAGAAATCATCCCTTAATTCCATGAACTTCCAAAGTCACTTTATGCTATTTTCTTAAAGCTCTCTTGATGCTCAAGTACTTGAAAAATTAAAGGAGATGAAGAGAATTTTGCAGCCACACCCTGGTTAATGATAAGCTTTTATAACCAGCCTCACCCCAGAAATAATGTACAATTCTTACTTATCTTCAAAAAACGTATGTCAGCATGAAACAGCCCATTACCAGAACACCCCTGCAACTGGAACAACTTCCAAAATAATGTTAACACCTCAAAAGTCACACAAGCTCTATGGAACAATCTCAGCCCTGAATCCAGCAGGAAGTCTGCACACATCCCCTATCTGTACATGAAAGTTTCTACCCAGCCAGTATTGGTCCTGCAGCTGTACAGAACCATGAGGCCAAGCAGTGCCAGAACCAAAACCCCACTACTCTCCTTTGCTATGCCATCTCTGATCAAGGCAGCCCCAATGGAAAGCATGGGCTTTCCTAACAGGTATGTTTTAAAGGCAACACTTAAGGATTGCACTTGGTAACCTTACAAATTTCACATTTAGTCTTAACTCTGTGTGTCTCCCACAGCAGTTTCCCACTGCTCAACAGAGAAAAGACTGAAAGTGCTGGACAAAGCAGCATCCTACATCTCTTAGCAGCAGCACTTCCGACTCCTGTGCCCAAGAAGAAAACACTACTGAAAGAGAAGTTTCAATATAAAAAGGATATTTTTACCCAAGAAGAGCCAGAGGAAAAAATTCTTAAGGCATAGCAATCGATTTTTGTCCTGCAAAAGTCCCAGAGAAACCACTCTGGGAAAGAGCAGAGGCTTCATTTGTGGCCAGGCAGTGGGGAAGAGCCCGATCTGTACATCTCCACCACTCTTGTCAGGCCGCTACTTTTTAAGTCCATCTTAAAAAAAAAAGCCACGTTACTGGCACTTCCACAGACTGTATTTAGAACTTTACTAACTTAACAGAAGTTCTGGCCATGATTCCATCTCCATAGAAGCAAAGAAATAAGAGAAATGTTCTGGGTATTTCTCAAACACACCTAAACACCCACTTTTAAGTCCTGTTGTTGATCTGGGTAGCATTTTGTCCTGCCATGTGGACAGAGCACTGCCCAGAGCTGGAACTCAGATCCTAAAGACCATTGGAAGCTTGAGAGATGTCATAACCAACACCAACTTAAGTGGAATTTTTTCTTTCACTTTGGGCACTGGACAAACTTACATAGGTGCCACTAAGGGACATGAAACAATCCAAAGTTCACATGAGCCCTTATTTAGGGAAACACACATTCCTTTTGCTCATCCCTCCCCTATGATCATCTTCCCTCTAATCTGTATCCTCCTGCACCAGTGGGATCACAGAAGAGTAACTGACATTTTGTCTACAATTAAATTCCTGTGATTTAAACTAACAAAGGAAAAGGAGTTGGCATCTCCCAAGGAAACAGGAGAGCAGGAACAGCTATTTGGAGAACGCGTGGCACTGTGGGCTCAGGGAAGCAGTTGGAGTAACAGACACACACATTCCTACCCCTGGCCAGGGCAAGGGGAGATGCATCTGGGGAAAAGGAAAAAAAGGAAATTCAACTACTTTTGAGCTTAAACCAAAAGCTTTACATGCTGGAGTTTTCTTTTTCCAACTCCCACGTGTGGAGTTTTTTTCAGTGCTGAACAGTACCAAGGAAGACACCCTGGCAAGGGCATCTATCAAGAGAGCATCTTCCAGAAGCCACTCCCGTGCTACCTCTCATGTTTACACTGGTGTTACCAAGAGCAGACACGCCGGAAACATACCCAGAGCCGCTCGGACAGTGCCTGCACTGACCCGCCAGGCAGCTGGACACATCACAGCCCCTGCCAGTCCTCCGGCTCTGCAACAGCCTTCACCTGAAACCAGTGCCCACAAACACCTTTAAGAAGTCGCCAAACGCAACAGCGTGACACCAGGCCACATCTACCCGACACTGTCCCCCAAGCGGCTGCTCCCCGTCAGCTCCTGAAGTGCGGCAGATGACAAGGAACAAGTGCGGCACGTCGGCGACGATCGCTCGCACTTGCAACAAACCGGCATCACCTGGAAACCAGCAGGGGCCCGTAAAGCACTGACCGGGCACAGCCTCTTCCCCTCAGGAGACCCCGCTCCTGCTGTATCTGAACAACGAACAGAGACCACCCAAAGCCTCCCGGAACCGCAGCTCACAGCTGAAACTCATCAGCGGCTTTCCACGATGATGAGGGTGGAGGCCGCCACCCCCAAGGCGCCCCTAGACACGTCCAGCCTTGCCCCAAACGTGGAGTCACCACAGAACACCACACCGTGACTTCTTTCAGAGTTTAAACATCCAACAAAGAGCCCCGAGTTGATGTTGTTGACAAGCGCAGAGTTTCTGCGAGCGCCTCTCCGGAACTGACCTGGGCTGCGCATTGCCCCGCGGCTTCGCAGGCAGCCCAACGCGAGCTCCGGGACACCGACCGGCACATGCGAGATCCCCGGGCACCCCAAACTTTCCCCCGCAGCGCCCCACGGGGAATGCGCACCGGGGCTTGCCTCTGCGGCGGCGAGAGCCCGGGTAGCCCTTCGGGAGCCCGGCGCTGCGGCGGGAGGCTCTCTGCCCACAGCACGGAGAGCTGCTACCCCGGGCTCGCTGCTCTCTCCCCCGACACTGCAGCGGAGGGCGAGCGGCGCTCGCAGACCCGGCCGCGGCTCTGCCCGGGCACCCCACGAGGGGCTCAGGGCCCCGGAGCCGGGTACCCCCGCGCCCACGCCCCGCTCACCCAGCAGCGCGCGGAGGTGCTTCAGGCGGGTCAGCACGTCCCGCTTGGGGTCCAGCGCCTTCTGCGTGGATTTCCTGACGTCGGCGTGGCTCTTCCTGGAGAACATGCCGGCAGCGCGGCGGGCAGGGACGAGGCGCAGCACCGGGCGCGCTCCCCACGCCGCCGCTCCCGCCCCCCCGTTCTGCGCGGGGCGCGCCGGGAGCTGCCGCCCGCCCCGCTCCTGACGTCACCGCGGCGTGGCGCTGACGTCACCGCGACGGCTGGCGGGAGCCCGCGCTCCGGGATCCGCGGCGCCGCCCGCGCCGGCTCCGGCCGCTCCGCCCGGGATCCCCCGGGATCCCCCGCGATGCGCAGCGGAGAGTCCGGGAGAGCCGCGGGACTGCTCCGGGCTGGGTAGCTAGAACGGGGGTGCCGTAGGGAGCTGGCTCTTCGGTAGGCAGTGGAATCACTGAACCACAGGTTTGGGTGGGAAGGACCTTAAAGCCCTTCCAGTGTCACCCCTGCCATGGGCAAGGACAGCTTCCACTATGCCAGGGTGCTCCAAGCCCCGTTCAGCCTGGCCTTGGGCACTTCCAGGGATCCAGGGGCAGCCTCAGCTTCTCTGGGCATCCTGTGCCAGGGCCTCCCCACCCTCACAGGGAAGAAATTCTCTCTGATATTCAGTGCAGATCTCCATTGGAAAGCATTCAGGTTTTGAATAGTTACTTGCACTGTAAGTATATGAATATAGAAGTATATAAATAATATGTGCTGTCTTTACATATAAGGAAGGGAAAAGAACAGGCTGATAGTTACACAACAAAAGCACACTCCATCCCAGAAGCAGAAGCCAGCAGGGTTTCAGTTAAAGGCCCTCAGATGCTCTTAGTAAAATTCCTGGGTAAAAAAAAGTAAATCCTAGTAAGTTTCAAAACAGGCTGTGGTCCTAAAAAAGAAAACAAGGTGTTTCAGGGAAATGGCTTGCTTATATGCTTCTTAGTTTTTTAACAAAATGTCTTAAAAATCATTTTAAACATCACATAGAAATTGTTTTTCAGCCATGAATTGGTGTAGAAAATAAAATGTCACTGGAATTACTGTTAGAAGCAGAAAATGCAGCACTGCCACATCTCACTTCCTCTGAGCCCTCTCAACCATCGTTTCTGCTGCAGAGGCCTGAGGTCACCAGAGCAACAGGTCAACAAGCCCTAAACATGTCCCACTGGGGACAGGGCAGTCCCAGCTCCTCCAGCCCTGGGATGGCCCCATGCATGCAGGAGCAGGGAAGGTCTCTGCATGGAAGTTGCAGTGAACAAATAAATACATAAATAAAGAAGCAGGCTGGAGGAGGGGGCTGCAGGCAGTGCTCCTGCACGCCCTGATTTTGAACATGGCACAGCTCTCCCTCTCTGCAGCACAGCTGGATTCTGGAAGGGGCAGACCAAGGGCTGGCTATGCCACCAAATCCTGTGGTAAGAAGTGAGAAATGACTTCTTGGAAGTCAGGAAGATGGGTAGTGATGATGCACAGCATTGAAAATTAAAAAAAACTGATTAATTCCTTTTGTTGCACAGAAAGGCTGAATGCTTCGAGTCAGTCACAGAAAATTTGCTGCTGTCACATCATCCCTTGCCTTGGAGCCTGGCTCAGGCTTACAATAATTCCTGTTGCACATCACAGGTAATTCCTATTGCACACTGTTCCCATCACTGGTAATTCCTGTTGCATACCCTTCCCATCACACCTTGACACACCATCTCCCTCTGAAGCAGTTATCATTCTCCAGCAATTGTCTCAAATTTGGGGTCATGCGGTATGATTTCAGTATCAACAGCTTCCTGAGGAGAGTGAACTGGGCTGTTCTGGCTCTCCCCTTCTATTGGCACAAATCAATTTCTGCAGTTGGCTGAGGAAGCACATGGCTAAAGTCTTGACTTGTTCTTGTTTATATTTTTCCTTCCCTTTTATTTTAATTGATTGACAAAACTAGCAGCTTCCAGTTTGTTTCTTCTAGCAGTTTCTGATTGTTCCACGTTTTTCTCATGTTCTGCTTTGTTAAAAAAGGAACCATTGCAGATTCAGGAATTGTGGTGATACAGCTGCTCTGATGTCTGATAACTTGTGTGATAAGCAGGGCATCGTTATGGTGCTTAGCACCAAACTGCATAGCTTTAGGCACTCAGTGGTTTGAGGTGTGCCAGAAATTCTGCCTGTGAAATGCCCCAGGGAACAGAGATGCCATGCCTGGAATCATAGTGCTCTAGGACAGTCCATGGTCTCCCTTTGAGTTCAAACATCACCAAATACAACTTTTCAAATTATTCACTTAGGAGCTGGCATAGGACAGCACAAGCCAGAGAATGCCAGTAAACCTGCAGCAGTGACTTCAACCTGTGCAGGAGAACCTCTTGTGAAGTGCTGTGACTTGTGTTTTCCACCAATATAGCATTTTCAATTTCCCAGAAAGTCAGATGATGCATTTCCAAAAGCCAGTGCTTAAGGTAGAATAATTTCCTGAAAGAGATTTGGTCATTCTGCTTTCAGGATCTGAGGTAAAATCTATATAAAGCAGTCACTTCAGGCAACAGAGCAGTAATCACTTGTGGCAAAACTGAGTTGTTAAGGGCCCCAGCACCATGTGGTGTCCTGAAGGAGGTGACTCTACCAGCACTGTCACAGCAGCATTGGGCAGGGGTCCAGTATTTCTTGGGAAAATCTCTCCTCATGCAGGACCCTGCCTGCCTGGCTGGGCCCACGGGAGGAAGACCAGCATCCATCAGTCTGAGGGAGAGTTCTGGAGTGTCACAGCTCAGCCAAGACTCACTGACCAAAGGGAAGGGCTGACCTTGCAAAGGCTGTCCTTGCAGTGCCCACCCTGCCAGGCTGCTGGCACTGCCCTCTGGGCTGCTCCTACGGGAGTTTCTATTTCAGGCAATGCCTTAAGCAGTACAGGTGAGGGGCAGCACATTCCCAGTCCAAAATAGAATGGTTTGAATTATTAATGTGCACTTGCACCACGGGCCAGCACGCTCTCCCTGAATTGTATGCCTCATGCCCTTCCTTCCTCTCCCCATCCTGGAAGCAGCCTGGTCCTGTGGAGTTTGTGGAAATGTGACACCAGCTGCCACCTGAATTTTGCTGGACCTGATGAACAGGCAAGGTTTCTTTCCCCATGGAGCCTGAAATTTTAATGGCAGAGATTAAATTACAGATCTTCTCTGCTTACTTATGTCAATATAACACTTTATACTGAGCCTAGGAAAAAAGGCAGGGGAAAAGTAAACACAGGAGACTTGCCTCCTGAGCAACCTACAGGTGAGGTAATGGTTTCCTTAGCATGGAATGCCAGTACTGACTTTCTGTCCTTCAAACCAAATACTTCAAATGGTGTTTTGAAAGTTGGTTTTGTGTCCCCTTGCATATCCTTGGTCCAACACATCCATTAAGGCGCCTGAGCTGCTTATCCCTGCATTGGAATCAGCTCCCTGAATGCTTCCTGGCTTAGGTACAGGGACTTGGCAGAGTCTTGGTGCTGTGCCAGCGTGCTGCATAAGGAAATGAGACACTGCCCTCTCTGCCCTGGTATGACTAAGCGTGTGGAAAAGACTTTTCCAATGGGCTCCGGGTTTGAGGGGTTATTTTCCTAGCAGTGTTCTTGTAGGGCATTCTGCCGTGAACCCCTGCTCCTGCAAAGCTCTGCTTCAGGCTCAAACCACACAGTAAGTGATGAATTTCCGCTAAATGTCTGACTTCCTGTAAGTCTGGATCCTGCAATTTGCTTTCCGTGGATCAACTTCGGCTTGTGTTTGGAGTTAGCAAAGGTTCCTCATCCATTTAACCCTCACTGAGGGTCTACTCCAGCCCTTCTCATTTGGCACCCAAAGGAGTTCTCAATGTCCCTTGGCTTGTAGAGTTTTATTTAGGAAAAACCTGGTGGGAAATTTCCACCCATTGCAGCATATGAGGAAGTCAGATGTCATTCTTATAGTAAAAATGAGAGACAGGAGAAATTCACTGTCAAAAAAACCCTGTCGGACTTCCTTCTGCCAGAATCTCCAACTGTGTAGAGGAGGAAAGGGAAGGATTTACGTCTATTGATGGAAAAAGTTCTAAAATAGAAACAACAGGGATTGCATGTCCTCTGATACCTTCCTAAAGGAAACAGTATGGAGGACGTCAAAATTTCATGAAGTAAAAATATTAACTCACTAAGGAGAGCTCAGAGTGCCTTTGCCAAAGGTTGAACTGCTCAAAGAAGTTTGTGGCACATTGTACAAGCCCATAACCTACTGCTGCAACCAAGATCTGTCCATGAGGAAATGTTTCAGCTCAACCTGAGACTGGGCTAAGAGGTGGCTTATGTGGTAAAAACAGGAAAATCATCCCTGTGCTTCCCTACTCCTTGTGGGGAAGAACAGAGATAAAGTGCTCCTTGTCTCAACCGCATTAAATCCGAGATAAGTGTTGTTTACTTCACCCCTTTCCAAGAGGAAAGGTCACTTGTGATCTCAGTGGAGCTGCAGCAGCAATTTCCTCCTGGCAGCGATCACCTCTGGCCTGGTAAGGCAGAGCCCTGTTCCCCTCGTTTGGGGATGCTGTTAACCCTGTCCCTGCTGGCCGTGTCCCCAGGGCGGGCTCTGAACACATGGGCACAGTGTGTAGGGTCTGAAACAGCGCTGAGATGCTGCTGAGCAGACTTACAGAAACACTTCTGGTCCTAGCAAATGATGCTCAGAGGGTGAAATAAGGGGCACTTGTTCCTGCCAGTTACAGAAGAAGGGTCCTGCCACCTGCAGAAAGAGTCTTTGTTTTCCTTTTGTCCCCTCCTCGGCTTTCTTGGTTTATATTGCTATGTATTTAACCTAAACTCTTTTTTGCTTTGACTGAACATTATGTTCATACTTTCATTTTTCTCTTATCATGTGTTGGGTCTTTATCACTCAGAGGAAAAATAAATGAGGAAGGAAGCAGCTGACTGGGATCACCCTTAAGATGGGTTTTGTTAACACCCAGAATGACCACTCTGATTCTCTTAGCCCAGAGTACATTTTATTCTGTGTGGTATCTTCAATTCTCCTTCTGAAGAGAAGATCTCAAATGCTTTTTGTACATGAGAAGGAGAACAAAAAATCCTTCAAAATGAGCCAGTAACGCACAAAGCAGCCACTGGCCACTGATGTTCCACACATTCTTCCTTCTTTTCTTCCTTTGCAAATGAACAACTGCAGAAAGCAGTGCAGTAATTACAGGCTGCAGAAACAGCTCGGGTTTTCCTCCATGGACAAGCATGACAAAACATAAAAAATAATTTTTTACCAACACAGCTGGTGTTGAGATGAAATTATGTGGTTAGCTTTGAAACAGTATTAAAAGAGAAATTTTAATTAACCTGTACCACTGAGTCAGAAGATAATATCTGATGCATCTAACAGTCCTACAGACAAAATATGATAAAATATTTTTTTGCACTTAGATATATGCATTACAGACAATGTTGTAATTAAAATGTACTTAATGTCCCAGGAGGTCCCTTATTATCAAAATAATTTGTAGAATGACTGTGGAAACAATGTGATGATTATCCATCCCTTTGGCAAAAAAAAAAATCAGAATTTGCCAAACTCCCAAAACATCTCTGGATTTGGAGCAGACACCAACACGGTCCATCAGCCCAACTCCTTTTCCCCAGTGCTGAGTTCCGCTTGTCACCAGGGTGGGCACAGGGCACCCATTTTTTTCTGTGCCTATGTTCCTCAGTGCCCTGCCAGGAGGAGGTGTCCCTGTGCTGCCACACGACTCCAGACAGGAGCGGATGCTTTGCAGGTTGGATGAAGAAGAGTGCCACAGGTGCTGCACTGTTCTTCTGTGGGGGAAATTGATGTCCATGTTCCATTGTTTGTTTATTAGCTGCACTAAAAGGAGTGATCAAATTTACTGGGACTGATTGTTTTCCTACTGTGGCCCTTCCAAAGCACTTGGGCCACAAAAAGACTCAAACCCAAGGAAAAATTAGATTTATATTTGCTTGATATTTTGCATTTGCATCTCTGTAGGAATGAGAGTGAGGGCCTGACAAGCACAGTGCAGTACATCTAGGGGGATTTCTCAGCCAGCCTCTGAGAGCCCATCACCTTCGGAGCCACCTCTGCCTGAGCCTGAGCTGATCCTTGGAGCTGCCAGGAGACAGTGCCAGTGCTAGCTGCCTGCTCCAGGCCCTGACCTCATCAGTGCTAATGAAAGCTTTGGCAAAGCTCTCTCCCAGTTGACATTTCCCTGTCAGAGCTGCTGTGCTGCAGTCAGGGGGTGCTTGGCTGTTTCTCAGGCCTTTTCTCATGGCCATGGTTTGGATTCGTGTCCCTGCACTTGGAAAATGCCTCTGGACATTGATGGATCCTTTGCCTGAGCACAGAATGAAGAGCCGACCTCATCACAGGGTGCACCTTATCCTAGGGACATGTTCTTCTGGGAAGGGTAGGGAGGGCAGCCAACAGTGGTGTTAGTGCTTATTTATTTATTCAAATCTTAAATAATAAGGAAAATTGCTGCAAAATATATTAAAGTGGAAGAATGGCTCAAGGAGAAAACACCCCCCCAGTATATCATCATCTGTGTCTTTATTGTCCTTACTCTTCTCCACTTCCCTGTTTTCAAGAGAACAAAGAGAATGTGCCAAAGCTGCTTTGGGATTTCAGTGAAAAATAATGAGAATTCATTGCTAATTAGGGCTCCAACTGAAAAAAACTGATCTTTGCAGGGACACTGTTAATAAAATTGTAAATTAAAGCTGCAGACTTGCATGCCTATAAGCATTCCCTGGGTTGATTCCATGTGTGTGTGCAGGAGCGGTAAGCAAAGGTGCCCAGAGCTAGCAGAAGTGGCCTCAGTGCCCAGAACTGTCCATGGCACTTTGGAAGTGGCAAGTGGCAAGGCTTAATGTAAGGAGTTGCTGAAGGCTAAGCTGAAGGCTTAGATGGTGATCGCATTCATCTCACAAAGTGTTTGGCTTTGTAAAAAAGAAGAATGGAAATTCATTATGTATTTTTGATCAGCCTTAATCTAATTAGAAATGTCTTTATTTATTCATGTCGTACACTGTTGAGAGTAGTGGACAGCTGCAAGTCCTTGGGATACTCGGGTGTCACTGCAAACAGCCATGTGGTGGGGATCTGCACCTTTACCCACTCCCAGAGCATTTTAACCAGGATAAGAGTCTGCCATGACCCTCCTGCGCAGTGCATGGAGATTTCCTGAAGCCTAGGCTGTGTGCTCCAGCTCCCAGGTAGGGAAAGGAGGGGCTGCTGAGAATTAAATGAGAATGTAAATGTGCTTGGGGCAAAATCCCTGTTCCTTTTGTCCAGCTGCTGATTCGGGTAAAGGCAAGCAGAGCCAAACCTGGTGGTGCTGGAAGTACAGCAGCTACGACAACAAAGCCTCCTTGTCTGACTCTCCCTTCCTTGTTCTTGTCTTTCTGGCATTTGCAGGAGGCACATCCCTGTGGTTTTTTGTGCCAAGCCTGTTTTCCCCCCTCCCAGGAGAACAGTGTGAAGCCATTGGAGGACAATTAGCAGGAGAGTGTAAGACACTCTTGAAACCTGATCAGACGTTGGAGATAGCAAGAGCCAGATAAAATTAATGTTGATTGTACACATTTTCCAATGAACTTACAATGAAACAGGAGCCCACACAGTGGGTGGTGCCCACAGGTGCCTCTGGGGATCAGCTCAGGCCGGGACACCCAGAGTAGGGAGCTCAGGGCGGTGCCTGGAATCTGTCCAAGGATGGAGCCTGCACAGCCTCTGCAGATAACCTGGGCCACCAAAAAAATCAGGATTTGTATGCTTGAATGGAATGTTGTGTATTGCAGTTTGTGTGTTTTCCTCTTTGAAGGAGGTTGGAAGAAAAGGTGCAGAGTACTAGGTATGAAGTGTAACATGAATATGAGGAGCACAGGAGGGAAGTGAAACAGTTCATCCTTGTTCTGGTATTAATTTTTTCTGTTTCATCCAAATGCATAGATTTTATTTCAGAAAGCGTGTTACAGCTGATGAGATCCATAATGGAGCCATTCAGGGCCATCTATGAACATCCACTTTTCCCACATATAACAATGTACCTGAAATTTTGAAAGATGGAATACTCATTTGCCAATTTAGAAAGAAAATGGAGAGAATGAGAGAGAGAGGCTCGTGGAGTTCTAAGTCTTCACAGGAAACAGATGGAAAAACACATGTACATTTAGAATGATGTTGACATTTCTGAAATCAGAGATACGGTGTTTTATCTAAATTACACCAAAGCCCTCCAAGATAATGTGCTGTGTAATAGCTGCAGTTCTAGGCACTATTTCATTTTCAATTTTCTCTATGAAAAGCATGATTTGTATCCACAGTTCCAGTTCAGTGTTTGGCAAATTATTTGCATGCACTGCCCAGCTGCACCCCGGGTAGAGAAAGCTATATTTGAGGGGAAGAGGCTGCAGCCGCCCCGCTGCTCTGCCTTGGCTTTGCCAGCATTCCTCGTTACCTGGAGAGGAGGTAGAGGGGCAAAACCCAGGGCCGGGGATGGTGTGCTCTGAAGGGTCCTAAGGCACAAAAGAGCAGTAGAGAAGCCTGGGGTGCTGGAAGCAGGTCCTCAGGAGCTGCTTTGGTATAAAAAGCAGGTAAAGACCTGGTAAAAGCAGGTCATGCCACATGCCTGTGTACCCCCGGTGCTGCTGGCTGCGAGCACTTGTGTGTGGCATGTGCTGGGCTCACATTACAGAGGTGTTTCCTTCGTCTTGGTAACTGGAAAGCTATAAATCCTTTTGGCACCTGTTTGGCATCACCAGTGATGCCACTGGCAAGGCCTGGTCTTTTCCTGGGAGGGACCCACCATGAGATGTGGAGAGCAGGATACAGGTGGACCTCATGGGCATCTGCAGGGTGCAGGAGGTCCCTGCAGTACTTCTCTGACTCAGGGGTCCTGTGCTGGGGATATGAGAGGTAAAATACCTACCTGACTTCAGGAGCTCCCTCCTTTTTTGTGGGTATCCACAAGAACCAGTATAGGCTGGAGCAGGATGCCCTGGGAGGAGCAATGCAGTAGTCTGACCCCCTTCAAGTCCCTTGGCACAAAGCTCTTGTTTCCAGCACTACTTGGCCAATACTCTAGCAATGTGGGGAAGTTATTTCCCATCTCCAGGTGTGCCCCATGCCAGTGGTGCTGAGTGAGGGAACATGGAGCCCGAGACATGAATTCTGTTTAGTACGCAAAGAGCAAGCTACTTTGATCGAGCTGGCAAGGGTCTGCAGACATGTTGTAAATGCAGGTGAACCCAGTGGGAAGAAATGACAATGTCTGACTCAATTCAGAAGGCTGAATGATTTCTTTATTATAACTATGCTAAAATACATTAATATACTATATAAAGGAAGATACTAAAACTACACACTACTTTCTCTCACTCTATATCTAACACAACTTGTGACCTTCTCGCGAGAGTCCAGCCACAGGTGGATTGGATTGGCCATAAGGCTCAAACAATCCTCACCAGAATCCAGTCAAGCACTCACTCCAGGTAAACAAATCTCCAAATACATTCCACATGAGAAAAGCAAGGAGCAGAAATAGAAATTGTTTTCTCTTCAATTTCTCTCTGTGCACCTCTATGAAAAATGCTAAGAGAGGAAGAAATGTACTGCTACACAAGTAAGTTTAGTGACAGATGCCATGTGCTTATCTGAAAGGTGGGATTTCCACTCACATCCCCGGCTTTGATGGGATGGAGAGCCTGCTCCCTCTGCAGGGAACTCCAGCTGCATGGATTTGTCTTCAGTGTAGAGGCAGGAAAACTCCTTTCTCCTGAGATGTCTCCTGTGAGATACCAATGGATGAAATCCAAAAAGATGTTATTTATGGCACATATGCTGACAAGTGAGTGATCCTCAGGAAGCCATGGGTGCAGTCCCAGGTATGGAGGTAGAAGCTGGGATCTGCAGAGTAGGAGCAGGAGGCTGCAGCATACCTTGTCATTAGCAGGGGAAGGAAGGTTTTCATGACAACCAGAAAGCATCCAAATATAAATTAAACTCTGCTAGGAAATGAAATTCAGGGGACAGAAATAGTTTCCCTGGCAGGCCAAGAATAATTCTGGCAGCACTCAGACTGGTTGCTAAGTGAGGGGGCAGAGCAAGGGAAGGGTAACAGTGGCTGTGATTATGGTTGCTGCCTTAACAAATACATGCATTAAGTAAGAGCCTGCTTTTAAACCAGGCAGGATTTCTGTGTTTGGAAATGGAGTAAGGCAACCAAGAACTTTGGTAAACGTCTCAAAGGCTGTCTACGGTCAAAATAAATGTGTCTGTTTCAGCTGGTCACTGGGAATGAATATGTATAAATATCTAAAATTGTGCTAGGGTTTCTGAACAAGGTTTAACCAAGTGCCTGTGCCTTGGCAATGGCAGCACAGCATCAGGAAGGGCTACTGTTGTGAAGAGCAGCTCATTGCAGGCAAGTGCAAGGGAAATGTATTTCATTAATTCCTGGCTTTACGTTGGGCCCTGATCCAGGTTCCCCTGGTGTGGAGGCAGAGCTTCCCCTGGATTGCAGCCGATTGAGCCCTGCAAAGGGCCCTCTGGAAGGGACAAAAGAAGATGGAAACTGCAGTATTTTTGCCCTAGGTGTAAATGGTTTATGGTATTTCTTTTTCAAACATTAAGAGCCATGGCTGGAAAAGCATGGCATGTGTATCAAGTAGTTACAGAAAAATGCAGTGGTCACAGCTCATGCCAGCTTGCCTCAAATCTGGTTTTGTGCATTTTGGACTAATGCAAGAGCCTACTTGCACAGGCTATGTCAACTCTTCACAGCCAGAGCATAGAAGAGATGCTTCTGCAGCGGAAGTTGCTGACTAAATTTAGGGAGCTGCTATTTTGGGGCAGATATTCCTTTCAATAAGCATGACAAGGAAGAGATCCCTGCAACTCCCCTTGGGACTGCAGCGCCTGCAGGAGCCATCCCTAGGAAAGGATGTTAAAATGTAGGTCCTCCTGAGTCTGCTTGGCTCACAGGCTCAGGTGCAAAACTGGAGTAAAAATACAACAGATTTACTTAGGGAAGTTTCTCTGTCCCAGTGTGTGTTGTGGTCTCTCTTTCATATATACCCCCCCTAATTTTAGGGGTAGGTTGTGCTCAAACATTCACAAAAGTAAAAAAGGCAGGAGGAGAATCTCTGGGCAAAAATGAACATGAGATTTGAGTTTGTCAGGTTCTACTCCTGCGCACGGTCCGAGGTCTTGTTGTAGCCCAGGCTTGAGGGATGTTGTGAACATTTTGGCCTTGACGTGCAACAAAGAACTTTGTGTTTAGGGCAGTGAGCTCACAGCTGGACAGGGGTATGTTCATATTCAGATTTATCTATTAAAGAAGCTGACTGGGGCCAAGCCAGGCTCGTGTGTTACACAGCTCCAGAGAACTCTTCTCTGGAGGGTTTGTACCAGTCTCAGAATCAGTGATAGATTTGTTCCCATCCCCAGGAAAAAGAAAGGCATAATGGGATGGCAAAATTATTAACCCACACGGAGAACTTGCAAAATTAGATCTCTCCTGGGTCATTAGGCTGGACACTTGTACAGCCAGAAAAGCTACAAAGGCTTGCAGTGTAAAAGATATTGCTCTTTAACTACCTGCTGTAGCTGGTACCGCTGTAATACACTATAATTTGATTTACTGTTGATTTTCTGTCCTGCAGTTGTTGGCAGCAACCATACAGACCCCTTGGTTTAATGCTTATTTGCGTGTTTAATTACTCTATAATAGTGCAATAATTACCATGTAGTTACAGAGGAATTACATGGTTGTCCGTACTCTGTAAACCAATGTCAACCTCCTCTGCAAACAAGTAATTATGCAGCTAACATACCTGTTTAACTTCCCTGGGAGTTAGCAGAGGAACAGGAGAAATGCAGAAGATGCAGTTGCTGGGGGGTTTAATTAATGATAAATAATTTTTCTATTAAAATTTTTTACTTGCCTGATTCTATCTCCTGCCATAATGTCAGACAATACAAACTGGAACCGGGGAAAACATTGCTATGGAATTAAAGCTGCCAAGGCTGAGCTCTTAACCATAACTAGTGTTATTTCAGAGCCTGGTCATTCTGCATCTGCAGGTTGTGATGGAACAAATGGAAGTATTTCCAAACAACTTCCTGTGTGCAGCTCTGACTCCTGCAGCCTCTTCTGGAAGTCGGAGGAAAGCCACGAGGTGGCAATGTGGACCAAGAAATAAAGCTTCTCAGGGAGCAGTCACTCATCCCTGAAATGCAGCTGGATGGACACTTGGCCTCCCACAGGAGCTGTGGCAGGATTTCAAGCACATTTTCCATGTTAAAAATGTAGTTTTGTTTTCCCGGGACTGAAAAAAAAAAAGCTGTAGGAGTGAACATCTCCTCCTCCTACCTTATTTCATGCTGGTGGATATACTCAGTAAGTTTGTGTGTTTGCTTTAGGCTCAGATGCTCCCTGTGGATTGTTCAGAAAACATCTTGCCTCGTGTTTCCCCTTTCCTCCCTGGGGATCTGTTTTGGTTTCTGTGCATCTAGCATTGCTGGTGCTCACAGCAGAAGCTCTCCAGCTTCTGACCCAGCCATCCCTCTCCTCCACTTTCCCTGGCCTGTGGTGGGAAATATTTACAGGGTGTGGTGAAGGAAGGAGTATATTTCTGGGGTACAGCAGGACTTACCGGTGTGCTGTCCAAGTAATAGTGTGCTGGTGATGGGGATAAATTGGTTTTATCCAGTGTAAATCAAGTGGCAGGGGTTGATGATCCCCAGGGGTGCTGGGAAACATCATCCTGCAAGATCTCCAAAACAGCACCAAGTTTATTTCCTGTTGTATTTGCCATGTCCAAAAATTTATTTGCCATTTTGGAGATGGCAAAATAGGCTAAATTTAAGGGAATTCTGGGTTCTCCCAGGACTGGCATGTCTCCACCTATGCCTGCTGCAACACCCAGTACAGGGGATGAACCTGTGAGGTGCTGGGATCCTGAGGGGGACTCTGGGGGGTGACAGAACCAGTCAGAGCAGCTTGCCTGTGGCCACTGTCCTGGCACAGGGTATGCTGGCCACCAGCATCAGCCACAGCCTGAGGAACGTCCTACACAAAGCTGCTGCTGTCAGGGCCTCCAAAGCCCACCTACCTCATAATCAGTCTCATTTCTCTGAGGGAAGGAGGATATTTTGCTCCCTGCTTTTCTTTATGAAGTCAACTCATTTATTTGCTCTTCAGAAGGGCTCTTTACAGCCCCTTCAGGACCACTGGTGTGTGGCTGTGGGATGGGCAGCTGCTCTGGGGCTGCACGCTGTGCCAGGGCAGCTCTCCAGCAGCAGGGATATCTGCAGTGCAACACTGCAAATCCTCATCCAGGGGAGGCAACAGCCTCAAAATTGGGTGTGACTGTTACCCGTGATCTCCTTGCAGCCCAGCCTGAGGCATTCAGACACACTGGTGCAGTGCAAGGGCAATGTAAATCTTCCAGCAGAACAAATGCTGTGAGTTATTGCCTGGGGAGTGCTGATTCCCCCCTGAATATTTTCCCAAACTCTGCCCAGGAGAAGCCTTGGCCATTCTGCCTGTAGGCACCAGATGGCATCATGGTGGAGCACTGGGAGTTGGCAGCCAGCACAGGCAGGAGGAAGCTCAGCTTTGAGTTTTTCTGGGCATGGTTCCAGGCAATAATATCTTTTCCTACCAGTTGTGAAGGATCTGAACTTTGTTTCACACCAGAAGCTTAAAAAATGAACTGTTTAAAAACTTGAATCCCATCTCCAGCTTGCACGGTGCTTGAGGCATCCGAGTGGTCACGGTCTGCCTGTGGGAACACAGCGTCTAAGGGGACACGGCATGTGATCGCAACAGTGCCCTGGACCTGCGGGGCTTGGTGTGGGGCTGTGGCTTTCCCAGATGGATTTGGAGTGGGGGTCAGTGCCTGCATCACTGTCACTGGCAGCACGAGGCTGGCAGGGCTCTCAGAACATTCCAGCACATCTTGGCCGGTAGGAAAGCAGGACTGAACACCTAAGAGCAGCACTGAACTCAGTCTGTACAAAGTTCTGGGCAGTGCTGCACAGCCTTGCTGGCACATCTCTCACACCCAACTCTGGCCTCCTTCTGCAGGTGGTTCTGCTCCTCTGGCCACTCCCTTGTGTTTTTCAGAATGTTTTCATGTTGCTGTTTGAACAGTTTTGTGTGTAGATACGAGGCTTTGAAATGAAAGGTGGTGTGTCCAAAAAGTGTGAGGGTATTTTTTTTCTGTGGAACAAGTCATCCCTTTAATTTTGGCTCTCTAAAGAGTGCAAAGCCACGATTTACCCTGTGTGATCCCTCAGAAGGATAAGCAGAAGCAGCACACTGCCTGCGCATCCCTAAGCTTTCAGCCCCTTGATTTGAAACAATTGGTTTTTCTGTGGGTTGATAAGGGTTCCGTTCAGCACAGGGACAAACAGCAAAGCTGATGTTCTCTCTCACCAGTTTTATCCCACAAGAGGAAAGCGAGCTTCACCAGTCCAGATGATTTCCAAAGGAATCACAGGGCTGGGTGGGGAAGTCAGAGACGCTTCCTTGAAGAATAGAGCCCGCAGTGTCTGCACCGCAACACTGCTGCTGTTCTGTCTGTCTGTCTGTAGCTCTTTGTTATGTCAACATCTGTAGCTGTGAATAAATAGCAGCAGGGCAGAACGCAGCTTGTGCAGCCGCAGTGCCGGCTGGGCGCGGGCCAGATGCCGGCCGGACTGTGCTGCCTCTGTCCACGGTTGTGGCCCGGAGCAGGCCATGCAGGGAAGAGAGCGCTCAAAGCCCTCAGCCGGGATGAATGGTGGTGCTCTGTGCTCCACTGGTTGGTTCCCCAGCCTGCGCGATCCACAACAGCCTCTGCCAGCCCTGCGGAAAGGCTGCTTCACTGGGGCTGAGCACCTGAGCCTGCGAGCACGGCAGGAGGCAAGTACTCATCTGGTCAATCTATAGAAAACATGCGTTTTCTCTTGTCAGCCACCACCAAAAATCTTTTAGACTATGCTGTTTTAGAAAAATTTTAAGTATTTAGAAGTGTAGAAGTGCTCAGAACTATTAGGAGAACTCATTTTATCAGGGGCAACTTTAAAACCCTGCTCTCCCTGCCCAGTGCCACCACCTGCTCTCAGGCAGTTCCAGGCAGAGTGGCTGCAGGGCTGGAGTTGGAGCAAAGGGTCCCAGTGGTTTGTGTGTAACCACACGGGCAGAGGGGCAGGACTGGGAGGGGGTGCTGCTGTGAGGGGCTCTTACAGCCCCCAGAGATGCAGAGCGGGAGATTGACAGCCAGGTGCTCTGTGGCTCAGCAGCTCCCAGGGACCAGCTAAATGTCACGACGTTGGAGGGACACAGTCTGGTGTGCTGAGCACTGGGAGCAGCCTGGCAGTGCTGGAATCACCCCGTGGCATTTCCCTGCTCAGGGATGTGCTAATGAACAGGCAATCATCTGTAGCAGTGAAACCTCAGGGCTGTTTCCAAAGGAAAAGTAAGGTCACAGCTGCTTGCCAAGGAAGTATTGTTGTGAGCTGTTAGTTAGGCTGCAAGAGTAAACTTTGGAAGTTGTGCTTCATCTTTCTTCTCCACTGGCTGCTGTTGTATCTGAAATCAAAATGCTGTTTTCCCTGGAGCTGTGTCTGGCAGCCCTGGCCTCTTGCATGGAGTGGGTGTTTTCCCTGGGTCCTGCAGTGTCTGAGCTGTTTGGTTTTCCAGGCTCAGCCTACCTCCTGTGGGAGTTCCCGTTCCAGGTGGGTTTGTGTCTTTGCAACATCCCAGGGCTGTTGGACAATCACACTGTGCAGGAGAGGGGTAGGAGGCTGGGACCCCACAGTGCTGAGGAACACATTGGGAAAAGAGCAGGCAGAATCCCAGGCACCTGCCTAGGGCCAGGCAGCAGTGCTACACATGGACATTAAATGTCCAGGCTGAGGGCTGGAGCTTAGCTGAAACATGCTCAGATGAAGTTTTGCCTAGATCTGTGATCAAATGTGCCCAGGAGCTGCCTTTGAGCAGAACCACAGTGCCAGTGGCTGGGAGGCTGCTTGGGGAGCAGCTTGTTCCAGACACCACAGGGCACATTTGCACCACAGGGCATGCAGGCTGGCTCAGCTGTGCCACCATGAATCCTCGTGCCACCTATCCTGCCTGACCAGGTGAGGAGCTCCAGGGTCCATTTGTGCTGCTGTGGTACACTGCTGGAGGAGTGGGCTTCAGTAAATACGCTCATGTTGCGCTGTTCACACAGCACTTAGTTACTTATGATAGCTAATTAGTGTTTTCTCTGTTTTGCTGGTTCTGCATTGATCTGATACATGGTACAAAAAAATGTACACGTGGGATAGGGTGTCCTTCACTTTGTCAGGAGCCTTCACCTGTCTTTGTTCTGTTGTGTTCAGAAATGCTGCACCAGGCCCCCCAACTATCTCTTGGTTGCAGCTGATTTTTTTCCTCCTTTGTAGGCTTGGCAGTAGATTTTGCTTGGCAGTAGACTTAGCATACAGGGAAGACTTAAAAGCACAGCGGACTGTAAGGAATCTCATTTCACTGGAAAGTTGGGTTCCTAATTGCCCTTTGTGCCATTAAAAAAAATCTCCCCATATGTGTTTTGTTTTGTTTGTGGTCTTTTCCCTCCCCACGCAGGCAAAATCGATTGATCAATGTTTGTAACAAAGTTATGAACAAACGTCTCTGGGCTCTTTGCTGCATTGATGTCAGACGCAGTGTGTTCTCCTCACTAACAAAATTAGTTGCAAAGTCAGCAGGAGGTTGGGAGAACAGAGCATGGAGTTTGTTTGCATAGCACACAGTCTGGCTGCTGCTTAAATAACAAACCCTGCCTCGCTGTGCACACATCTGACCAGGGGCTGGCTTTTGGTTTTGTTTTAGGAATTGTTGTTTGAATAAAAGGTCATTTACTGCCTTACTGAGGGGAAAACAAGAGCGTAAATGTACAGTGGTGTGGTGCACACTGCGGGATTTCAGTGGGGCCACAAAGGAGGTGGTGTGCAGGAGCTGTAAACAGCCCATGGGCACACCACAAGTGAGTGGCCAGGGGCTGGCTGAGCCCTGCACAGGGCCCAGTAACACAGAGATGGGCTGTGTGAGGGGTCACATCTCCATGGTACCCAGTGACACAGAGAGAGGGTGTGTGGGGTGCTCACACCTTCACCCATGGTCACAGAAATAGGGTGTGTGAGGGGCTCACACCTTCACCCATGGTCACAGAAATGGGGTGTGCGAGGGGTCACACCTTCACCCATTGTCCTGGAGATGGATGTGTGAAGGCTCACGCCTGCCTGGGTCCTCAGGCACCTACAATGTCAAACAGGTGTCTGTGTGTTTCCAGGCTGGGTACCACCTCCCTTTACCTATGGGTGAATCCAAAGGTTGCTGTCCCCTGCCAGCCTTGGGCCATCCGGGCATACGGCCTGAATGCCTGAGCCCCTCCACGGGTGATCCTCCACGTGCCACCTGCCTTTGGAGAGGCGGGAAACCAAAACAGGTCAGGCACCTGTGGGGGCATCTGTGCCCAGTGTGACAGCAGAGCGGGCTCAGCAGTGCCTCCCAGTTGTGCCACACTGGCTCTTGGCTCCCAGGTCGGCTCTGAGTAGCTTCTTATCTCCTGTACTGCTACAGCCTTCATCTTTCTCTTCCTCTGCTGAATTTCAGCCTTTAAGTCTCACAGTAGTATTAAGCTGTCTTATGTTTTGCTTCACTTTCAATGTTTGCATGTAATTTCTAATGTATGGAAACAAACATGCACAGGGAAGCTGTCACAAAATGCCATTATCATTTCCTCTCACCTCTTTAGCGTTTCTCGTGGTTCTGCTGGAACAGCAGGAACCCAAAATATGCCAAATGAAGAGATATAATTTTAATTTATGGGAGTTGTTAAAAGGCTCCTTTAGATTCAGATTAAACCCTACTGCAGGTTCAAGGGAAAGTTTAGGAAAATCAATTTTCCCAGGCTAAAAAGAGAAAACCCACTGTAGTGTATATAGTGCCCTTTGTTACTGAAATCAATAGCTCTGTTCCCAGGGCTGAATAATTACTTTTTTATATAACATTAGTACACACACAGATTTATCTCCTCCAGACTATGTTGTTGAACCGACAGTAAAATATTTTTGACATTTAACGGTTTCTTGCTCTTATCCATCTTTAATTTTTCCCTATATCTGAGCCTTGCTCTGAGCTTGAAATGGGGCGATTATTCCCTGCTGTGGCACTGGCATGGAGAATAGAAATGTTGCAAATTAACATTTTCCCAAGAAATCATCAGAAGTGTCATGACGGTAGCTGAATGCAGCATCGTTTGGGTCTGGTTTTGGCCAGGAGTGTTTTCAGACTGCCTATTCCAGAGTGCTGGAGTGAGAGTACATGTGGACAGGAGCTCTGTTCTAGAAGCAAATGATGTGAGGAGGAGCTGATTGCCCCTGTACTGCCCTGCACTAGGGGGTTTTTATTTCAGTGAACGTGGACTGCAGGTGCTGTGAGGAGCTCTGTCCCCCTTGCCCTTGGCAGGATTTTCCTCCCAGATGCTCCCGCCTGGATGGGCATGGGAGCATTCACAGAGCAGAGGTTACGGACCCATAGCAGGGCAGGTGTGCAGGTACCTGGGTGTACGGGTGGGACAGGAGGCTTTTAACGTCCTTAATCTTAGTTAGAATATTGCAAATTGCTTTGCGAGGACACGAGCCCTCCACCAGCCTAGGAAAGGCTGGCAGGAACAAAGGGGTTTGCTGGTTTGTTTCAGTAATTCAGGCTGATTTCCTCTTTGTGTTTTAAGCATCACCTTTCCTACTTACCGCCAGTGAGGCCATGATTAGGAGGGTGTTGTGCGCCAGTGGCAGTGGCTGTCGCAGATAACGGTTTGACATTTCGGATCACCCGCGGCTAATCAGCCAGACGTGGCAGCACATCGCAGCTGGCCATTAGGGACACGTGGCTGCCAGTCCCCTCACTGCCGGGGCACGGGGCAGGACCAGGAGGGTTTCCACAGGGCTGGGGAGCATCCAGCCAGCAGGGCCTGAGCCGTGTGCCCTGCTCCCTGCAGAGGTTGGGAAGCACCCTGGTTTCCCTGCTAGCAAGGGACTTATTCCGTCTCCTGGAGGACTGGAGACCTTCCACTCAAAACAATGTGAACCAGTGCTTTCCAGAGCTTTCTGATGTTCAAAGGAATGTTCAAAGATGCCACATGCCATTGCCAGTTTCTGGAATCCTCCAGTGTCCAGGCCTGGAAGCCCAAAAAAAAAGAACAAAAAGGAAGAAATAACTGTCTTACTTCTCAGGCCTCTTGCATGGCAGAGTTGCTTGGGATATTTCTTAAAGCATTTGAGCTTGTCCAGTGCTGAGGAAACAGGATTTCTGCTCAGGTGCTGGCCGGGCTGGGGATCTGCAGCCAAGTGGGGAAGAACTGGGCACCCTTTTGGGAGACACCTGAGCAGTGGGATCTGGCACGTGCCTCTCTGGGCTCTGATTTTGTGACAGAGACCTTGTTCTGCAGATTGCAGGGCTTCCTTGGGGCTTTGCCTTTCAGGAGCTCTATTGCTGCAGAGCATGCCCAAAACATGCTGAACTGCCAGAAAGAGATGCAGGTGAGGTGTCTACTAATCTCCACTTAAACCTTCAAATGATTGAAGTATCCAGTGTTAGTGACGGCATGAAGAAGTCAATGTTGAGTGTGGTTCCTCCAGTGCCCACTTAAAGATAATGTGTTTTCATGGACACAGTTCAGCCTATAAAAGACAAGTTTCTACCTGGTTACAGCACCTTGGAGTAAATGATGAGTGATAGGACTCCTTTTTTGCTTTATTTTTTTTCCTCTTCAGAAACAGTGAAATCAAACTCATTTACTATGGCTGATGCTCCTGTCAGTAAACATTTCCTCAGCACCCAGCTGAGGCTTTGGGGAAAAGGTGCCGGATGTTTGCAGATCTGGCCGAGTGTCTGAGACAGGCTTTGTCCCTGAGCAGCAGCCTGTAGGTGACACTGGGACTGGGGCTGGCTCACTCATAGCACATGTATCCTATAATGCCATTTTATTGCTCTGCACAAGGAGGTGATGCCATGCTACCTGGGCTGATGTCTTCCAGATACATCAAAATGCTCCAGAGGCATTTGGAGCTTGGGCTGGGAGAAGCAAACTGTGGATGGATGCTGAGGAGATGACTGGCATAGTTGGTGGAAAATCCCTTCCAGAGTGTCCTAACATGTCCTATTGCATCACCAGAAGGATGCCTGGATGCCTTGACTGCTTTTGGCTGTACCTTGTTCCTCAGAGCAGTTCTCCCTCCTGTGTGTCATAGGGAAATCACTTCTTAGGGAGCTGGCTGAAATCCCAGCATGTCCCTGGGGCTTTGTGCTGCTCCCATGTTCCTGCAGCCCCTCCAGCTCATGGAAATGCTTCTATCCCTGTACTGCCCTTCTGTAACTGCTTGGCTTCTGCAAAGAGAACAAGGAGAAAGCAGCAACGACACATCTTTGTTTTCTGGGGTTTCTCCTCATCGACTTAATTGCAATAACATTTAAATCACATAATATAGTGCAGCAGGGTTGTAATTTTCCTATCATCCAAATTGCAGGCTGAAAATGCTGTTAGGAAAGGACTGTAGAGACTGAATTGCTGCTTTCAAAATGACTCCTGTTAACTGACAATGTGACCGGCAAATGGCTCCCAGAGGCAGCGTGGCTGGGAGCAGCCCACAGAGCTGCATCCTGGCGTGGCTGCACCTGGCTCGGCGCACACTGAATAAAACATTCAGGCCTAGGAGCAGCTGTCTCTCTGCAAACACTCCTGTTCCTTGCAGGAATGTCCTGACACACTGAGACCCGCGCCTGCTTCTTGCTGAAGGAAATGCAGTTAAAATGGCACTTGTGGAATTCAATTCTGACTGTTACTTTGTGAATGCTTCTGTGTCTCTATGAGCCTAATCAGCTTCCCCTGTTCCTTGTCTTTTCTGGGGCTGTGATTTCAGTGGTGTTCATGTGGGGAGTGAGGGGCTACTTCCCAGAGGTGCACAGCCAGTTGGATGAGTTAGAGACTCATTTGTGTAATTTAGGTCCTTGATGAAATGCCAGTGCTTCAGCTGTGACCTCTGAAATCCCTGTCTGTCTTGGGAAACACTGAGAGATGGGCTGCAAACTGCTGGGCCAGTTAGTGACATTTTCTTCTACCTATTTCTCTGACTCCAGATAGGCTTTGGAAGTCCAAATGCCAGCAGTGCAAAAAAGGGGTTTCACCCAAATTAATCCTGTCTGGTACTGGGCTTTTAAAAAAGCTTGTGGAAAAGCATTTTTGTGGATGTTGAGTCAATAGCTTCTGGCTGGGGTTGGGATTTTTTTTTTTTTTTTAGCATTTTGGCTGCTAATAGAGGGTTCTGCTTGATTTCCCAGTGAATAGTCCCACCATGTGTGCATTAGCATGTGTCATAATCTCTGTCTTGCTTCCAGGTTTAGTTTTAGTTGTAAGAAAAATAAAATCTGGTACTTGAATATCTTTTGAATTGTTTTATCCAGCTCCACACCACCATCAGGTTTTCTTTTTTTCTCCTAAAGATCCCAAGCAGGGTTAGTGTAGCACAAAGCATATGGTGGCTCTTGCTCATGCTCCAACTGGTCTGCAAGTTAGTTCTGTAAATGTTACTTACAGTGAGTATTAGGTTCCTTTTTCCAGGCAAAGTAACTAAATGTGCTGGTAGTGAAGCCTTCTGTATGTATAATTCTGCCACAAAAAGCCCACAGAGGCTTTTGACCTACCTACCTTCCTTCCTTCCTTCCTTCCTTCCTTCCTTCCTTCCTTCCTTCCT